>APFE030083347.1:8964-46217 GCA_000404065.3 Pinus taeda
TGACATCTAGTATAACCTTGTTCAGACATAAACTTGTCAAATTTTAGATACCACTACCTTGGAGCCTGTTTTAAGCCATACAAGCTCTTTTTCAACCTACACACTAGCTTCTCCTTCCCTTTCACCTCATATCCTTGTGGCTGCTGCATATATATCTCTTTCTCAAAATCCCCATGGAGAAAGGTTGTCTTTACATCTAACTGCTCAAGATGCAAATATTCAACTGCTACTAGACTTAAAATAGTTCTAATTGAATTCATTTTAGCAACAGGAGAAAATATTTAATCAAAATCAATACCTTTCTGCTGTGCAAACCCCTTCACCACAAGTCTAGCTTTGTACCTCTGTTTTCCTCCATCTTCTTCCTTCAGCCTGTAAACCCATTTATTCTTCAATGTAGTTTTTCTTGTAGGAAACCTGACTAAGTCCCAAGTCTGGTTATGCATTAAGGGTTATGCATTAAGGAGTCCATCTCTTCTTCCATGGCTACCTCGCACTTCTTTCTTCATAACATTCAGGTTCACTAGAATCAGTCAACAATAAATAATATAATGAAGGAGAGTATCGTTCATGGGGTCTACTTATCCTAGTAGATCTTCTAACACCACTTTCAGGTGTTTGGCGTGCCTGTTTCTATTGTGGTGGTTGTTGTTGTTGTGGTTGTTGATTATTATTATTTTCAGGCACCATTACTTTTTCAGTGATTTCATCAAGGACTACGTATTCCTTGTTTTCTTTTTCCTGTTTCTTTTCCTACAACTAATTCTTATACAAGACCTTTTCATTGAATATTACATCTCCGCTCCTAATGATTTTGTGATTTTTTTAATCATATAAGCGATAACCAAAATCATTAACACCATATCCAATAAAAGTACATTTCTTTGACTTTGCCTCAAGCTTTGTTCTATTTTCTTTATCAATATGGACAAAGGCCTCACAACCAAAAGGCTTTAAAAAAGAGTAATTTACCTTTTTACCTATCCATGCTTCCTGTGGAACACCACCATCCAAGGAGCTTGAAGGCCTTCTGTTTATTAGATAAACAACAGTATCTACAACATTTTCCCAAAACTGTAAAGGCAATCCTGCATGCAATCTCATGCACCTTGCACGCTCCATGATTGTTCTGTTCATCCTTTTTGACACACCATTTTCTTGTGGTGTTCTTCGAACTGTCTTCTCTCTATCAATTCCATGCTCTGAACAGTACCTATCAAACTCTTTGCTGCAATATTCACCTCCATTGTCTAATCTAAGACACTTCAATTTCTTTCCTGTCTCAATCTCAACCAAAGCTTTCCATTTCTTGAAAATATCAAATACATCAGATTTATTCTTAATACAATAAATCCAAGTTTTTCTAGTTGCATCATCAATAAAATTAACATAATAACGAGAGCCACCGAGAGATGATAACTGAGAAGGTCCCCATACATCTGTATGCACAAGCTCTAATTTTTCGCTCTTCTTTTCTTTCCTAACTCTGGGAAATCTGACTCTCTTTTGTTTTCCATAAATGCAATTTTCATAGAAGTCCAAATCAACATTCTTCAAACCCGACAACAAATTCCTTGAGTAAAGAATCTTCCTCCCCTTTTCACTCATGTGTCCAAGCCTATGATGCCATAATGTTGCATCTGCTCCTTTGGAAGTTAAAGCACTAACAGAGTTAGAAATACCATTGCATAAATACAATGTACCAACCTTTTCGCCTTTTTTTATTACCAGGGCTCCTTTGGTGACCTTCCAAACTTTATCTGTGAAAGTTGTCACACAACCTTCACCGCCTAACCGCGCTATTGAAATCATATTTTTCTTCAAATCTGGAACATGCCTTACCTCCTTTAGTAGCCATTGGTTTCCATTCTACCGTTTTACAAGAACCTTACCCATTCCAACAATTTTATAAGGTTTATCATCACCCAAACGGACTTGTCCAAAATCTCCTTGAACATAGTCATGAAAGTATTTCTTATCAGGTGTGGCATGGAATGAGGCCCTTGAATCTACCACCCATGAATCAGTGATATTTTCGAAAGAAAGAATCAAAGCATCTTGTCACACCTCACCTGTCACATTTGCTTCATGATTGTTTTCTTGCTGTGCATCTCCTTCTTTTCCCTTCCGATATCTACAGTCTTTCTTTAGGTGTCCTTTCTTTCCGCATTTCCAGTACACTATCCCCGATCTGGACTTGGATCTACCTTTCCTTTATTTACTGTGTTATCCTGAGATCTTTCCTCTTTCCATTTTTCTTCCCCTAGACTCTGCACTCAAAGCATTACCTGATGTCTCACCGGAGCTTTTCCATCGCATTTCCTCGCTAAGGATAGCACTGGCAACATCATCAAACTTTAAAGTACTACATCCAGAAACAAAGTTACTAATGGCCATTACTAAACCATTCCAAATTTCTGGTAATGAGCACAAGAATAACAAAGCTCTAACTTCATCATCAAAGTTTACCCCTACAGAACATAACTGACATGTAACAGTATTAAAATCATTTAAATGGTCTGCAATAGATCCACCTTCCGACATCTTCATATTAAATAATCGTTTCATAAGAAATACCTTGTTTGAGGCCGAGGGTTTTTCATATAGTTTCTCCAATTCCTTAATCAAACCCTCTGTTGTTGTTTCCTTCGATATGTTGAAGGCGACCGACGCTGCAAGGCACAATCGTATTGTTTCGAGTTCCTTTCTATCTAGAAGGTTCCATTCTTCATCTGTCATACCCATCAGCATCTTTGATTTTCTGCCCAATGGTAGGTATAGATCTTTCTGATACAGATAATCTTCCATCTGCATCTTCCACAGTGAGAAGTTTTGGCCGTTAAATTTCTTGACCTTAAACTTACCATCTTCCACCATTGCTCCCACTTGAACAACGAACCCTTCTTTCCTACAAATTTATCAGCCAAATAGACCTTCGGCCCTGATACCAGTTGTTATAAAATTATATATTACGAAGCAATGGAACACATAAAATATTGCAAAAATATAAACACAGAAAACACATAAAACAAGAAAGACACAGATATACGTGGTTCACCCAGTTTGGGCTACGTCCACCCAAAACTGCCAGTCCTTCCTTTCTATTATCCAGCAAAATGAAGAGACACAACCTACAGTAGATCCGCTGTAATATCCTCTGTTTACTCTCACAGTCTCGCCTCTCTGTTTCTCGCTCACATAATACACATCTATTACACAGACTCAATACAATGCCCTCATACAAATAGAGGGGTTGCCTTCTAGGGAAAAAAAGCCCTAAACTAAACATAAGTTCTACCGTCAGATCATCTGCTTGATGAACGGCCCAGATTGACTACAAATTATTATACTTCTACAAGGCAATTCTACATCTGTTTTTAGCTTCGGGGGCGCTACCCCGAGCCCTCACCAGGGTACCGCTGGCCCCCGGACCCCCCAGCCGAGGGGGATCGGCCCCCCCAGACCCCCACAGGGGGGGACAAGTTCCCCCCGCACCCCCCCGCATGGAGGGGTGTACAAACTACCTGGGGTATACATCCAGCTGAAACAAAGACCTCTGAACAATCACGCTCCACACACAAAAAACAAGAGGAAATATTTTGGAGGCGAAAATCTAGAGTCCAGTGGTTAAGAGAAGGAGAACGTAATACTAGATTTTTCCACAAATCCACCATGGTGAATAGAGCTCATAACAGGATTTCTTTGATTAAGGGCGGAGGAGGAAATCTTCTCAATTCTCAGGAATAAATAGAAGCAGTTCTAGTTCAGCACTTACGAAGCATAGCACAAGAAACCTATCATGAAAGAGAGCACTCCATTAGGGACTTCACTAAGCATATACCCAAGTTGGTTTCTTGAGAGGATAATGTCAACCTTTACAGACCAATGACTAAAGAGGAGCTTAGTGGAGTACTCAAAGAAATGCAAAATGGTACGGCGTCAGGCACGGATGGTTTCAATGTTGACTTCTTCAAAGCCTACTGGAATATTGTCAAACAGGATATTCTGAATGTAGTGGAAGACTCCAGAATGAACAGAACTATTTTGAAGGCTTTGAACACCTCTTTTATAGCCCTAATCCCTAAATAGGAGTTGGCCCAAACCCCTGATAGGTTCAGGCCAATAGCTTTGTGTAATGTGGCTTACAAGATAATATCAAAAGTGGTAGCCAATAGACTCAAACCCCTCCTTCCGACCCTTGTTTCTGTGGAACAATCGGGATATGTGGAAGGAAGGAAAATTCTTAATAACATCATTCAAGCACATGAAGTGGTGCACTCTCTAACTACCAAGAAAAAGGTTGGAATGATCATGCAATTGGACATAGCCAAAGCTTGTGATAAGCTGAATTGGACCTACATCAGGAAGGTTCTTATAGCTTTTGGGTTTGACCAAAATTGGGTGAGGTGGATCCTGGCTCTGATTACTTCTTGCAGCTTCTCTATTTTGGACAATGGTTCTCCCTCGGAGACTTTAATTCCTTCTAGAGGCCTTCAACAGGGTGACCCACTCTCTCCCTTTCTCTTCATCCTCATGATGGAAGGATTGGGCAGGTCTATCAAGCATACTGAAGAAGTTGGTAAAATCAAAGGTCTCCAAATCTCTGACACTGGACAGGCCTTGACTCATCAAAAATTTGTTGACGATACCATGCTACAAGGAATCCCCACTGTCAAAGAAGCTCTTGCATACAAACAAATCCTCAGTAACTTTGCCATGGCTTCAGGTATGGAATTTAATCTATCCAAATCTAATATTTTTTTCTTCAATACTAATATTGTTATTCAGAGGAACATATCTAGAATTCTGGGCTTTCAAAGAGATTCTCTCCCCTCAAAATATCTGGGAGTTCCTCTAATTGATAAACCATTACACAAAAGCATCTAGGAGCCAGTGATTAATAAATTGCAGGATAAAATCAGGAAATGGACTATGAGATCCTTAAACTTGGCTGTTAGGTTGGTGCTCACAAAATATGTTCTTCAAGCGATCCCAGTCATTATGCTCTCAGCTCTCCCAACTTCTAAAGGAGTCCTGCATCAATTCAGAAACATACAAAGAGACTTTCTTTGGGGCAAGGGGGAAGAAAGGAAGAAATGGGCCTTAGTAGCCTGTGAAAAAATTTGCAAAGCCAAAAACCATGGGGGTCTTGGTTTGGATGATCTTGAGATTCTAAGCAAGGTCTTAGGGACAAAATTATGGTGGCGCTGGATAAAAGAACCAAAGGCTCAATGGGCAATCATTTGGAAAGAAAAATATGCCAGCTCATGGCAAGATATTAACCACATAAGGATGGAAGATAATATAAAGTGATCACACATCTGGAATAAAGCTTAGGAAAATAGGGGCTTAGTTCACGATAACAACTTCTAGGAAATTAGAGAGGGAGACTTAGCTTTATGCTAGGAGGACAGATGGTAACAAGAACCTATTATGTTAAAAGAGGATTTGGAGGACCTCAAAGCAGAGGTAGATACTAAGGGGCTTTCCAAGGTTAAAGATTTTTGGGATCAAAACAACAGTATAGGGAAATGGAGAAAATGGAGGAGATTTTATTTCAATGACAACAACCCCCTGAAAGCTAAGGCCGAGATACTAATGAAAGAGTTAGAACAAAGGAAAATTCTATTATCAAGGGGTCATGACCAACTGAAATGGGGCAACAACAATGAGGGTGCCTTTAAGCTCAAGGAAGCTAAACTCATACTCCTTGGACTAGATTCCCATGCTCCGAATAGGTTTTGGCAAAACCTACGGAGGCATCAAGGCTGGCTGAAAATTAAAATTTTCATATGGTTGGTTCTGCATAGGAAGGTTCTGACTTGGGATAACATTTGAAAGAGGGGTGTCCTAGGACCTTCCAGATGCCAGTCCTGTGAAGCTCAAGAGGAAACAATGTAGCACCTCGTCAACAACTACATTTTCACTTCCAGGCTTTGGGATTCTTTTGCCTCCATCTTCCAACAGTCTCACAGGGACTATGGGAGCATTATCCATACCCTTATCAACTGGAGAAGAAACTTTTCGGATAATGAAGTTCTTGGTTTAGCTTGGGCCCTTTCACCAAGTTTCATTATTTGGAATGTATGGAAAGAAAGGAACAATATAATCTTAAAGAATGTTAAGACACCTTTACAGTACCTTCATGATTTGATCCTAAAACAACTTAAGGAGATGGTTAGCACTAGAGTTCGCAATATCCCTATGAATCCACCTTCAGAAACAGATATGAGGATTCTCTGTCAGCTAGTGTTGCATGTACTTATCCCTCAGGGTTTGGATAAGAAAGTTTCAATTTTGGAACCTGGGCTAGATTTTCGGCATCCTCCCCCTAAGGGTTTTCTGAAAATAAACATCGATGGTGCTTCAAAAGGTAATCCGGGCACGGTCCGCCATGGAGGGGTGTTAAGGGATGAAAACAGAAATATGTTGTTCATCTTCTATTGCCATTTAGGAAGAGCCACCAACAACATGGTGGAATTAATGGAAATGGAGTAGTGTCTAGAGTTCCTGGTCCAGGATAACTGCCAATATGTGATCATTGAAGCTGATTCAGAGTTAATTATTAACTCAGTCAAGAAAACTAGCTGGGGTACGAAGCTGAAAAAAGCCTCGAGCAATTGGAGATTGATCCAGGTCTTTCAATGGATACACATTGACCTCCAGAGTCTGAGAACAGTCAAGTTTATTCATGTGTGAAGAATGGCCAATAAACTGACAGATTTTTTGGCCAATCAAGGAGTGATTTGCACAGATAATAGGGTGGCAAAGTACTGGCAAGAGCTACCTCTAAAACGATTACGAGCAAAGTGCCAAGACCAAGCAGATGAAGACAAGACAATGTTTCTAAATAGTGCCATGGAGGAGGGTTACAAATGACTAGCAGTTTTAGGTTTAGGAGTTTACTCATTGTCAGGTTTAATGCGGGTGGCTTGCAGGGGTCAACCCTCGCATCCCGGGTTAATTTGTTCACTACAGTTTCTAGTTGCAACAGTGTGGGTGAGTGGGTTTTTTGGAGTACAGATAGGATGGTGGGTGATTCAAATCATATCGGTTTTGGTAGGGAAAACGCAGCGAGAGGTCAGAAGCCAGGATCTCTCGGAGGCCACAAAAGCAAGGGTTTTTCCTCTTTGTTAGCATTTTCGTGGCCTAAGCAGTTTTTCAGTGATCGCAGCCATAGCAAGCGGGAAGCAGTTTTTTCTTTTTAGGAGCGATTCCATTCAGAGTGCTCCATATGGCGGTGGGGTTAGGAGGAATAGCGCCCTCATGGCATGCTATTGTTCATGAATGTAGGCAGGCACGATATTATCCCCAACCGTCGGATCTGGCTAGGTAGATCCATGGATTAGATTGTTCGTGCATGTTGGTGGGTCCTCTAGGTAAAATTTGGGCTGCTTACCATAGTGATTTTATCCATGACCATTGGATCGAGCAGGGAGATTCAATGGTTGAGATTAAAGAAGCAAGTTAGGAATATGATGGGAAGAAATTTGTTCTTGGTGGGAGGTGGCTTAACAATCATTTCCCTTATTGAGCCATAGCGAATGTTCATATTGTTGGAAAATGTAACTATTTTTGGTCTTCATAATTGTTAATGTACTCAAGTCATTATGTATATCTTATGCTACAAGGAAAAGAAGAAAGAAACATATTATTTTTAAGCATGGCTTTTATACTCCATTTTGATGGTCATCTAGATGAAGTGTATTCTTCATGCTTCTAAGGTTTTTCATGTCAAAATTATAATTTTCTTGAGTCAAGAGATTCATTATCATTTGTATAAAACCCTATTGGGAAAGTTGTAACATGTAAAATATATTAATTTTGAGTGTATAAAGTTTTACAAGCCTCTTAGAACAAGTCATCCTTGGCAATGACAAGTTAGCCTAGAAGAGGCTATTCGACCTCATGGAAAGCCTATAAATAGAAGTAGCTTCGACCTCATTTAGCACCAATTTAGTGTCTTAATAAGTTTTATATGAAGTTGGGAACAAGAAGGAAGTGAGAGTGAAAGTCTAAAAAGCAAGAGGAAATCAAGAAGAAGCAATTAAAATATGCTTTTGGGCCATTTTCTCTCACGTGCTAACAAGCTAGGGTTTCCACACCTACTAAATGGAAAAGTTGCAGGTCAAATTTGGGGGCCAAAGTTGAAGCACGAAGTTGGTTGAAGCAATATTAATCTTTGTTGACATGGTTGATATCTGACCTAATTGGAAGGGATTTTTTGAGGGTTGACTTTGAGCTTGAAGGATGACTTGGTCTAGGATTTTAAACCTTGGTTGTCTCATTTAGATTTTGAATCTGGTTCAGTCAGATAAGATGTTCATATTGAAACTTCCTCTTCACCTCACTATCCCTTGTGTCCTATCATTTGCAATACATCTGCTCACGATGGAGATAATCCATGCTCTTCAGTTTCTTCATTTGATAGGTTATCACCTCGATTGACACAAGGTGGTGTGGTTGTCCATGATAAAATTACAAACAATCGAATCATAGAGTACCCTTCCCATTCCCCGTCATATCTTATCCTGCATGAAGAATAATCTTCAAATCAACTTTCTCATGAGATATCACCGATTCATTTCTCTTTAAATATGTTATCAGAAGAGCCTGTCCAATTAAGTAATATGATTGTTGAAGTTGAAAATTTTGGTGAAACTTGTGATGAAGATGACAATGAGAAATTTTGAAATCAACAATAATGGCTATCCTCAAACCATGCATGATCTAGTTCAAGCTTCAAAACACGATTCTATAATCCTAGAAAGTTTCGAGACCTACTAGGAAGGCAAGGCACTTCAACTTTCATGGATGGTTATGTCAGGATCTCGTGACTCTAGTAAGCTCCCTAAACTAAATCAGATTTAGTTTCTCTTACACAATCCATCTATCTGCATGGTTTCACTTGATCTAAGTTCCCGAGTAAATTTTTTTTGGTATTTCGAGTGTCAGCTCTCAAATTTTCAAGATTTTACTTATGATCGAATTCACGAATCTGTTGCAGTTCATTCATCTTCATGCAAATCTCTCACATCAGACTCAGGTTGGGAATGCGCATCTCTCATAGAGTCATGGAATTGTGAATTGGATTATCTTAAGGACTATCTTTTCCCGAAGGAATCATACTTATCGAATTTATTCTTTAACGGTTAGCTGCTCGGTCTTCTTGTGAATTTTTTATTGCAAATATGTCCTCTCATTGTACCATAAATATTCATGAGTGCTAATGAATGCACAAGTTGTCACATGAATCAAGTTCTTCTTCATTCACCATGTCCCAACTAGTCTCATGTATTTGTGGTGCTAGCTTCCTTTTTAAACTCTTTTAATGACTACGATACTTGTAAAATTTACCCCCAGTTGCAGGAAGGTGGTGTGTCATATTTAGCTCACAAGGAACTTGGTTTCATTGTTAAGAGCATTCGCAGGATTGTTCAAATTGATTTTTCTTTGTTTATTGCAAATCAATAATCCAATGTTTCAATTAGCTCATCTGATCATTACATATCTTTAGTGATTGTCATTCATCTTATCATCTTCCCATAAGCACATCCAATAACAGTTGTTTCATAGCTCTTGATATTCATTGTTCAACATCTCTCTCTTCATATTTTTTTCAAGCAGACAAGGCACTTTAGCCTTCGCTGATGGTTATGGTAGGTCCTCATTGTCTTGGCATGACTACTAAGTATGATCAAATATATTTTCCCTCACAAGATTCCCATCGTGATCCCATTTTTCTAATAAAAAATCACCTTTTTCAAGATTTTGGGGTTTTCAAAAGGGCCATCATGAATTTTATGATCCAATCACTGAATGGCTGGAACAATCTACTCTAAAAGCTTTGTAGAAAAAAGAAAGTTTCAACCTTTCCTCACACTTGCTAAGGAGCTTGGTGTAGATTTTCACACATCTGCAAGAAGATTCTAAGGTTTTTTAAAAAATGGTAATAGTAAAAAAGGTAAGCATGTGATGAAAGCAGTGGTTGTGATGGACTGCTGTCTCGATGCAATGACAACCTTCCAAATCTGATGGCGATATCTTCTATCTCTTCTATTTGTTCCTTTGCTAATTCCTGGAGACCCTCAGTCATGAACTCGCTCTCCCTGCAATATATATAATGCTTTGTAGATCTATCACAATGTTAAAGGAACTGGTATATAAATATTCTGCACACACATTCCTTGTCTCCACAAATCTATGAACGTGGAATATTACTCCAGGCAACGTGGCACACAACCTATCCACGGGTCATTCGATTCCGCATAACCAACACAATTCTTACCTATTCGGATTGTTGCCGCAGCAGATTTGTATGGATTAACTCCAATCTAAAACCTTTCAATTTAAAACAGTGCGTATGAATACTATGACACCCCGCGCAGATACGGTTCAGTTAAAAGGATGGCGCAGATTTTGTTTATGGAGGTAGCACACATAGTGCGGACGAACCACAGTCCCACGCATGCCATATAACAAACAACACACAATACTATTCAATCTAAATGATGGCGTTGCGTCCACAGAATAATACCAACATCGGTCACGCGATATGGAAATTACACACAGCTTTTAAATTTAAATCCACAGGCATATATAAATACACAACTACAGCATTCGCCCCCACTCAATAAAATTTACAGGCATATAAAAAATAAAATTGTAATTGACTGTATGCGCACCACTTTAATTCATGAATTACAAGCACCAATTTCATACAATTCTCAGGCATTCATATTAAATCGACACCGCCAGTTTGGAACCCAATTTTTCCTCTATTCAATCCAAACACACCTTCTGAACAGCGCGCCTCTGTTTTCTTTACATAGTTAATTCCTTTCCCTCATACACAGGTCCGCACTCTTTTTCCAGGACCCTTGACACTGTTTTTTTTCCATGCATATATAAAATTCTAATTCTAAAGCTTTAGTGGAAAGAAAAACTTCCTAATTAGCAGCTGATTTTTCCATTTTTGTTTCTTCCTATCTCAAGCTGCTTTATTACAAAAGCAATTACCCAAACAAAGCAACAGTACCTAAAAATCCTAGCTTTTCTTTTTCATGCCTTATTCTATCTAAAAAGATGGCATTTTCCTATTTCTAACTGAGGAAAAAAAACATAGGAACAGCAAGCTTTTTCCGTCTGAGTGCATGCTCCTGCATCAGACTCCCAAGGTTGAAAATGATCATGATCTCCTGATCATGCTTTTTTTTTTTTCTTGTCCGCCTGGGTCCCATACTCTGTTCTGCAAGTCCCCATCGGTTGTTACTTGCTGCCTTTCTCTTATTCGTGTTTCTGTTCTGACTACCACCCGATCATCCACGCCCTCTTGTCTTCTGGAACAGAAAACTCCTTCTCCTTTCATTTGACTGCTTGACTGAGTCAAATATTCACCAGTACCTGCAACAATACCTTCATTCACAAAACACTTATCAGAATAAAAATCATAAGGCCTTAGTACCTTATTTCCCACTGCCAGCACTTCAGTATGCTGATCCCAATCATTCTTGAGACTATCAGTTAGTCTCTCCTCAACATCATCTGCTTCAAGAATACCTCTGTGTTCTGGAACCTCTATATTTCCATTCATCTCTGTTTTTATATTCTGAATACTTACCCTCTGTGCTTCTAGTCTCTACTCCAGAACACTTAACTCATGCCATAAACATGTAAACTCCTTTGAAAAACTTTCTGTACAATCGTCAATACTTCCACAGGCCAAGCTTTCTGTTGTTAATATCTCATCACCTGCATTCATGCACAACTTGTCAGTTGGAAAACTACAAGTTTTAACAATATCACTTGTCAGTTCAGATACCGGTTCTTCCAGCTGATCATTTTCTTCATTCGCATGAACTTCCTCTTCCAACTCGGCTGCTGTGAGTTCTTCTTGTTGCAACTGTACATCCATTGTCTGCTCCAAGTATTCCTTTCCTCCAAATAACAAAGTTTTTGAATCAGTCTTCTGTCCTGGTATATCCTCCTGCAGAGGCAACAATGTATGATTGACACCATCCTTTCCAAATTTGTAGGTGTTCCTCTTCCCGTCATGCATGGCTGCTCTGTCATATTGCCAAGGCCTCCCCAGCAATATGTGACACACATCCATAGGCATCACATCACAAACAACTTTATCCTTGTACTTGCCCACTTGGAATTCTATTTCACACTGTTCACTTACCAGCAATTGATGTCCCTTTTGCAACCATGACACTTTATACGGTGTTGGGTGCCTCCTTGTGTTCAGCTTCAATTTCTCTACTACCTCTGTAGAAACCAAGTTGTCAGTGCTGCCACTATCAATGATCATCTGGCAACATTTCCCTTGAACTTTGCATACTGTCCTGAACAAAGTTTTTCTTTGTGGCGGTTCAGTCACCTCCTTTGCTGATTTGATCAAAACTTTGTTAAGTACCAAAGACTCTCCGCTTTCTGCTGTATCCACCTCTTCTATCACTGGTGCCTCTTCCTCAGCTGGCGCAACAATTGCATTCCTCTGCTTTATGTCTGCACTCTCTGGGCACTCAAAAGCTTTATGTCCCAGCTTATTGCATCTGTAGCATCTTACTTCTCTACCTCCTCTACCTCTGGAAAAACTCCCTCTGCCTCTTGCATCACCTCCTGTGGATGCATGCTGGGTTGAGCTACTGCTAGCTCCTTCTGCAGGTGCTGTAGATCTTCCACTACCACCTTGACTTTCCTTTCCTCTGAAAGTCCCTCTCCCACGGGCAGACTGCTTCCTCATGAGTTTTTCTTCAGCCTTCAGTGCTATCTGATAGGCTTCCTCTACTGTTTTGGGAGACAGTAAACTTATCTCATCCTGAATGTCCATTCTGAGGCCATTCATATATCTTGCCACCCTCTCATCTGTATTCTGGGCTTCTCCAGCTCTTATGCTCACCTTATAGAATTCTTCTGTATATTCCTTCACTGTTAAGGCTCTCTGCCTAAGATTTTGCATTTGTCTAAATAACATTTGCTGATAATTAATGGGTAGAAATTTACCTTTAAGCTTTGCTGCCATCCTGCTCCAATTCTTGATTGGCTGCTTGCCCAGTCTTCTCCTTTCCGCCTGTACACCATCCCACCAGAGCGTTGCATGGCCTACTAACTTCGTGACAGCAAACTTGACTTTCTTCTCCTCTTCCATTTCTTCATAATCGAAGAATTTCTCCATACTGTTAATCCAGTCAATCAGCTCCTCTGGATTTAGTCCTCCTTGATATACTGGTAATAACTGGTTCCATGGCCTGGCCGTGGCTTTCATCACTGACTGAAAGAGCTTCATCTCAGGAGGAATCTCTACCGCTTCCTCTTCAATAGCTTCGGCTTCGGGTTCACTCACGTCTCCATCATCTATATTCCTGCCGGAGGTTAGTGCATCCAACCTAGCTCGCAGCTCCTCTATTTCTTCCCTTAATTCGACATCTCCAGCATGCCGTCCTCTTCCACCACGTCCACGTCCTCGTCCTCTTCCAACCCTGAAAGCCATCCTTCTCCTGAGATTCAACTCTATGTCAGTGGCTGGCTCTGATACCACAAATGATGGACTGCTGTCTCGATGCAATGACAACCTTCCAAATCTGATGGCGATATCTTCTATCTCTTCTATTTGTTCCTTTGCTAATTCCTGGAGACCCTCAGTCATGAACTCGCTCTCCCTGCAATATATATAATGCTTTGTAGATCTATCACAATGTTAAAGGAACTGGTATATAAATATTCTGCACACACATTCCTTGTCTCCACAAATCTATGAACGTGGAATATTACTCCAGGCAACGTGGCACACAACCTATCCACGGGTCATTCGATTCCGCATAACCAACACAATTCTTACCTATTCGGATTGTTGCCGCAGCAGATTTGTATGGATTAACTCCAATCTAAAACCTTTCAATTTAAAACAGTGCGTATGAATACTATGACACCCCGCGCAGATACGGTTCAGTTAAAAGGATGGCGCAGATTTTGTTTATGGAGGTAGCACACATAGTGCGGACGAACCACAGTCCCACGCATGCCATATAACAAACAACACACAATACTATTCAATCTAAATGATGGCGTTGCGTCCACAGAATAATACCAACATCGGTCACGCGATATGGAAATTACACACAGCTTTTAAATTTAAATCCACAGGCATATATAAATACACAACTACAGCATTCGCCCCCACTCAATAAAATTTACAGGCATATAAAAAATAAAATTGTAATTGACTGTATGCGCACCACTTTAATTCATGAATTACAAGCACCAATTTCATACAATTCTCAGGCATTCATATTAAATCGACACCGCCAGTTTGGAACCCAATTTTTCCTCTATTCAATCCAAACACACCTTCTGAACAGCGCGCCTCTGTTTTCTTTACATAGTTAATTCCTTTCCCTCATACACAGGTCCGCACTCTTTTTCCAGGACCCTTGACACTGTTTTTTTTCCATGCATATATAAAATTCTAATTCTAAAGCTTTAGTGGAAAGAAAAACTTCCTAATTAGCAGCTGATTTTTCCATTTTTGTTTCTTCCTATCTCAAGCTGCTTTATTACAAAAGCAATTACCCAAACAAAGCAACAGTACCTAAAAATCCTAGCTTTTCTTTTTCATGCCTTATTCTATCTAAAAAGATGGCATTTTCCTATTTCTAACTGAGGAAAAAAAACATAGGAACAGCAAGCTTTTTCCGTCTGAGTGCATGCTCCTGCATCAGGTTGTGACACACCTTTCAGCCCATAGGAAAAACCTCCCTTTCCTTGTGCAAGTTTTCTAAGTTTTTATATCTTTTGTTGCACATCACTTTCTATCTATTTTAGTTGTTTATATTTTTGTGGATGCAGGTCAAGAAAATTTATGCTAGCTTCATTGGAAATTTCATTACACATATCCTTGACCTTCTAGATATTAGGTTAGGAGTAGGATTAGCTACATCGTTAGCCTTCCCTTTCTTGCACTAATTCTGCACTTGTTTCCTGTATTTTGTCCTCATTTTCTTATTTGGTTCTACATCATGTTCACCTTAGCCATTTTGTTCTCTTGTCTCCTGGATTTGTTTCCTTGTTTCTTTCTTTTCATCTTGTTTTCCTTTCTTATTGATTTTTCCTTTTCTTTCATCATGCGAATAAGTGTTGTGTTTGGACCTGGTTTGGCTTCTTAGTATGTGTGTGGCCGAACTATAAAGGGTCTTGTGACACTTCAGAATCTGGCTAGCCATTTTTCTGTCTTCCTTATGTTGGTTACATCTTTTGGTCGATGAAGTTCTGACGAAAATTATGATTCGTCTGTAAGGTGATTTTTAATCCAACCATGAGCCCATGTCTAGTCCAGAAACCTCATGCCTATACTTGGTTTTTATTCTTTGGTGTTCTCAAGGTTATCCAACTAGTAAAAGCAGAGAAGGGGAAAATCTAAACAAGAAAACCTAAATCAGAGGTCTTTATATGCTTCTCTAAATGAAAAACCTCTTATATTCTCAATAATTCGGGATCCCTCTTCTACCCCAAAATAAATAATTTCCAATGCACAGTTCTCTTTAAATAAATAAATAAAGATAAAAGAAGAGAAAGGTTTCCTACATAGAGACGTGAAGAAAGAAACTCTGTTGGGGTACTGTCCAGGCTCATTGGCAGTGGAGCAATTTTTATTTTCCCACATGACTCCACCAGGGTACTGTACAGGGTTGCTTGCAGTGGAGCAACACTAGAGATGAAAACTTATACTACGAAAATCTTAAGCTCGCAAGCTACACTACCCTTCCCAACTCGGAACAGTGTGATTATGCTGAATATTATGTTGTGTTCAACTAAGAAGGCATAGAGGGGACCATGGCTATTCGTGGGGTGAGTAGGAAGGCTAAGGTAATCTTCATGATGAATCAATACTCCTTGAAGAATCAAGGCCCTGCACTGAAGGAGTTAACCAAAAAAAGAAGTTGGATTCTACTAGTGTGTCACCAAGTGTTGTAATTGCTACAACACCCTCCAAAATTTTGGCCTACACTCAAATTTTGGAGCCTAGTGTTGATATTGTGATTGGTCATTCCTTAGTCACTTATTGGTAAGTTGATGATTTCAGGATCCCGTATTCAATCTCAATAATCGCTCACTCTTTTATCTTTATATAAAAAGTGTCATCTTTAGGCATGGGAGTTATCGCTTGTCAGGCAAAGGGAAGTTTTGGTTTGCTTCAAGGGGAAATCTTTGTGAAAATGAGTTGTTACCATCATGTAGACATGTTTTGCACTCATTTCCAAAGTTTCACATGTTATTACACAATTTTCATCATCATCCTCGCAAAGTCTATCATCGGGGCCGCACTTGTTGTAAATTGCCATGAAGGCTGTTGCATTAAGCGAAGTATGTTTTCATATGTTATAGATGATCTATGTTGTATCACTAAGTGTCCAATTGTGTGGTCACATTAAATTTCTATCACTTCCCATATCGGTTCCATTGATCCCACACTTAGCCAAATTTAGGAGGATTCCCAACAACCTAGCCTCATCCAACCTTCCTAAACTGTGCACTTTGCCTCTACAACCCTCAAGCTTTTTCCTTGCTTGTTGGAACTGCGCAATGCGTAGAATGCCTAACATCCCTTGACATTCAAAATTTCATAGAGGCTACCACTAGTGGCCTTCCCTCATCGAGAGCTCGATGCCCTTAAGAATTGTGCAGATTTTACCCCTGTGCCTCTCTGCTACACAATCCCCCTTGCCTCTAAAAACTGTGCATATTTTTCCTCCAGGGCTTCACCACACAACAACCACTGGCTATTTGAACTATGCAATTTCGACCCATAGTAGGCACTTTTCATATCTTTCTGTCAGTGGGCACTGTGCAGCCTTATCCCTCAGTCTAGCCCAGTCACTGAGCCTTCGCCCCCCTGACCTTTTATCAATTCCGGCTCAGTCAATGGATTATCATGCAACATTTTAGACTAGGGGTTTATCAGACTTAAGTCATCTTGTCATAAGTGGATTATAGATACAGGAACTCTAATGGGTTATGGCAGGATGACTAAGAAGGAGGACATTGTAGATGATACTTAAGGATTCGAGGAGAAAAGGTAATCATCAGATAAGAAGACCAAGGAACCTTGACGTATGATAAAATATTAGAGACCAGGACTACATGAAAGCTCCATCTCATTCACAACCCTTTGGAGGGTAGGTACAGAAAATAAAGTGCATCTCACAAGGTTGAAATACACCTCTTAGTGTATTATGAATGATGACTTATCATTGTCATATAATTATGTATTAAATAGCATGCATGGTTACAAACATTGAAAGTCATTTCATGTGTTTTCACTAAGTGTTTCATTCCCCTTTGCATGTTGGGTTAACTACAATATTTTGGCATGTTTGACTGATATGTAATTTTGCGATACTTTTATGGTGGTTTTGAAGGTTGGTCATTGTGTATACAAGTTTTCCTAGTCATGTGAGCACCTATTGCACTCATACAAAAAGTCTTAAGAATTATCGCACAAGTATTGTCACAATCATCTTAAAGCCTATCTCAATTGTCGCACTTATCGCTTATTGTCGTGAGACGATCACATAGAGTGTAATTATTTTTTTGTTTCCTTGTTGGTCTATGTTGTCATGTTTTCGAAGTATCCTAAGTGTGTGATCACATTTCAAGTTCATCACAAGTCTATCTTCCTCCTACACTGAGCCATTTTTCCGAAATATTCCCAACCAAGCAACTCAACTACACCAAACCCTGACTAAATTGCACACTATGTAGTCTTAGCCCTCAGTGTTATGACCTTGCTTTCTAGAATTGCATAGTGCGTAGCCATTGCTCTCTATGGTAGTTGCACTACGTAATTCCAGAGCTCAAAAACCTTCCTTAACCCAGAGAATTGTGCAGCAGTTCCTCCCTGTCTGACTTGAAATGTCCAATTCGCACTGTCAGTCCTCAGTATTTTCCCCTTGCCTACTGAAACCCCGTAATGTGCAGAGAACCCAACCTCCCTTGGCCTCTATAACTACACAGAGGTGTCTCCAAGTGCCTTCCTTTAGCCTAACCTCATTGCCCTCGAGAACTATGCATATTTGTCCTGCAGACCTCTCTGCTACCCAATCCTCCTTGCCCTTGAAAACTACACAAAGATGACCCCTCATGGCCTCATCCTGCATCATCCACTCATGGCTTGAACTGCACAATTCTGACTCCCAGTGGAAACTTCGCAATTCTTTTCCCTAGTGAGTATTGTGTTGAAAATTTCCTCAGACAAGCATGAGCTACACTCTACACAGTCTTAGTAATCAACCCCTCTCCCTATCACCTGGAACTACGCAATGTGTAGTTACTGAGCCCTGCCTCCTAGCCTATGACTTGTCCCAAGCTCAACTCATGTATAATAATGCACCATCTTAGAGTAGGGAGTTTTCGGATTCATGTTGTCCCATCATGAGTGAATTACAGGAAGAGGTACATTATCAAGTCATGGTGAGAGGATGATGAGGAGAAGAAGGAGGGAAGTATGCCTAAAGACTCATTTGTAGTTGAACAAACGAGTGGACCTACCAAGAGCAAGCAAAGGGACACAAGTTTTCAAATACTTTCAAATACCGAAGACCATTGAAGACCTCGTATCATCAAGCTACGTGGAGGAGAAGACAAATCATATCCAAGAACACATCCATCACTTAGCAACAACAATGACTTGACATTGCCACATCATCAAGCTAGTTCACATCATCAGTGTCATGTCAATTCGTGTCATGAGATGTCATATGCAACATCACTATTGTGGTCCATGTATATTGTAAATTAAATGTATTGTAAAGTAAAAGTCCAATGGACACAGAAGAATATGAAGAGTCATGTAAGTGGAAAAGTCATAGGAAGTTGAACAATCATGAGGGTAGTCAAAGGCTCACAAGGGGGAAGCATCACCCCTGGTTATATATACCCCCTCATTGTATGAGCAAAGGAATTTTCACCTTGGCTCCTCTCGCAAGGTGTTAGAGATATCAACTAGCTCTTTGAGGAGCAAGGACTGGATCCAGTGTCCCACTACTGGGGCTAGTGATGTACAATGTGAAAATGTGTGTTGGAACTTTTACTTAATAATAGAAGCCTTTTAAGGCCAACACATTCTTCATGCATGACTCATGAATGTTTGTAATACTATTATCTGGACATTTGTATTTCATGTTTTCTTTCACATGTACTAAGATAGTTGACTTATTTCAGTTATTTTAGTGCTTATCTTGTTGAGAATGTGTTGTAATGGTTGTAATGGTTGTTATTGTTGTCTCATTCTTGTGGACTATTTCACAGGAAACTAGGCAAACCTTACCTTTCTTATTGATTATAATGATTGTCACATTCACTGTGGACTATTCTGCTAGATGTTAAATGAATCTCTCCTTGTTCATTAGTTGTAACAACTGTTGAATCCTCTATGGACTATTCCATTGGATGTTAGACAAATCCTTCTAGTTCATGCATGTCTCTTCCTGGGTGGTACTATTACCTCTCACATAGAGGCTCATTTTTCTCCCCCCTTTTGCAATAAGGGAACCTAGACACAGTTGTGTTGTGCACTTAGGCACACTCACCTTGTTGTTCGAAGATACCATTGCATCAGTCTCCTGTGTTGAAATCTAGAACCAAGGAAAATCTTTAAGGAGTTGGCAAACATGCCTTGATACTGGATGGGACTCCTACACCAAATGGTGTGAGGTCTAATTGCGAATTCACATAAGGGAGATCTCCTTAGTTGAGAGATTTCCAACACCATCAACACGTTTCAAATGAGCCTTTTGAGGGATATTTTCTCATGGACACCCCTTAACCCTCGAGCATTGAATGATTGAAAAATCATGGTGGAGCTTGAATGAGAGATTTTCCTGCTCCAAAAGAACTAGAGATAGTTGCATGCTTCCCTTTCTTCATATCATGCATCATGTCTTGCTACATTTTTAGAAAATTGGATTTTTACCCCATAAGGTTAGGTAGAGGAGAATCGAGGTCTAGAACACCTTTGAATAAGTAATCTTATTTTAACCTAACTTTGGACCTAACAACATTGGAAAATTGTGGGAGAAAGACCTTGTCCAAAGTGACAAGGGGATAGGGATACTTGTTCTTCCCTCCAATGAATCCCTAGGAAGAAAAATAGGATTTAGAGAGGTTGAAACAAGTGTCTATTGAGTACCCACCTAAGACTAAAACAACAATAGGGGAACATAAACCACATGTTTCTTTCCATTTGTCGAAAAAACATTGATAAATGGAGAATGAAAGAGAAAGGAGAACTTGTTCACATTTGATACCTTTGTTGCTTGATAAAAAATTAGAGTTGTAGAGAAAGTGTATTTTGTAGCCTTGAGAACTAAGGAAAGCACATTTGAAACCTATGAGACAAATTCATTCTTAATCTTAACCAACTCCTTTTTCTTCTAAATCTTGCCATGGGAACCACCTACAAAGACTGGTCTAAAAATATTTGACATCATGACAACTGAAGCAACCAAAGGGAAACTTATAATAGTGAACTTTCTAGAACCCTAAAAGACATTACATATCATATCAATCTCTTTGAATAAACTCTCTCGTAGTCCACTTTGACCAGGACCCAAGTCCACCTTCTATCTAGCCTTGAATCCCAATTTGGGTTAAGTCCCACTAATCAACCTAACTTGTCCTCGATTTCTTTCAAGGTTGCTTCAGACCAAAAAAGGAAGGGGAGGCCTGGTAGAATATTCCGCACTTGTTGAACAACTACAAGAACCTTGAGAGGCTGGAAGTCTATTGTCCACAATTGCAAAATTAATCCAAAGGGATCTGATGACTAGTCATTTTGTAGAATTTTCTAACAATCTTGCCTTCAATTTAATAGGAAGCAAAGCAATCCTTTGACTAAATTGTGGAATGTAGGAGAATACCCTAGCATCAACACCCATGAGGAAAATAATTAGTTCTTCAATGTGGCATCAATGACACATTTGTCACAAAATATACCAACTAGAGCTTTGTTCACTAGAGAAGGAATTCCTTCAAACCTCATGTCCTTTTTTTCCACCATTATACCTTCCTAGGCTTCACCCTTATACCCCTTTCACTAGGCCTGAGGTCTATAGAGAGATCAAAATCCACAATTAGCAGATATTTCTTGAACGTGTTGTTGTCTTCTTGTAGATCCAAAGTGGGTGAAAAAGCAATAGAGGGAGGAGCATTTGAGAGGAGAACACCATTATAGCTAGGTGGTAGAAACACCTTCAAGATAGTTCCTTTTATTGCTTCATTGTGCTTTGCATTAAATGAATGACCTATTGAAAGGCTTGTCATATTAACTACACATCCACTCGGAACAACCTCAAAAGACATTTCACCACACTTTAACCCTATCAATGTGTCACTTGGGTGATCATACTATGGTTTGAATGCTCAGTAGTGATACAAGCTTTCCCCATAATCCACCTCATCAAGTTTGAAAGTCGAAAAAAAGACTAGACTAAACCCTAAGAAAGAGAGAAAGTGAATTGGAAAAAAACATGAATTACTTGATCCTACCACATACCACATGAATCAGTACAATCAGTACAAAACAATTAGCTTTCCATAAAAACATAACTTAATATCATATATGATTATCACAAACCAAACCTATTGTAAACTCCTTTAAGAAACAAAATAACCAATATCAAAATATATTTATACATCAAATAATTTTAAAATATATATATTTAAAAATTTAAAATATTTAAATATTAGATAAAAAATACATTATAAAAGCAGAAATATTTATATATAATATTTAATACTATGAAAGCGTACAACATAAAATTAAAACATTGCATAAATAAATAAAGTAGTAACAATCTAAAGTGCTGGATGCATCAGTCACTATGAATGACTAAGTCTAAATCCCTGCGTTATAAACATTTTCATAACTGCATTAATTAGAGAATGGTATAAAAATTACAAATTTATTTTATAAACATCTTTATCAGGTACATCGTGACCAAGTAAACTCCCTCTATTATAAGCATCTTCATTACTTGTCAACTAGTTACATGATGACCAAGTAAACCAGTAAGAAGTTAAACTCCCTCTATAAACATCTTCATTACTTCTGAACTAATTACATGATGACCAAGGAAAGCAGTAAGAAGTTAAACTCCCTCTATTATAAACATCTTCATTACTTGTGAACTAATTACATGATGACCAAGTAAAGTAGTAAGAAGTTGAACTCCCTCTATTATAAACATCTTCATTGGTTGTGAACTAATTAATTCGTGAACATCTTCTTCATCACACGTCACATATTTGTACCCGTCTCATTCACCATTTCTAAAATAGGAATAGTCGGTTTCGCTTGCATAATCGACAGCGATTTTGTGTTTGAATAAAAGTAGTTGCTGGCATTGGCATTTAGAGATATTATAAACAATGGTGTCATTGAGAAATTGAGGAGGACAATTTCAAGGTTCAGGCCTATAAATACATATTACGCAGGTATACATCTGAACAAGCAAGTAGAATAATAATACATCGTTTCGTTTCTGAGCACATTTTCATACTTAATTACTGTTATCGTTTCCTTTCTTGCGAGATGAAGGCGAGTCCAGTCCTAATTTCAATTGTGTTAGTCTTTGCTACTTTTCTTAGGTTTGTTTACTCGGCAGATCCGGATCCCGTTAGAGATTTTGAGCCGGGATTGAGTACCTTCACTCTACGTAACATTTTCGAAAATGGAGAAGTTACTAGCGATACTGGAGGGATTCGAGCTGCAACCAATCCTCAAAACTTTCCTGCAGTCCGGTAATATATTCACATATTGTTTGCTTGTAGGTGCACAATATTTTGTTTGTATGGTGGCCTACATAGGTTTTGATAGTACGTAATTAATGGTGTTAAATGATTTTATAGTACACAAGGGCTATCTATTGTGAGGTTTAAAATGGTTCCCTGTGGAAGTAACCTTCCCCATACACATCCAAGAGCTACAGAAGTTCTTTCTCTTTTGTATGGCGGACCCCTTCAAGTTGGCTTCGTTGACACCACTGGTAATTATGTTAATGTCAACACATTTCCTTTCTTTTCATAGTAACAACACCATGCCATGCATGAACTGTATGTACTCTGATGATCAGTACTCAAATTGATTTTCTATAGGTGCGTCACACATTGATATTCTTTACCCGGGGGACATTACCGTATTTCCCAGAGGTGTACTCCATTTTGAACTCAACGTTGGAAGCGTGGAAGCTGAGTATTTGTCGGCACTTAACAGTGAAAATCCCGGAACTTTGGTATGCCTTCCTCCCTGCACGAATTATATGTTTGTTTTACTTTTAACCACCATTGCTGCAATATATTTCAGATGGTTATTGATTATATCATATCATATTGTTTTTGATGATATGATTTCAGACGAGCAGCGAAGCTTTATTTCATATTCCCCTGAGAGCACTGGCAACATCTTTGAACGTGGACCAGAGGGTTGTGAATTGGCTGAATTCAACAGCGTATCGATACGCGCCTTCTCTGAAGAAAACTGCAAACAGTGGTTGTGTGCCCGGTAGAGATATTACGACAACCTTTTAGTCACTATTGCACCCACGCCAGCGCGTAAAAGTCGCCACGACGACTTTTGCGTTTGAAAGTTGAAATTATAATGATGGGGTACAAATAAATAGTCATAGATTTTGAATGTCAGCGTTTGTTTGATCAAAATTTCTCCAGTTGTGTTAGTCTTTGCTACTTTTCTTAGGTCTGCTTACTCTTCAGATCCGAATCCAGAGCGTAGAAGTTGCCATGACGATTCTTGTGTTTGAAAATTGAAATTATAATGTTGGTGTACAAATAAATAGTAATGATTTTCAATTTCATCGTTTGTTTGATTATTCTCCATATTTCGAACTTCCCTCGATTCTATACCAATCATATTTTGTTGATGGATTGTATATTATATTGATTATTGTGTCACCATGGGCTAGTATGATTTTATAGATTACAAATTTTAAAATGATTTCAGCTGCTGGGTTGCATAAGTGTTCAAAACCCAATGCTAGGAACATCCGATTTAACCGATGTAAATGATCCGACTCAGAACCTCAGAGTTGAGAAATCAATATACCCACCAATCGTCAGAGTGGATTCATCTGCAATTATGGTTATTTATTTCCATTTACATTAATGAAATTGAGATACCACTCGAAACCTACGACATCAGTAAACTTATTATAATTGGAATTTCTGCATGAGTTTAGGAAAGGGACATAAGCTTCACTAAAGCTCCATGCATGATAGCCCGGAGCCATGAGACGAGCATGCCACGACAAGGTTCCTTCTTGTCCAATAATGTTGAATCTCTGCGTATAACGTCCACCCGGTTGAATCGGACATTGTGTAATATATGCAGGTGTCTCGGCCTACCCTATACCGAACTACTTAACTCCATGTCTGAAATATTTAAGCACGAGTTTTACCAGCCTCATTGATCCTATTTATATAACCGATGTAACCCTGTGTGTTAGTTTACTGATGTCTTAATCCAAACATAATAAGCCATTGGTTATTATAATGAATGTACAAATCCCGATTCAACCAATCAATTGCTGTCAATAACGTTGGGTTGGTTCATAGTGGTCCTTTGCATCGGACCTGACTCGGGAATGAATTAGGATACTCGGAACGATGAATATCTCTCCACTACTCCGTCACGACCCGTACCACCGATGAGGTCAGTAACGTAAATCAAATACTTCAAGGCAGAAAAGTTCATTAGTATTAAAGATTATTGGGGACGATCGGGATACATTTGTTGGAAAGGTAAAGTAGACCAAACACAAATTCACACAAAAACATAAAGAGCTTTTATTGATCACACCAAATTTGATTTTTACAATGAATTCAATGAAAGGTTTAAATATTTTCTACTAGTAAGTACTCTAAAATAACTTGATATGCATAACCACTACTTTTGGGTTTGAAAGTTGAAACTATAATGAAGGTGTACAAATAAATAGTTATAAATTTTGAATTTCAATCTTTGCTACTTTTCTTAAGTCTGCTTACTTTTCAGATCCGGATCCAACGCGTAGAAGTCGCCATGACGACTTTTGCGTATGAAAGGTGAAATTATATCGATGGTGTACACATAAATAGTAATGATTTTCAATTTCATCGTTTGTTTGATTAATTCTCCATATTTCGAACTTCCCTCGATTCCATACGAATCATATTTTGTTGACGGATTGTATATTTATATTGATTATTATGTCACGATGCGCTAGTATTCCTTTTTAGATTAAAAAAATTTGCAAAAAGTTTATGCAATTGGCAAAATTCAATTTAAGATGATTTGAAGTTTTCAAACCCGGTAAAGAGGTCTCCATCCTATGGAAACATTTGGAACACAAAATGGACCATTGGGGCCAACATTTGCGATATAGAGCTCAGGTTGACATGGTGGAGCAACCAATCTAGCTAGCGAAGACTCATCCTGTATTCATTTGGGAAATATTGAAATGGCACAACAAAATTATCTTTAATAGTCACGGGACCTGGGGCATTATCTTTAACAGGGACCTCGAGTAGATTGTGCTGATGAGAATTTTTCAAAAGTCAGAATCTGTATTACAAACCGCCTCAAAACAACAACCCACTCGCCCATTGGAAATTCTGGAGATGGTATGTCTGATCGGCTACCTCAATGGGGCTTCCCAGGAACATAAATATGGATGTGGATTCATCATCTATATATATGCTGAGTTATCATATAATGTACACTGGGGAATTGGCTTTGGAAACAACACAAAGGTGGAAGTGATGTGGAAGTGATGGCACTATGAAGACTTTTGTGGTTTACTCAATTTCTAGACATACAAAACATACATGTTTTAGGTGACTCCAATGTTAAATCATAGACTAATATCCATAAATCCTCCCTTGGCTAACCCAGCTCAAGAAACATTGAAGTTCCCTCAATCAACCCTCCATACAACACATAAGCACTAACCTAAATTCTAAGGCAAACATGTTATCAAAACTTGGTTTGAGTGTGGGGCGTGATGGATTTCATGTGATCATTAAAATGCAAGAGATATAACATGAAGCTAGGGTATTCCCAATTCCTACGTAACACATTTGGGTTGATCCTATTACGAACCTAAAATTTCAATATTCTTTTTAACCTAGGAAGGTGAACCAGTCTCTTTTTCAAATTGTATCTTTTTGTGAATTTTGTGGAAACACCTGAACAGCTCAATAGGTTGTATAACCGTATTTTGTATAGTGATAAAAAACTCTCTATACAATCTCTATAAATGAATATAATGAACTACTCCATGAATGAATATATATAACTGCTTTTTTCATCCGAAAAAATAAAAGTTTTCAAAACCGGATGTTGGGAACATCCCACGTACCATTTAAAAGAAACAATGAAACAATGTAAATGATCCGATTCAGAACGTCATAGTTGAGAAATCAATATACCCGCCAATCCTCATAGTGGATTCATCTGCAATTAAACCGCGGTCATATATTGATGCGATCAGCAAAAGGTATATATGATAGACTATTTTACTGCAAATCCATTTTAATTTAGAATTTATATATATATACTATATAAAATATAATTAAATAAAATAAAATCCCCTTCAGGTGCTGAAGTAAAAACTGAATGTAGTGTTGTTAGTATTTTATTTTTAAATTTTTATAACTATGAAAGGAAATATAAAAACACAGTTATAATAGATAAATACGGGAAAACAATTGGAGACAATTATTATTTAGTTTCCTTTTTTCTACATCTTGGAGATAAAAAGGGCTCCTAGGGGGTTGGCCACAAGAGGGAGGGACTACCTGAAAAAGAAGGATACGCAAAAACTCCAAGAGTATTTTGAGAGAGCTAGTTTGGACCAATGGAGATTTCTCCATTCAAATTGATTTCTGAGAAGTTCTAGACTGGACTAGGGTCTTCAGGTTTGGAAGTATAACCTTGACAAGTCACATCGAGTTGTGCCAAATGATTGCTAGGGGGGAATTTAGATGTAATTGCATGTTCCATTGGAAGGGCTGATTGGTCTCATTCTGGTTCCAAACTCTTAATCAGCTAAGGAATTTCAAATAAGTACATTACTCATTGGGTACATTACTCATTGGTTCTGATGATAGAATAAAGTTGTTAATAATGTGTGACACTGTGATTCATTTATGAATGGGAAGCAGTAAAGGTTTGGTTGTTACTTTTGAGAATATTTTTTGTAGTTCTTTCTTTAAATGGAAGTTAGCCCATTGTAAAGGTTTAAGAGTTGGTACAAACCAATAGTGTGTGCCTATGAATAAGTCAATCCTTGTTAAGAGGAAGACCGTAGGCAATGTTGCTGATAATAAAATGCATAATCTGTTAGTGTTGTTAAAAAAATTGCTAAGCATGTTACTGTTGTTTAAGGAATTGTCGATTTAAAATATGATTTTTCCTAATAGTAACTAGGTGAAAGGATTTTACTAGAATTATGAGCTTTGAGAATGAAATTCTTTCAATTACAAATTTTATGTTTCTATTACCAAAAACATTTTTACATGGAATACATGAAATTTAATGTTATCACACTAAGAATGAAAATAAGCATGTATACAGATACAAGTACAATTTATTACTACTTGAGTTCGACTTGGATAGTTAGCAGAGGGAAACTTTTAACTTAATTGTGAACATAATTATACCATTCTGTATTCTGGTTAACAAAGGTTGAATATATATTCAGGCCATAGTAATGAAACACTCATTGTCCTACCCGAATTTACCTCCTGACCAATCCCATTAGGACAACAACAAAGCAGTTCCAGGTGGCTAAATGTGGAACCTGAAACTCACATTTTAAAAGAAAGGAAACCCAGGTATGGGGTGCAACTGTTAAGCTGTGAGAAAGGAGTTGATTCCACAGTCGACCAATAGTTGAGACAAGAACTAGAAATACACAACAATTTCATAATGTAATTGGTGACCACAAATGTTGTAAACACCTGTGAAATGTCTCAAGCCAGAGACTTAGGTACCAAGCAAGGGTTAAGCGACAACCTTGACCTTAACAACAAGGGGAATCTCACCACCATTTCTAACTATGTATGCAACGAAAATCAATAGCCTGAGGGAAGCCTTTACGATTTACAAGAAAGAAAATTAAGGTAAGACAATTTGGTTGCAACAAAATGGTAACTAACTATCCATTCAATTTATTGAGCAAACAGTAGTATTAACCAACAACATAACTTCTTTAATTAAAAGAACAAGTACACATATCCTATACATCCATTATGAACAACAATATTGTGAAGCTTAGGAACATCAATGTAAACAGCTAAGTATGGAAACCATAATGGGAGAGTATAAAAACCCTCAAAGCAATCCGGCCAAAGGAGAGCTCAGCGTGAAAAGCCTCATATGATATTATGAGTAGAGACTGAAAGGATAAAATGGAATTTCGATAATTAACCAAATACAGGGTAAGAACCAGAGGGTTTTCCAGTATTCCAAGCACAGGACCATAGCGCATTCAGGACTGTCAACAAGTTGAATTGCAATAAAGAACCGAGAGCTATGTGATTCCTAACCTGGTAGTGTACAAGAAACATTGTTAGATAGTTGTTAGAGACGATGAACTTAGTGGTTGTCTTGTTAACCTCTAAATGAAACCAACATATAGGTTAGGTTCAATAAGTATAACTCGTACAAATAAAAATGAAAGAAGCTCATTAAATAAATGTTAAAAAAAAAACTTAAACCATTACTTGTGCTGACAGTGAATGAAGAAACCTCATGCAGTACAATACTATATGCAATATTGCAATGTGGTGTCCAAGATGAATCCATAGTGGAATAGAATTGAGGTGCTGATGTATGTCAAGTTTGTAGAGGCTTCGCGCTCCTCTTGTCAGAGAAAGGCAACCATGGATAGAGGGTTGGAGAGCCAAGTTATGCAATGGAGAGGAGGGAAAATGAGCCTTGTACGCAACAACCCAACAAGTAGTTACCCAACCATTTCGCAAATGATCCTAGTCGTCGTATGAACGCAGGAAGAGACCATCGTTGGATGACTGTCGTGTGGTGGTAGGACGAGTGCACACTTGGTGGCAAGCCTCGAAGTGTGAGGTCCACCCAACATTAGTTAAGACCTTAGTACTGTAAGTAACGCTCGATTGTAAATGCATTGAAAACACAAACGTAACCTTATGTACATGAATCCCATTTACTACGGAATGTATTAAAGCCATGCATAAATTTCGATAATGTGATGCTTAAACTCGAGAGCGGGAGGTGTACATTTCATTTCAGCTATTTCAATTAACCATTCCATGACATTCATTGCAATTAATTAGTAAGTAAAGCAGGGTCATTTTAAATAAACAAAATTTGTGTTATTGTGAAAAGTGGTATCAAAGCCTTCAGGTTGCTACACTAAGGCCTAAATGGATGATTATAGAATAACAAAGGTAATTATGATACACAAAGGAAAAACGATGATGCATCATGAGACAAGGAGCAGGATCTGACCCCTCTCAAGAGAAAACCAAACATAACCCAGAGGTTTGATTACTGTTGGGGGAGCCAAATCAAAACACAAACGTTGCACTACTGGAAGCAATCCAGCAACTACAAGTAAAGATGTTGAAATTACAAGTAGACAATGAAAGATTATGATTGGAGCAGGAAAATATATTGAAGAGTCTGCCGAACAGGAAGAATCAAAGGAATCCTAATCCTAGTCAGGATGAGGAAAATAGAACAGAGCCATATAGACAACAAGAGGAGCGCCTGAACTCTGAGGGAGGGCGAACTAGCCATGAAGAGGAATATGATAACGTATCTGATAAAAAATGATTTAAGAGACAAAAAAGTGAACTTCAAGGGGAATTTAAAAAGATCAAGCCACCAATATACAATGGAGAGGCTGAGGAAGTGGCAAAGGCTTCGTTAATCAACATGAAAAATACTTTCAAATATATGAATATCATGATAATTTGAAGGAAAGGTTAGAATGTACCAGTTGCAGGGTAAGGCCACTTTGTGGTGGGAAGAAATTAAAATAGTCAGGGAAATTGATGAACAAGAAGTCACGTGGGAGAAATTATAGAAGCATTTTAAGGGAAAATATCTCACTGATTGGTTCAACGATGATAAGGCAAAAGAGTTTCATGACTTGAAGCTGGGACAACAATATATGGATGAGTTCATAGCTAATTTTACCTCCCTGTTGAGATATGTCCCTTACATTCGGGAATAGAAGGCCAAATTCTAGTGCTTCATCAACAATTTACTAATTTATATGAAGGAGAAGTTGGAATTTGACAATCCTAAGACGATGGATGAAGCGGTTAGAAAGGCTCAAATTTGTTATCAGCAGACGAAGCAAAATGGCGAGGGCACCAGAAATTGGACAAGTAAGAAAGGACAAAGAAATTTCTCAACCAACAACAGTATGACAAAATTCCAGTACTAGGTATCCAAGTCAAAATGGACCAAGTGGACCTATAAATAAGAATCAGTAGAGATATAGACCCCAAAGTGAAGTGAAACAAAGTGAAGCATCTAGCAAGCTGGAAACTAATCAACTTCCTGAACCTTCTTTGCAGTGTTGGGGTTGTAGGGAACCCCATTACTATAAAAAATATCCCCATTGAGTGAGATCTAAACTAGTTACAAATGTTCAAGAAGCTTCTATTGTTGGCGATATGGAAAGGAACATACCAGGAATTAATGTGGTGTTGGAGGATCGACAGGAAAAATATCAACCATCAATGGTGGAACTGGAAGGTAAAATATCCAACCACCATGTTTCCATTTTGACAAATTCATGTGCAAGATTAAGCTATGTTAGCCCAAGAGTAGTTGATTTATGTCATTTGACAAGTATAAAGTTTAGAAATCCTTGGCTGGTCCAGTTAGTGATAGGAGCTAAGAGAAGATTTAATGCAAAGGTAGATGATTTTGTAGTTGAATTGGCTGGGCAACAGATTAATACCATTTGGAGCTAACAGAGTTAAAACTGTAGCTTCAAGAACTATTGGATAAGGGTTATATTAGACCCATCATGTCCCCATGTCCCCTTTGGGGGCCCTATTTTTATTTGTTAGGAAAAAGGATGGTACTCTGCAGTTATGCATAGATTATACACAGCTGAATAAATTAAACATAAAAAACAAGTACCCCTTACCTCAAATTGACAATCTATTTGACCAAGTGAAGGGCATTGTGGTATTTTCAAAGGTTTATTTACAACCTGGCTATCACCATATTCATATTAAAGATGAGGATATATATAAAATAGTGTTTCAAACACGTTATGTTCATTATGAGTTCATGGTCCGACCATTCAGACTCATTGACGCCCCGACAACATTTATGAGTATGATGAATGGGATTTTTCACCCCTTTTTAGATAAATTCATTATTATTTTCATTGATGATATCTTAGTGTATTCTAGGAGTGTGGAAGAACATAAAGAACACCTGCAAATAGTATTTCCGACTCTAAGAGAAAACCAGTTCTACGCCAAGTTTAGAAAATGTGACTTTTTCAAGGATCAGATTCAGTATTTGGGACACATTATTTCCTCTATTGACATAGTGGTAGATCCAGAGAAGATTGAGACTATCATGAACTGGCATGTTCCAACTAGTGTGGTGGATATATGCTCTTTTATGGGTCTTGCTAGATGTTACAGATGATTTATAAAAGGATTCTCCAAAGTAGGACATCTAATCACCTCCTTGCAGAAAAAGGGAACAAGTTTTAAATGGTCGAAAGATCGTCAAAAGAGTTTTGAAAGGTTGAAGCATTTTCTTACCACCGAACCTCTGTTAAAAATTACAGATTCAGTGGAAGATTTTTATAGTTTGTACTATTGCTTGTAACGAACATGTGGGTAGAGTTCTAATGCAAAAAGGTAAAGTGATTGCTTACAAATCTCGTAAGTTAAAATATCATGAGCAGAAATATTATGCTTATGACTTGGAGCTAATTGTTGTGGTTCACGCCTTAAAGATATGGCGTCACTACTTGCTGGGGAAGAGATTCTTGCTTAGGATGGATCATAGCAACTTAATGAACTTCTTTAGTCAACCCACCATGAAACCATGCCAAGCTAGATGGACTGCATTCTTAAGTAAATTTGATTTTGAAATTAAACACATAAAGGGAAGGGAGAACCGAGTAGCAGATGCATTGAGTAGGAATTTGCATCACGTCTACCAAATTTTATTTAGTCCAGTGGAATTTATTTTTCTGATCAAATCAGGGAAGCAATTTAGAGGGATCCAAAATATGAATATCTCTGGCAGCAAGCTAGAATTGCACATTATTTTGGAAAACATAGTGAGTATAGTATTAACTCTGAAAATCCGTTGATCTTTAAAGGTAGAATATATGTTCTTAACTAGTTATTTGTGAAACAACTCATATTAGATGAATTCCATAAGAGTCCTTATCCAACCCACACCGACTATCAAAAATTATTTTCTGCAATTAGGAAAGGCTATTACTGACCTGGTATGAGGAATGACATTGTAGAATACCTAGCCAAATATCTGGAGTGTAAGCAGGTTAAAAATGACCATCAACATCCTCTTGGGTTGTTACATCCCTTACCTATTCTGGAATGGAAGTGGGACACCATAACCTTGGATTTCATAACTAGTTTAACCCGATCAAAAAGGTAGAATGATTCAATTATGCTGGTGGTAGATAAATTGAGCAAGGAAACTCATTTCATCCCTGTCAAATCCACCTATCAAACCACCCAGATAGCAGACATATTCATGAGGGAAATTTTTAGGTTGCATGGGATGCCTCGAGTCATAATCTATGATTGTGATGTTAAGTTCACCTTTTCTTTTTGGAAAGCATTATTCTCAGGTTTGGGCACTCAAATTAACTTTAGTACTGCCTATCATCCCCAGACTAATGGGTAGACTGAATGAGTCAAACAAGTGGTGGAAGATATGTTGTGTATGTATGTCATGCAACAACCTAAAAAATGGGAGGAATATCCCCACTTAGTAGAGTTAACCTACAATAACGGTTATCACGAATCACTAAAGACAAGTCCCTTTAAAGTACTGTATGGGAGGAAGTGTATCTTCCCTACAAATTGGAATAGCCTTATGAATACAATAATATTAGGACCTTATATGTTGGAAGAAATGGAAAGAACTGTGAAAAAGTTCCAACAAAGTTTGAAGGCTACACAGGATAAGCAAATGGCTTATGCCAATAAGAAAAGGAACTACCAGAAATTCCAGGTAGGAGATCATGTCTATGTGTGAATTAAACCCAAGAGAATTACTCTCAGATGGGGAAAGTGTGCCAAATTGGCTCCCCGATTTTGTGGTCCCTTCCAAATCTTAGATAGGGTAGGACCGATTTCATATCAACTTGCACTACCCAGTCACATTAGAGTGCATAATTTATTTTGTGTTTCCATTTAAAATAAGTATATATATGATCCTCGACACATCATAAATTGGCAAGATATTTAGGTCGAACTGTAAGGAGAATTCCTGGTAGAGCCGCTGCGCATACTCGATTAGAGAAAAGTAATGTTGCGGAGGAGAGCTATCATCCAGGTAAAAGTGCAATTGGAGCACTTTAGCCCAAAGGAAGCCACTTGGGAGGATAAATATTTTATGCAGAAGGCATACCCTTAACAATTCCAGGAGTAGCTAGCAGATTAAACACTGAGGACGGTGTTCCACTTGAGGGGGGAAGATGTAACACCCCAGATGTGGAAGTAAAAATTGAAATTACTGTTATTAGTATTTTACTTTTAAATTTTTGTAATTACAAAAGAAAACAGAAAAAGAATGATTACAATAGATAAATAATGAATTTGTTTTATGAAATTCTTGAAATGGTTAAGAGTCAGAAAAAAATGAAGATTTCACAAAAATCTAAAGAAAGTTTGGGAAAATGGTTGGAGGCAATTATTATTCAGCTTCCTTTCTTCTAATTCCTGTAGATAAAAATGGTTTCTGAGGGACGAATAGGGGGTTGACTAACAGAGGGAGGAACCACCTAAAGAAGAAGGATATGTGAAAACTACAAGAGTATTTCTATAGTTGGTTTGGACCAGCGGAAATTTCCTAAGTCAATATGATTTCAGAGAAGTTCCAAAATGGACTGGGGTCCTAAGGTTTGTAAGTATAACCTTTATAGGTTACATCCAACTGTGTCAAATGATTGTTAGGGGAGGAATCTGGATGTAATTTCCATTTCCATTGGAAGGGAGGACTGGTCTCATTCTGGTTCTGAACTCTTAATCATCTAAGGAATTTTAGATAAGTACATTACTCACTGGTTTTGATGATAGAATAAATTTGTTAATAATGTGTGACATTGTGAATTCATTTATGAATGGGAAGTTGTAAAGGTTTGGTTATTACTTTTCAGAAGATTTCTTGTAGTTTTTTCTTTAAATGAAAGTTAGCCAGCAGTAAAGATTTAAGGGTTGGTACAAACCAATAATGTGTGCTTGTGAATAAGTCAATCCTTGTTAAGATGAAGACTGTAGACAATGTTGTTGATAATAAAATGCATAATATGTTATTGTTATTAAAATAGTTACTAAGTGTGTTTCTATTTTTTAAGGAATTTTTGAATTAAAATATGACTATTCCTAATAGTAACCAGGTGAAAGGATTTTACTAGAGTTATGAGCTCTGAAAATGAAATTCTTTCAATTACAAGTATTATGTCTCTATTATAGAATTTGTTTTTGCATGGCATATAGGAAATTTAATGTTATCACACTAAGAATGAAAATAAGCATGTATACATATACAAGTACAATTTATTACTACTTGAGTTCGAATTGAAAAATTAATAGAGGGAGACTTTTAGTTGAACTGTGAGCATAAATTATACCATTATGTATTCTGGTAAACAAATATCAAATTTATATTCAAGCCGTAGTAATGGAACACCGAATTGTCCTACCCGAATTTACCTCTTGTCTAGCCCCCTTAGGACAGCAAGGAAGTGGTTCTAGGTAGCTGAATGTAGAACCTAATACTCACATTTTAAAAGAAATAAAACCCAATTATCGGGTGCAGATTTTAACATGTGAGAAAATTAACTCGCACAGCTTGGAGTTGATTCCACAGTCGGGAAATCATCAAGACAAGAACTGGAAATACACAATAATTCCAGAAAGTAACTGGTGACCATAAATTTTGTAAACACCTGTGAAATGTCTCAAGCCAAAGATGTAGGCACTAAGAAAAGGTTAAATGGCAGCCTTGCCCTTAACAACAAGGGGAGTCTCGCTACAATTTCTAACTATGTATACAATGAAAATCAATAGCCTAAGGGAAGCCTTTACAATTTACAAGAAAGAAAATTAAGATAATATAGTTTGGTTGCAACAGAATGGAAACTAATTATCCATTCAATTTATTAAGCAGATAGTAGTATTAACCAGCAAGATAACTTCTTTAATTAAAAGAACAAGTACACATATCCGATACATCCATTATGAACAACAATATTGTTAAACTTAGGAACATCACTGTAAACAGTTAAGTATGGAAACCATAACTAGAGAGTATAAAAACCCTCAATGCAATCCGACTAAACGAGAGCTTGGTGTGAAAACCCTCATATGATAGTATGAGTAGAGACTGAAAGGAGAAAACAAAAATTCGATAATTAACCAAATACAGGGTAAGAACCCGAGGGTTTTCCCATATTCCAAGCAGGGGACCATAGTCCTCTAAGGACCATCAAAAAGTCGAATTACAACAAAGAACCAAGAGCAATGTGATTGCCAAACTGGTAGCATAGAAGCAACACAATTGGATAGCTGTTAGAGATGACAAACTTAGTGTTTATCTTGTTAACCTGTAAATGTAACCAACCTGTAGGTTAAATTCAATAAGTATAACTTGGCCAAAGAAAAATGAAGGAAGTTGGTTATATAAATGTTAAATAAAAACAAACTTAAACCATTACCTATGCTGGTGGTGAATGAACAAACCCCATGGATTAAAAGGTTGTATATAGTATTGCAACATGGCATCCAAGCTAAATTTGGGATGGAATGGAGTTGAGGAGCTAAGGTATGTCAAGTTTGCAAAGGCTTTGCACTCCTCCAGCAAGAGAAAGGCAACCATGGATCAAGGGTTGTAGAGCCGAGTTATGCGATGGAGAGGAGGGAAAATAAGCCCTGTATGCAGCAACCCAACAAGAAGTTACACTAACCCTTTCGCAAATGATACTAGTCATCGGATGAACGCAGGACGAGACCATCGCTGAATCACTTTCATGTGGCAGTAGGAGGGGTGCACACTTGGTGGTGAGCCTCAAAGTGTGAGGTCCACCCAACATTAGTTAGGAGCTTCGTACTGTAAGTAACACTTGGCCGTAAATTCATTGAAAGCGAACACCTAACCTTATGTACATGAATCCCATTTATCGCAGAATGTATTAAAGTCGTGCATAACTTTGGATAATGTGTTGCTCAAACTCAATAGTGGGAGGTGTACATTTTATTTCAACGGTGCCAATTAACCATTCCGTGACTAATAGCATTCATTGCAATTAATTAGTAAGTAAAGAACAATCATTTTAAATAAACAAATTTTTTGTTATTGTATTGTTTGAGATAATTTGTAGTGGATATAAATCTATATTAATAATATATATATATAATATATATATATATGAAGTTTTTTATTAAAAAAATATTATGCGTTTTTTTATTATTTAGATATTATATTTATATATTTATGAAGACTTTAAATTAATATTAATATTAGTTTATTAGGCTTTTGTTAAGACATTTTGTAGTGTAAATGCTACTAGTTCAAAACTACTAATTCAAAAAACAGATGCTAAGGACTAGTGTGTGTGACACTGATGCTATCACTAAGTTGGTAGTACTCAAGCCACAAATTTACTGTGTCAATCATCTCACAACTCACATTATTTTACAAATAATATATATTAAATTTATTATTTATTGTCTATTCACATTTTAATCCATAAAAACCTTTTTAATACCCATTTTATATATTAAGGCAATCGAAAGAGAAGATGAGTTGATAACTTCAACACAAAAATAGAAAGGAAGTACATTAAATAGCATTCCAGGAAAAGAAATAAAATATTTTTTTATGACTTATACAATTTTGAAATTTTGTATTGCTCAAAGTTTAAGGTGGAAGCATCTTTTAATCAATTTTTTATAAATTGACTGTATTTTTTATT
>APFE030083364.1:0-10792 GCA_000404065.3 Pinus taeda
GCACAGCACGAGAATTCCATAATCACTCTTCAACTAGTAAACACAGTGAACAATCCGTTCTCCAAGGCTCATAAGCAGTCTTTGATTATAGAAACTTATCAGATATTACAGTGCGAGTCTCTCCCGGAGCAAAATCAGGTAGAGATAGCTTGTTGACTAATCAACCAACCAACCAACCCATAATACAGTATTCAAGGCTGCTTTTATAGTGGAAATATCTCCGAATATTTATTACAATTGACCTAAAAACAGGTCTGCAAAAAGAGCTTTCTAAACCTAAAATTGTGCCAAAATTAAATGCAGGTAAATATCTATTGAACTATGTCAGAGGTAGCTGGATCAAAAGGAGTGCAATGTGGCCCTTGGAGGCTCGAGGCATTACTGCTGGAATAACTATGCTTTGGGATCTGCAGTTCTGTTATGGTGCGAGTTAAATGTGCAACAACCATGATTTGAGGGTTTTGAGTGGCCTTGCCCTCTTTTTTAACTTTGCTGGAAGGTATTTAATTGTCTCCTGCTTTGGGCCGCTGTGAAGATCTTTGCTGATACTCTTTGCCGCTACATTGATGGTCTCCGCCGCCTACTGATACTCTTTGACGTGCTTTCTCCCCATAGATTTGATCTGATACTCTTTAATCTCTATCTCTGGTCTTTTCCTATCTTTAAATTGGTTTAATTTGGCAAAATTGGGCAATTTCGGGCCTTTTCGGTGCAAAACGGGCCAAGAAATCAAAAGATTCCCTAAAGATTCCCCAATATTTCTTATTTTCCATAACGATGCGCGATTAGCGCTTCGCGCTAATCACGCATCGAAAAATGCCTCTGTTTCTTGTTCCGGAGCTCCGAAGCTCGACTTTTGCGCTTGCACGAATTTTCGGTTTTTTGGCTGCTGACGTCAACATGACGTCAGCTGTACGGTTGATGATGTCAGCCAGGTGACGTGGTAGGGTGGCTCATACTTTAATGCGATGCGATGAAATTCTTCCGATGCGATCGTAATATCGCATCGGCGGGGAACGAGAATGTATTTATTTTGGAAATGCGATGCTTGCGACTGCCGATCGCCGATATCGCGATATCGCATCGGGCAACAAAGGACGGGGCACACATATGTGGTGAAAATATTGCGATATGGCAACACGAGATGGCTCACTAGGATCTGCAGAGTGTTAAGGAAATCGGCAGGGTCTATTGCGATCGGAAGGAGTGAGTATGTGCGTTAGAAGAGCATTTGAGGCCTCGGAAGGGGTCCGATAACCTAAAAAGGGATTTTATACTTTGGAAGGAGTCTATTGCATTAGAAGAGGGTTTGAAGGGGCAGTATGAGGGTTCTTGCCAAGTTTCAGACAAACTAAGAAATTCCCGGGGGTACTTATGGTTATTTTTCAACTAGGGGGAGGGATATTTACATAGGGGGTCATTTACATAGTTTTAGTAGGGGGATGGGGAAAATATAGGGAGTGAAATAATAATGTCAGTAGTTAATATGGAGGTGGTAAGAAAGCACTAAGTTTGAGAGATCTTAAGCTTCAACGGGGAGATAGAACTTTATAGAGAAAGTATGGATCCTTCCTTGAGTGAAGCAGATCTTCACCTAGGCTAAATGACATGGAAAATGATGAAACTAAGAGATGTCAAGCAGATCTTGACCTCTTTTGGGGAAATTAGTTAATGATTTCGGGAAGATGGAGCAAGGGAAGTTAGTTACGCCTGGTTTGAGCTTCTTCAAATAAAAATGCTTGATGACTGTGATCTGAGTGTAGATGGTACTTTAAAATATGAACAGGCATCAGGATTCTGCAACCTCAAAACTACCTACCTAGCCTAGTTACCTAACATTTTTTCTTCTTTTGGTTTGGGTGCACTTAGACTTGCAAACCCATCATTTCAATTTTTTCTTTTTCTTTTTTTACCTTCCTATCTACAAACTACCCTTTTTTCTTCCAAGGGCCCAGATTAAGCAGTTGGGCTCCTTTGATTCTCTACCTATATAAGAATCTGCCAAGATTAAGCTGTTTGGACAGATTTTCATTCTCTATATTCTAAAACAGGAAATTGAAACCTAGGGAGCCCAAGATTAAGCTATTTGGAACTCCCTTTAGCTTAAAATTGTACAAAACTGGAATAACTTCTCAAAATTTGGAAAGCAGTTAGATGAACTCTGAGTAGCCTTCTTTGCTTGGTGATTGTTTAGCAAATATGGAGCATTGCAGCATGCAAAGTATGACATATTTGGTTTGTAAAAATGTCAATCATGAAATATGAGTAACCTGCTACAGCAGGAGGCTAACAAGGTCCATTCTATTCCTCTGAGCCTCTTTTGTAGGACCTTCACATCTTTGGCTTGATTTTTATAAAACTGCCTAATGTAATTGAGGCTTCCCAAGAATCTCTACAATTGTCTGTGGTCATAAATGGCATCTAGAAATTATGTTAAGGCTTTCAACACATGTTCTTGCAATTCAACTTTGCCTTGGAATAGGATTAGTCCTAGATATTCAATCCCAGTTCTTGCAAACTCAAACTTAAGCTTGTTGAGGACTAACCCATGCTTAAAAATCTTGTGGTGAACTATCTCCAAGTGCTTTCTATGTTTTTTTAAGTCAAAAGAATAGATTAGTAAGTCATCAATATAAACAATAACAAATTTCAAATCTCCAAAAATATCTTCCATTCTTTTCTAGAATTCAGAGGGTGCATTCTTCAATCCAAAGGGAATTACTCGCCATTGGAACTGCGCTTGTGGTACCACAAAACCAGCCTTGTATATGTTAGATGGTTCGATCCCTATCTGCCAGAATCCTCTCTTAAGGTCAAATTTGCTAAACACATTATTATTACTGATTTTCTAAAATAAAGCTTCTTTAGATGGCAGAGGATACCTGATAAGCAATAAAGCATCGTTTAATTCTCTATAGTTAATCACCATCCGAGGTTTACCTCTTTTGTTCTGAATGCTTGTTGACATAGAATGTTGGGCAAGCCCAAGGGATTCTACTTGGTTCAATCAACTTTCTTTCTAATAGTTAAAAAAATCTCATTTTTACGGAATTCGAGCTCTGGTGGGGACATCTAGTTTTCTGATGATTTCTGAGGTGTTCCAGATTAATTTTCTTTGTAGGGAAGATCCACAAATTATTGCTCTCTTTGCCAAAATGCATTGGGTTCATTTGTTGTACATTCTGCTTCAATTTCTCTTTTATTTCTCTGATGTATTATGGTCGTTTGATCTCAATGTTTCTAATTACTTTGTTGATATTTGCTAGCTTGTCAAGATAACATTCAACTATATCTGAGATAGGGTATACAATTCTATTTACATAGCTCGAATTGCTCTGGATTTTTACAGTTCTTCCTTGGATGTTGAGGAAAATATGGTTTAATTCTATAATAAGAAGGATATGTCTCCTTACAAAATCTTGTCCCAACAAAATATCACTACCTGTATCAAAATTGTACAAATTTACAGAAGTAGGAATTCCATTAGGATAATCGGGAAATCATGAGGCATAACTCTAATAGTCATTAATGTATTATTTACAGCTTTGAACTACAAGTTTGTGGGTTACCAATAATATTTAGGAATGGAACTATGTTTTATACAAGAATTCATAGCTCCTATGTCTAGTTGTGCAACCAGAGAATATTGTTTATAACCACTGACTTTGACATCTACTCTAATAACAATCCTATCTTCAAATCCCTTCATTTGGAGAATATATGTACCTAGTTCTGGCTGGTGGTCTTCTAGTATGCATTGTAATGCTTTCTGATCCCAGTTATGATCTTCTTCTTCTTTGAGCATATCTCCAAATTCTTCTATCATCGTTGAATCTTTTAGTTCTACAAGTTATTTCTGTTTTTCGGCCAATTACTTTTGGCCAACTCTCATACTAGTCAGAATTTCTTTAACCAAACCTCTTTTTTCTTCAATGTTGGTTTCTAGATGCAATATTTCTCCTTGAAGTTTACTAACCTGGTCTAATTCTTCTTCTTCATCTGAGAGATTATCAATGATGGGAGTGGCTTTCTTAAACCCATAGGATTTCCTCTAATGAAGAAATCTTACTTCTTCTCTACTTATAGTAGACCTATGGGGAAACTTCTGCTTTGGTGGAATGTTGGATGAGGGTGTAAAGGAAATCCGTGCAGATGTGGTAGGTGTGTCACTCGAATAGTAGGCACCAAGATTCACCATGCTTGGCTACGTGATTTTGGCAAGTTGGTGCTGGAGGGTTGAGAGACGTTCTGTGCAATGGTGTCGGATGGTGAAATCTCCTAGTGTGAGAGAAGAAATACAAGATTGGATAGATGCAATTTCAAAGCGAAGGTTTACGGGATTTTCTAAATGAAACATCTTGACATCAGAAATGAAGTCAAGATATGAGGTGGATTTGGAGTAGAATGAGTCTTCAAGATGTGGAGATGGAGGGTTTGACTCATCTGAATCTGTGACTGAAAAATATTCTTCAATTTGTGGGGGCTGATCTACTTGCTCCCATTCAATCGGACATAAATGTTAGAAAAAATGTCAAACAATTTACTTTGGAAACGAGTTTTACTCCTCAAAGGACATTTGCTTACCCAATGGACTAGCTTCTTACAAATGAAACAAGTTCCTAATTATTCCCTTGGGGTGCCTTCTTTCCTTTTCTTGAAATATCCTTTTCTCAGTCTCTGAAACCTTTGTCTCCTAGGGTAAAACCTTCTAGATTGGCTTTTCTTCGTGCATTTTTTACAATGGCAATCACTTCCAAATTTTCCTTTTTTATTGTTCTTCTTTTTTATTTGCAGCCAAAATGATAGGTTTCTACATATATATCACAAACATTTGCATTGAAGCCGAGTTGTTTCTTCACTTATTTGGTTGTCTTCTTTCGGAAGCATTCTTTTTGTAGAGTAAATACAATTTGTTCATGGAGTCCTACAAGAGAAATATTTTCAATATCTATATTTTCAGCTTCAAATATGGCCCTGACAAGGTCTAGGATCCTACCAGGCATTGCAAACAAATATTTTCTCAAATAAGCTTTATTATGTGGGTCTCTTGCATCAACCTTAATTTCTCCACAAAACTCATGGAGAATTGCCTTGACAAGTTCAGTGACTGGCTTATCACTATTCATATCATTGAGCTTGTAAGATTCATGCATTCTAGACCACCATAATTCTAAGTTACCTTGGAAACCCCAAGTTATCCTTAAAGCTAATTCTGACCATGAGACTGTATTTCTGTGAATGGAATTTTGAGTGCTTGCCCATGCACTCAAAGTATGGATTCCCATGAGTATTTTATTTTTAGATTTGCAATTTAGATTTGTCATTGGAGCTTGATCTATGTTAGCTCAATTAAGAATAGGGAACTCATCAGTGTTTGAAGGATCATACAGAGTTTTTCTAGGAGAACCATACTTGGCATTACACCACTTTTCCCAAGTAGATTCAAAAGGTTTGTTTGGTCTATCACTATCTGCACTTCTGGGTCTTTTGCTAGATCCTTCTCCCTCTTCTTTTACCATTTTTATTTTTGATTTGTTTTGTGGTGGAATATCAAAGATTGGGATTTGTGATTGGACTAGGGCCAATTTTTCTCCATCAAATGAAATAACATTTTCAAATTGAAAATTTAGGGGATTATGTACAGAGAACTATTTGAGAAAAAGTGGAGTATTTTTCTTTTTAGGGTTATTTTCTTCTAGCTGGAATGTCTGGTTATAAACTTCTACTGCAGTAAGTTCTTCTTCTAACTGGGGATTTTATTTCTCCAGACTCAACTTTAAATCTACTACTACTTCCATAATTTTCTCTAACTTCATATTTACATATTTTAACTTATCAAAATGCTCAGAAGCTTTTTGACTCAAATCATCTAAACTAGAATGGAGTCCTAACACATGGGACTGTACTTTCAACACTTCTTGTGATAGGTCATCTAAATTTTGTTCTACGCATGTTAACTGATATTTTTTGTAGTTTTGAAGCCTTATAATCTTTTGGGGCTTATCATTTATCACTTTCCTATAATGTAAGAAATCCACATCAACTGCAACATTCCCATCTTTGAATTTTTGTACAAAATTTCCAGGAGCAAGCTTCCTTTCTGGGAGTAGAAGCTTTTCTAAATCTTCCCTTTCCTTTTCTCTAGGCAATGTGTATCTCATGAACTTAATATCTCTTAGAGAGGCAATCTGTAAAAATTCCTCACATTTTGTATGTTGGCCCAAATTTTCTTCTTTCAAGGTGGATTGAGGCCTATGAAAGACTTGAATTTTTTTTATCAAAACTTGGACTTCTAGAGGCAATACAAAATTTGCATTGAGAGGATGATTCATACTTGTGTTTTTCTAGATGCCTATTGAGGTCTGAAGTATCATGGCTTCTAAGAGAGTGACTTCTAAAAGGGACTTAGGGTAATGTATTTTCATTCCTTAGTCTAATGATTGGTCCTCTACTCAACTCGGAAATAGACAATATTTTAGGTTCTGGAGTCAGAAAATACCTTTGAGACAATGGATGGTATTCTACAGTCCACTATCGGGGATTTTTAATTGAGAAAACCCTATTGTGATAGGAGTGACATTACCAGGTCCAACCACCACTCCTTCTGTTATGGCTCTCTAAGTAAGCTGAGGATCGAGTCCTGACAGAGTTGTCGAGACAAATCGTAAACAAAAAGTGGAATGTAACTGGGAAATATTAGACTGCTTAGTCATATTAAAGCCAGAAAAATGGATGTAAGCTTGAAGTAGTTCATTAATATGGGGATCAGTTAACGAAACTTGGTATCATGGGATGATGGATGACCAAACTGGACCATTGTGCAAAGTGGCCTCAAAACCACCTAACAGGGCATCAGTAAATTGATTATGGGGTGAATCAATCACACAAGCTACGCGAGATACATTCAGAACAATTCTGACAAGAGGGTTAAAGCCAAATTGTATTAGTCCAAGATGCACATAATTATAACCCTTTTCTAGTCCCCATTGGACATCTAATGGTTTTATGAGAGGTATCTGATACATAGGTTGGGTGAGATTGATAGGTCATTTACAAAGGCATATCTAATGATATTGGTTGCACGAAACTTAAACATTGGAAGGTCATAAATCTTATTAGGATATATATGAGGAAGCTGCCAATTAAGAGTAGGATTAAATGCCTAAACTACTACCCTGGTATCATACAAGGGCTCAGATTTGTTTAATATCCTTCCAATCAAATTGGTTTTCTTTGAAGCTTTCATATTAGAAGAGAAATCAAAACTACTTGAGGCCATTTCTTACTGCAGTTCACTACTCAGTATTGCACAAGCAGGTAAGGAAAAGAAATATGTGAAGGTAAAATACTATGCACCTATGGAATGGAACTCCCTCGGAGCTACAATGCCTTCCTTTGGCTTAAATTATCCGGAGACATGATCCACCAACAATCTTTGTTGCAACAAGCTTTCGTATCATTTATTCACACTACTAACCACATCTCACTTGCTATACTAATAGTTAATATGGCTCAGAATGCTTACTCAAATCCTTTATTGCAAATAAATTTGCAGCACCCAAATCCTTTATTGCAAATAAATTTGCCAATTTTCTTTTGAGCACATTTATTTCCTGCATGTTAGAACCTGCAACAAGCACGTCATCTACATAAAATAACAATATAATATAGCTGCCATCATTTTACCTTTTGAGATAAACACAATGATCAGATTGAGATCTAGTATAACCTTGTTCATACATAAACCTGTCAAATTTTAGATATCACTGCCTTGGAGCTTGTTTTAAGCCATATAAGCTCTTCTTCAACCTACACACTAGTTTCTCCTTCCCTTTTACCTCATATCCTTGTGGTTTCTACATATATATCTCTTCCTCCAAATCCCCATGGGGAAGGTTGTCTTTACATCTAACTGCTCAAGATGCAAATCTTCAGCTGCTACTAGACTTAACATAGTTCTAATTGAAGTCATTTTATCAATAGGATAAAATTTCTCATCAAGGTCTATACCCTTTTTCTGTGCAAACCCCTTCACCACAAGTCTAGCTTTATACCTTTTTCTACCTCCATCTTCTTCCTTCAACCTGTAAACCCATTTATTCTGCAATGTTGTTTTACCTACAGGCAACCTAACTAAGTCCCAAGTCTAGTTATCTGCTAAAGCTTCCATCTCTTCTTTCATGGCTTACTCCCACTTCTCCCTCATTTCTACATGCACTGCTTCTTCATTACATTTTGGTTCATCAGAATCAGTCGACAGTACACAATATAATGAAGGAGAGTATCGTTCAGGGGGTCTACTTATCCTAGTAGATCTTCTAACACCACTTTCAGGTGTTTGAGGTGCTTGTTGTTGTTGTTTTGGTTGTTGATCTTTATGATTTTCAGACACCATCACTTTTTCTGTGATCTCATCAAGCACTGTGTATTCCTTGTTCTCTTTTCCCTGTTTCTTTTCGTGCATTTGATCCTTATACAAAACCTTTTCATTGAATATGACATCTCTGCTTCTAATGATTTTGTGTTTTTCATAATCATAAAAGTGAACCAAAATCATTAACACCATATCCAATAAAGGTACATTTCTTTGATTTTGCCTCAAGCTTTGTTCTATTTTCTTTATTAATGTGGACAAAGGCTTCACAACCAAAAGTCTTTAAAAATGAGTAGTTTACCTTTTTACCTGTCCATGCCTCCTCTGGAATACCACCATCCAAGTAACTTTAAGGCCCTATATTTATTAGATAAACAGCAGTATCTACATCATCTGCCCAAAATTGTAAAGGCAATCTTGCATGCAATCTCATGCACCTTGTACACTCCATGATTGTCATGTTCATCCTTTTTTACACACCATTTTCTCGTGGTGTTCCTGGAACTGTCTTCTCTCTACAAATTCCATTCTCTGAACAATACCTATAAAACTCTTTGCTGCAATATTCACCTCCATTGTCTGATCTGAGACACTTCAATCTTTTTCCTATCTCATTTTCAACCAAAGCTTTCCATTTCTTAAAAGTATCAAATACATCAGATTTATTTTGAATACAATAAATCCAGATTTTTTTGGTTACATCACCAATAAAAGTAACATAATAATGAGAGAAACCGAGATATGATACCTGAGCAGGTCCCCATACATATGTATGCACAAGCCCTAATTTTTTGCTCTTATTTTCTTTCCCAACTCTGAGGAATCTGACTCTCTTCTGTTTTCCATAAACACAATTCTCACATAATTTTAAATCAACATGCTTCAAACCTGGCAACAAATTTCTTAAGTGAAGAATCTGCATCCCCTTCTGACTCATGTGCCCAAGCCTATGATGCCACAATGTCGTATATTCTCCTGTAGAGGTTAAAACATTAACAAAATTAGAAATACCATTGCATAAATACAATGTACCAAACTTTTCTCCTTTTTCTATTACCAGGGCTCCTTTAGTGACCTTCTAGATTTTATCTGTAAAAGTATTCACACAGCCTTCACCTCCCAACTGCCTTGTTGAAATTAGATTTTTCTTTAGATGTGGAACATGCCTTACCTCCTTCAATAGACATTGATTTTCATTCTATTGTTTTATGAAAATTGTGTTGGCATTATGTTTCTGATATGGTTATATGTTACAGATGTTGTACTTGATGGCAACACCCATGGCATGGCTCTCAATATGATGAGAATTAAGAAATACACAGGAGAAAAGTTCAACGGAATTTTATGCAGAGAAAAGTTTATAAAAGTTTATTTCATGTGGAGAAAAGTTCCGGAATTTTATGCAGAGAAAAGTTTATTTCATGTGGGAAAACTTACCTTTGGTCCATGGTAGTTAGTCCTTGGAATTTGAACCTATGGTTTTTGGACCATGGCATCTCGACAGACGTGTTGATCCCTGTATTGAGTTGATGGTATTGGTTTGTTATGGTTTTGGCCCGTGGTATTGGTCCATGATTTGAGGAAGAGCTTGCCTATATAAAGCAAAGGAGATCATTTGGCTTGGGTATGCTTTTGGGGCTGAATATCTTAAGATCTGAAATATTGGGTTATTGTTTCAAAAGCTCGATCTATATGAAAGTGAAGTGGAAAGCGAATCTGTGAAGGGTGATCTCTCGAGCGCTACAGTTGCAGAAGTGCAGAGGTGCCGCAGGAGACCGCAGGAGGCGCCACAGGAGACGCCGCAGGAGGCGCCGCAGGAGACGCCGCAAAAGGCGCCGCATGAGACGCCACAGGAGACACCACAAGAGGCGCCGCAGGAGACGCCACAGGAGGTGCCACAGGAGACGCCGTAGAAGGCGCCACAGGAGATGCCACAGAAGGCACCGTAGGAGACGCCACATAAGGTGCTGCAGGAGATGCCACAGGAGGCACCACATGAGACGCCACAGGAGGCGCCGCAGGAGACGCCACAGGAGGTGCCGCAGGAGACGCCACAGAAGGCGCCACAGGAGACGCCGCAGAAGGCGCCACAGGAGACGCCACAGAAGGCACCGCAGGAGACGTCACAAAAGGCGCCGCAGGAGATGCCATAGGAGGCGCCGCAGGAGACGCCACAGGAGGCACCGCAGGGGACGCCACAGGAGGCGCCACAGGAGACACCGTAGGAGGTGCCACAGGAGACGCCACAGGAGGCTCCACCGGAGACGCCACAGAAGGTGTTCTGGGTTTAGTTTTCTGTTATTGTGGATCTGGTTATCTGGGTGACTTACTGGTACTTGATGATCATTTTAAAATTTATGAAAAGTGGTCCTTGAAAGAAAAGAAGTAGGGGGTTGTAGCTCCCTTCCAGGAGAGACT
>APFE030083368.1:10859-88619 GCA_000404065.3 Pinus taeda
GTAACAAGGGAATCTTGATACAGACATTTTTCAATTCATCTAGGAAATTATAGTCAGGCAACCAAATTTGTTTTTCCACTCCTTTGTCAATTTGTAATCTTTCTAGAAAAGGAGGTGTTGATAGAGATGTAGGTTGCTCAACTATAGGAGTTGTGGGGGGTACTTCTTTTTCTTTGCCTTTCTGAATATTTTGGTTTTGAAGAGATGCTTCAGAACCTTTATTGGCTACAAGAGAATCTTCCTCAGAAATGCTTTGTTTTTGTACATCTATGGAAGGTTTATCTAGAACTCTGCCTGATCTAAGTTGTACATCATTAAGAGGAGTGATCATATAGGCAGGAAATTGAAATGGTAGACCTTCCATCATGAAAGCATTTTGAGCATTTTGAGGACTTTTATTATTGGGGTTCGGCAATGGTTGAGAAGGAAGTTGATTTGATTTTTGTTGAAGCAAGAGTTGAGAATTTGAATTTTGTTGAGAGGATTGTTGTTGTTGTGGAAATGGCAATGATAATTGAGGATTTTGATTTGGAAGCTGATTTTGAAAAGATGGAGGATATTGGTAAAATTGAGCAAATCTCCCATAAGGATTCTACATACCTTGCATCCATGCTTGAAAAGCATTTTGAGGCTGGGACCAAGGTTGTTGCCAAGGATTCCAATTTGGTGGAGGTTGAAAATTCATAGGGTTGTTAAACCCTTGATTTTGTTGCCCCTTCCAAGGTCTCCTTGCCACAAAACAGAGAGATTCAATGGTACTTGGATCCTCCTGAAAGACAGCTTTTAGGCCAGGGATTGAAGGACAATCCTTCGTTTCATGGCTCTCTGAGCAGATCACACATGTCTCTACAACCTTTGCATCCAAGGGACATTCCCTTAGAGCATGTTTCTTTCTACATTTTGAGCAAAAGATAGCTAAAGCTTCAGATTCTGCTTTTTATTTGTTATGAATCTTAAGAGTGTCTAATTGCTCACTTAGACTTCCTAAGATGTCAGTTTTGAATTCATCAAGCATATTGCCTATCTCAGCCCTACTTACTGATCCGGTTGCAGATTTGTTTGCTCTAAGAAGAGAAGGATCTCTAGGCCCCTTTTGAGTTTTATTCTTTCCCCGTGAGAGATGAACACATAGTTCTGCTATATCATGAAGTGGAAGTTGAGATATGTCTCATTTTCCCATCATGTTCAAAATGTCTATCCATTCATCTCTAATGGCTTTTAATAGGAGGGCTTTTAAGGTTTCCTCATCCAAGTTGCTCATTTTTGCTCTTTTTAGATTATATTGGAATCTTTCAAGTAAATCCTCCAAATTTTCATCTTCTTTTTGTACCATCTTGAATACCTCATCCTTGTGATTGGTGGGCATACAATAGTCCAGATACCTATCCAAAAATGTTTGTTTCATATCATTCCAAGACCTAATGAATTGAGTGAGTAATCCCATGAACCATTTCAATGCTGCCCCTTTCAATGTTGAAGGGAACAGTTTGAGTTTTTGAGTGTCTTCCATATAATCATAAGTTCGACATACAACCTCAAACTCAAATAGAAATGCCTCAGGGTCCTCATTTCTTGACCCATGAATGTTTGGGAGGACAGATGGAGAAATGTTTTCATTGTGGCTCGGTAGTCATCATCATCGACTATGGAAAATCCAAATGAATGAATCATCTCCATCCCTATTTCCTCCAATGTTTCCTCTACCTCCTCCATTATTTCCTCCTCCTCCTCTACCTCTACCTCTACCTCCTCCTAGTCTAGTTTCTCTTTCTTCTGCCATGGTAGTTTCTGGTTCCTCTACTAAGGGTGAATGAGGAAGAATTTCTCCTTCTTCTTCGGGTGATTCTATTTTTTCAATTACAATTTGTCCCCTTGTCGAAGAAAAGAAAGAATCTCTTTTGGATTCAATAGGTGGTATGGGAGAGTCTACTACTGCCTCTATTCCAGGAATCCTAGAGCTAGGAGTATGAGTTGGAGATGATGAAGTGTCTCTTGCCTATTTCTTGAAGTAGATGGAGTTGTGAAAATCGAACTCTAGCTCCAGCTAAAAACCTTCCCCTAGAATCTCTTGCTCTATGCATGTCATTTTTTATTTTTCTTCAAGTTAGGGTAATAGTTCTCTTTCTGATCTTCCAGGTCACTCTAGGTGCAAGAAGAGAGCATACTCAAGGAACTATTAAACCAATAACTTTCTCTTTTCTGATCCTCCAGTTCACTCTAAGTGCAAGAGGAGAGCATACTTTGAGAGGTTATTAATTTTCCTTTCTTGAAATTTTCTTATTTTATCTTTTTTTTTAGAATTGGCTACCTAATTTTCACTTCCCCGACAACGACGTCAAAATGTTTGGTCAATTTAGTGTTTCTAAATTGATTTCATTAATTTTCAACCCAGGGCTCATAAGCTAATGAAGCGAAGGTGTACTATATGTACTTAGGAAACCTCTTAGATCTTTTTGTCGTTTGGGGGTGTTGTTTGTGGTCAATTTATCTTCCTAAGATGGGATGGAGGTTTTATAAACAGATGAGTGATAGTGTGTGTAAGGTGATTTCTAAATGAGTGAGTGTGTGTTACTGGTGGTTTCTAACTACCTTCTAAACTTGCAAAGAAAAAGCTTGAAAGAAATAACTTGAAATGAAACTGAAAGCAAAATAGAAAAACCACTTTCTAATAGCACTAGTCACTACTCATGCTACTGCAATAAAAAGATAAGAAAATTTACTTTAAAGACCAGTTATAATGTTTAACTCTTCCTAACTCTCTGCTTCCAACATATGGTATTATGTGAAACACGATTAAGAAGTAGTTAGAAATAAGTCTAAAAAGTACTCAAAGAAAGCTGTAATTTATTAGTATTCTGATCTCTTAAAGATAAACAGCTTATGATAAAGAGACCATCAATATGTTAGCATACAACTTGAGAAACTAAACTAGAAATCAACTAGGAAAACAGAGTAAAGGCAGCAACTAATGAATATGACAACTGAAAATACTATTAGAGATAAAGAAAATACACAAAGACACACAATCCCGGGCTAACACCTGCAAAAGACAGTCCTGATCAGTCTAAAGTAAATGCTGGAAATGAAATGACAGTGAAAGGAAATCAAATCTGTACATGTGTTAAAGAAAAGGAAAATTGCTGAATTCAAAAGAAGGGAATGGCAAGAACATAAAAGTAAATTACTGTACAAAGGCTGTTATGAACGGGGGCCCTCCATCCACAAAGCCCAAAGAAAGATCAGCTACGTAAAAGAGTCAAACAACAGTCTTCTATTAATTCATGATGCAGAAATTACAGTCAAATTGTGCTGAAACAGCAGCTTCAAAACAGAGTTTCTGTGCTCACTAAAAGCGTAGCAATTACATAAACAAAACAACTAAAGACTAATCCTTAAGCGTGCGCAGACACTGGATTTTATAAGCAAGTAAACAACTGCCTACTGCGTAAAACATGAAACTGAAAATTAACTAACAACATGCTAATTAAATGGTTCAGCAACACGTCAATAGGTCCGTGGGTGATCTGGAAGGTACGGTCGTCATGGAGGTTGAATCCAAGGTTGGATCCTGTCTCCCATAACCTGCGTAGAGTGGAGGATTTGCCATCTAGAGTGACATAACCTTTCAGCTCATGCAGCACCATTTGAGCTGGCTTTGTTGACCGAAGTTGGATCCTCGTTGACCAGAGGTATGCGTGGCGTTGCTGACCAAGCCAATAGCACAGGAACCTTCAACACCTTCATTCCCACGTGCCCATGTGATTCATTTTTCAAAATGACACGTGGAACATGGAGATCAATGAAAAGGCTGCGGAATTGCCAGACAGCTGCGGAAACTCTGTGCATATGTCAAAAATCTAGACAAACAGTCAAACATTTAGCAAAGTCAACCAATCATGCTTAAAGACATCAAATGTAATGATCTGGGTAAGTTTATGAGGAAAATAGGGCAAAAGAGAGGGATAAGTGAGGAAAAGCTGTAGGTAATGATGGATAAATAGGTGCAAGTTAGAGGCTCTACACTATAGAAGAAGTATTTTAAAATATTTTCAAGCTGCAGGAAAGAATCAAGAGAATATATGACCGAAAAGAAAGGGCGGACATGTTTGAGATATGAGATGTAGTGCTGAAATGGGATGCAAGGAATGAGGAAAAAGGTAAACATCGCAACTTTGAAAATATTTGGAGAGGACTGTACAAGATTGTTGCATATCAGGGCCAGAATGCTTTCCTATGGTAAGAACTAAATGGCGAAGATTATCTGGGTGGAGGGGTCAATGGTCGGCTCCTCAAGTGGTATTATTTGTGAAATGTTTTATGTTGTCTTGTTCATCATTGTATATACCGGTTTGTTTAGATTCCATTGCAAGTGTGTGTTGCTTTCATTTTTCAGCTTGGGGCCCGAGGTGAAGGCTATAAAGCTGAAGTTTGATTTGAGTTTTGGTTTGGATTGTTAGATTTAGGTCTTCCAGTCAATTTCAGTCTTGAAAATGGGTCAGTGGTGAGTCACATTCAGTCCTAAAATTGAGTATTTAAGTCAAGAGTTCAGTTTTGTTTCGTCGACGTTATTGACTCCATAGCCCAATGGACGAAGGCATTGTCAGCTTTACCAGAGATCTATAGTTCTTGACACCTCCAAGGAGCTACCATCCCCATTGGAGCCAATGTTGGTGTCAGTATCTTCATCCCTCCGTTAGAGATCAAATCCTCTTGTTGCATTTCATATTAGTTGTCCCGCCTAGTCATCTTCATTCCATTAGGCGCATGGATCATCTGACGGGAGTGGCTTTCCTATAGCTTTCCTCATGTAATTTACCTGCTAGTTCATGTTTGCTCATAAAAAAGCATATACAGTCTTCTTTTTCTCTTAAAGGTTGCAAAAGTCTTTTTAGGTTTTCATTGTCATTTAGGTCTAGGATTTCATTAGGGTTTCATCAAAAAGTGTTTCAAAGTGTCCAATAACAACCAACAGGCACATGAGGAGGTTCCAACATCAATAAAATTCATCATCAAGTGTTGAGAGATGTGTCTTTCCTCAAAACTCTATTTTTTAGGAAAACCAGAGTATCTTTGTTTTTATTGTATAAATTTATGTAATTTGATTTCCCCCATATTTAAATTACTACCCCTGCAACCCTGTTCACTTTCCCTTGCCCTGTAGCTCCAACACCTACAAAAAATACAAAGCATAGGTCATTTAATTCATCAAAAAGCTAAAAAGAAGTGAAAAAGTCCAAAAACAGAGTTTAAAAAATAAAATCATGTCAAAACATTGTAAAAATGGGTTTTATGAGCCAAAAATTTAAAAACTCCTTGTTGATAAGCCATTTCTTCATTTGAAAAGTTCATTTGTAAAGTAGAAGCAAGGCAAGGTGGTTTTGGTGAGCAAGTGAGAAAATTTGGTGAAAATCACTCCAAGTCACTAGGAACGGTGCACTGGGTAGGAGGTGCAGCACATACAAAGGACGCGGCGCACTGTGCCTCAGACTCCAGTTCAAAATTGCACAGGCGTGACGCATACACTGGATGTGGCGCATTGGGTTTGTTGCATGGCGCGCACAGCCAGCAAGCCCGAAATTTCAAATACTTGCTCCAAAATTACCCAAACACTTGGATTGTCACTTGTCCAGGTAGGTTGACCTTTTGTCATTGCTCTTCATCCAAATTTGATGGTTGTTTGATGGTGTTTGTTGCATGGTGAATTCTTAAAGGAAAAAAAACCCTACCTCTTGAAAATTTTCAAAGGCGATTATTGCTAAGGTTTTGTAATGACTATTTTTCTACTAAGTATCCCCTCACCTCATCACTCCCTTATTCCATATTTCACTTGTTTCCCCTATTCCCCAAAATAACATACCCCTAAATTCACTAATTCCATAACCCTATTACCATTTCCTAAACCCAAATACAAATACCCAAACCCTAACCCCATACCAAAAAATTCCTAAATCATTCCCTAATTCCCCATTTCTCTTAACTAAATTGTACCCCAAACAGTCCCTTAAATCCTTCATTATTCCCCCCCCCCCCTACAATCCCCTATATCACTATTTTCCCTTGCTGCAAAATTCAAACATCATAGCTCACCTATTTCTCCTGAAGGCAATTCCAAGACAGTCTATCCACTAGTAGAGATGGCATCTGATCCTTCATATGATTATTAAGAGGAGACCCACACTGACTCACTAATAGAGGTACATGCATCCAGGAGGTCTCATAGAGGTGGAAAACATATTCAAGAGGAACCAACCACTCTTGCTAAGTTACAGGCCTCCCCACTTACCATCTCTTATTTCCAACACCAATCCTGCTATGAATTTTGTGAGAAGGTTGCTAGCATTCAGTTTCACCATGAGTTGGCCCACTTATTAGTGCTACATTTACATGATGGTCAAGCCACTCTAGCTGGTGTCACTTTCACATTAACACTAGAATCCATTTCACTAGCAACCGGTATTCCCAATATTGGAGAGAAATGGAACAAGAGGCAACAAATTGACCAGCAACATTATGAACGGTACATCAAACCCGACTTTTTGAGACAGTTCAAGAGAGTGTTTCCTTTTTGGTACCTTAGAGATGAATATGATCCTTTAATGAAACTTATCATGAAGTATTTCAGCTGTGAGGGTCGGTTCTCCCATTTGTATGCTTATCATATCAGGTTGCTGATGCATTTTACCTCGGTATGGATGATGAACATCCCTTACTTCATGTGCCAAAATATCGAAAGGATGACCACTCTAGTGCAGCACAAAACTCCTCAACAGTAGTTCAATAGTATTTACCATTTTTCTCTCATCAAAATTATGGTCATCCATCAGCTTGGCTTACAGGGTATCACTTGGGAAGATTTCATCTCTCGTGAGCTTTTTACATCTCCTCAAGGACCTTCAGAGGCATTTAATGAGACAGGTGGACCTTCTTATCAACATGAGGGTCATGATACACAGGCCACCAGTATGCCAATGTTTATCACTTATCAAAAGGGTACTAGGCAGTTATTCGCAGCAACAAAGAGAGTATTATCTCCACCTGGGGTGGAAGGGGTCTCGTTTCCATCATCAGCACCACAGGTTCACGACAAAGGCAAGAGGCCAATGTAGGATGAGGGGCCTTAAGGTGAGTGGGACTTTATTCTTATTCAGGATGATGATACAGACATGGGCCCACAAAGCACAAATCTCAAAGAAATCATCCAAGAGAAGCAGACAGTCATCAAGGCCTTGTCCCTCAACTTGGAGAGGCCTAAGTGGATTATAAAATACTTGGAGCAAAGGAATAAGCAGCTTGAAGATCAACAGGTGATCGTGGAGTTACAAAACATTCGGGAGAATCGCCAAGTTGCCGAAAGAAGGAGGGAGGAGGTCACTTCACTTGAGCAAGAGATCAATTCTGATCGGGAGTCTTTGGTAAAGAGAGTCAATATCCACTTTGAAATATTATTTGATAAGGCTAACAAGGAGAAAAACTTGCTAAGTCACATGGCTTTTCATTACATGGCAAGGAACAAGGTTTGCAAGGTGCGAATAAGGAGTTTAAAGGAAAAGTTGAAGAAGGCTTCAAAGAGGCGAAAGGAGCATGATTGACTTTGGATATTAGCTAAGGCTTCCTTGGCCCAACATAGCTATTGATAGAGAAGAATTAGCCCAAATTTCAAAGGATTTGGAGCACTTTTTTCATTTTTGAAATTTTTTGGCACAAAATAAGAAATTCTTCCCTATGCGCTGCGCCACGTGGCACTCGCTTCTGCTAGGAGCCTCTAAATCACAAAAACTCAGTGTTTTGGGATTTGGATGGAAAGTTATATTTTCCTACCTATGGCCAAGAAGTTTGGGCAGGTTTTGAGCCCTCAAAAAGGTCAGAAACACTCAAACAATAATATTATTGCCCCTATTTTGACACACAGGAAGCAGTCTTGGGCGATTTGATGTTTGACAAGGAAAATAAAGCCCAAATTGAAAAATTCCACTTGGGTTGGAAAGTAGACAGGTAGAACTTTCCAAAAAGAATACTTGGAGGTAATGTGGACATTGGGAAGGCCTCCAAAAGTGGCTCCAAACAGGCGTGGTGCATAGAGAATCAAGTGCAACGCATAGAGGAAAAATTGCCAGTTTGACCAAGTATTGCTCTGTTTTTCACCCAATTTTGGCCAGTTTGAAATTTTCACTTTCTTAATCTCAAATGGTGATGTAATTTCATGTAAATTGATGGATTATAATTTAAATATGTCAAATTTTCACTTGGTTTTGTAGATTCATCAGTTTAAAGGTTGTTTGAAACTGAATGAATTAGTTCCTTTGTTTCTAGAGGCATGTTGTTTCATTGCCTGATTTCTAGTTCCTAGTTTAGAATCAGTTGGATTAGCTCCTAAACATGTGAGCTCAACCACGAGAGGCAAGGATGAGCTATGCTTTTCCTATATTATGTATTTTTTTAGTCATTAGCATGGTTGGAATCTTTAAAAGCAAGGAGCTTCATTGTACACTCATATCAATATTTTGGCTAAGGAATTGAGACCAGGGTTTGCAGCACTCTTTGGGATCCCTATGGAATTTTGTTTTGTTACAATGCTTTCTTATGTATTTGTGAATTTTCTTGTGTATTATGTACATCATTTTCCCTCTTATTTCTTCTCAGCTAAATCAAACAAGAGTGTAAGTAGAATACATTGAAATTACAATGCTCTACTTGAAGTTTGTTTTAGTTTCTTGATGTTTTCAACTATTTGGAGAGGATCCATGGATTCTCTTGCCCTCTTCAACTCCTCCTTTGTCTAAACCATCCATCTCATTTCATTTAGAGTGCCAAATAAAGTTTCCTACCTTGCCCCATTGAGCCCTCTGCAAGACTAAACCTCATTCCTTGCACCCAAAATTTGCTTTACCATTAGAGCCCACAAACACAACATTTTATTCAATCAATGTCCTTTACATCTATACCTAGCCTAATATCAGTAATCAAATCAGTCATCTAAAGCCTTTCGTGATCATAATTAGCTGAGATTGACCCGGAGAGAGCCCTCTCCTGACCTGGTAGGGCTAGCTACCAGGCTGAGCATGGTTTGATGTTGGCCCTGGATCCTACCTTTCCAGCCTAAGGTAAATCTAGGCACTAACATAGTGGCGATGATACAGGGGAAGAAATTGTTTGTTTATTAGTATTCTTCATTTTTAAACTATAGATGGAGTGTGAAGATTAGCCAGGTAGCCTTCGAAACGCTTTTGATTTGCATTAGCACAAGTAGATAAATGCTACTTCAGTCAATCTTCCATCTAGTCTTATTAACAGAAAATCTAACCTGCAAATAATCCTAGTACATCTAATGATTCTGAGCTTTTGGATGATAAGCTTAGGATTTTATAGGTTGAACAAGTTGTAAATGCCCATTTGATCTCTTGGAAATAATAGCACAGTGGCTTCCAGAAGATATACCAGAGCCAATCTAGATCCAAATCCTCCTCCTGTATTCAAGAATCCCAATCTTATTCCAAGAATCCTACATTAAGAGAGTTTTGTAATTCCTGTATTCAAATCTCGTTCATGTCCTGTGATTTTTGAGTATCTCTAAGAGCTTGATTTTGATGAACAATTTGATTTGTCATTGTTTGAAACCAAATCCAAAAGTGTTGTTGGTTCTACAGTCCTGAATCCAGAATTTATTGCAGCTCTTGAAACTGAAAGGGCCAATAAGTCCATTGATGAGTATATCTTGAAACAGCTCTAGACTTCAATTGTGGCTTCAAATATCCTTGATTTCCTAGAAACTACATCTGCAAACCTTGGATCTTCCGCAATTGCATCCAACTCAAGGATTCCCACCAAACCGCCTTTCATTCCCACCATCCCCATGCATCCTATTATATCTAATCAAAAGTCTACAGTAGTATCGCCTCCGTCTAATCCTTCTACTCCTCAAGCTTCCAAAATTGCTTCACCTCTGCACACGCCTCCTCATACACCCCATACATTAGTTGGACCTACTCCCCCAACATCCCCAAGACCGAATCCATCGAGAGAAATGGCTGCTCGTTTTGCACCCCTTATGCTCCCTCAGAATTTGGATGACATGCCCACCGATTAACAAAGCAAAATTCCTTTATTTGATGGCACTCCTCACAGTGTTACAACTCAACAACATGTGGACAGAATGACAAATTTCTTCGACCTTCATGAAATTGATGCGAAAAATGTGACAGTGAGACTGTTTGTACAAACATTTGGTGGTGAAGTAAGGAAATGGTTCAGAGCATTGTCGGCTGCAAGTATCACTACATTGGCCAATCTGCAAAGACAGTTCTTAGGTCACTAGGAAGTGAAGAAAAATCCTCTTCACATCCTTTCTGAATATGAGCACATCAAGTAGAATGTTGGTGAGTCTGTCCAAGATTATTGTATTTGTTTCAACAATATTTATAATGAAGTTCCTGAGCATGTAAAGCCACCTATGGGGTTGGCCTTGATTAAGTTTCAAGACGGTTTTGACACTGATATGGCCTACCAATTCAGAGAGAGAGATCTGACTACTTTGGAAGATATGTAGAAGATTGCACTCAGTGTTGAGGCAAACTTGCTTGCCAAGAGAGCTAGAGCAAGAGATGAGAAGAAATTCACAGTAAAGGAAGAGGCTTCTACTTCAAATCAAGTACTTTGGAAGGTGGAGCAGATGCTGGAGAGAATGAAAATTGACAAGCCTAAACCCCAAGTTAGAAATCCTAACTTCTGTGGCCAGCAGCAGCCACAATATAGAATCAAACAAAGAGAGCAGCAAGCCCAAGATGAAGCAGCACAGCAGCCGATGCAGACACCTCTACAACAGAACTTTGTACATGGTCTATAATTAGATGAAGAAGAGAATGTGATTGGAGAAGAAAATCATTTCTTTAGGCCCGATGATATGCCAATTTTCATCACTGAGGATGAGGAGTACTCTGAGAATTCAGCAGAACAAAAAGATGCAAATTTCATTCTGGCAAATGAAACTATTCTTGAGGAAGAGTCTGATGAGTACCAAAGAGGATACATGAATGCTTTCTCAGCTCAGCAGAGAGAATATTCACTCCGAAGTAGAGATGTGCCCGTGAATCCAATTTAGAAAAGGAAGGAGGTAGCAGCATCAAAGAATGATCCTCCTAATGTGCAGAAAAAAGGAAAAGAGACAGCTAATCCTACCACCTGCAAAATGCCATCAGCAAATGAGAAATCCAATTAGCCAAGTGGGTCAAAGGAGAAATCTGAAAAGTAGGATGTTCTAGTGAAAGAGGTAGAAAAAGTTTCAGTTTTTGACTTAGAAAATGAAATTGCCAAGTTAAAAATATCTATTCCTTTAACTGAGTTGATGAAGAACAACAATTATAAAGGTTAGGTGTCCAAAATTTTGAATTTAGATCCATCATCTGATATGGTGAATGTGGAGGGTGACAGTCCCGAGTTGATTTTTGGGCCAACATTGGAAGGTCAGTCTCAAGAGAGTGATGCAGCTCCTTTCTACATCAGTCTCAGGGTGCATGACTTTGTGTTGCATAATGCTATGTTTGGTTCCAGAGCCTCTCATAATCTCATGCCTAAGGCTATCATGGGGAAATTGGGATTGGACATTACGAGAAAGTATCATGACCTCTACTATTTCGATTCCTTGAGAGTAAGGTGCATTGGTCTTATCAAGGATTTGGTGGTCAGTTTGGATCAGATTTCAGCCAAAAATGTTTTTATGGCTGTAGTCATAGCAGATATACCTCCCAAATTTGGCATGCTTCTTTCCAGATATTGGGGAGAAAATATTAAAGGGACAATGCAACTTGATTTCTCCTATGCTACCATTCCCGTGTTCGGTCAGATGAGGAAACTATAACGGGAACAAAAGATGAAATACATGATCACTAGCAAGGCGAAACTGGTAAGTCATCCAATCAATTGTGCACATACTGATTTAGAATCATTTGTTTTTTATTCAGATAGCTTTAATGATGTAAATTTCCAAGTAGTTTAGGTAGAAGATATTCTCTAGATCTCTAAAATTTTTAGAGAAGTTTTGAAGGAAGAAAGGCAAGCCGCTGAGCAATCAACTTTCCGACAGCAGCAACACAATGGTGGACAACAATGAAGAGAAATAGAACAAGCACAATTTCAGCACTTGGAAGAGGATGAAGCAGGCCTGTGGATCATGGATTTTGATGGTGTGGTAGGAAGGGAAGGTTATGGAATTGGCATTTGGATACACAACCCTGTTTTTGCCCCAAACAAGGTGCTAAGCAATGTAAGGATTTGCTCTTATAAACTAGCTTTTGATTGTTCAAATAATGAGGCTGAGTATGAGGCTTTAATTGTTGGTTTGAAGATTCTTAGAAAGTTGAATGCCAAAATGATTTCAGTGTATGGCGACTTCGAGTTGGTTATCCAGCAAGTGAAAGGGGAATACCAAGCAAGACATCCTAGAATGCGGGCTTACCAAAATAAAACATACTTCATTAAAATTGGAATTATACAGTGGATCTAGAATTTTTTTACTTTAACTAGATGGAGTTTTTCCAAAATGAAGAACTATAAAATCTCTTAATTCTCTATGTTGAATGGATATATTCACTATTTTTGTGATAAATTTATCATAATATACTATATAACATAAATTTACATAAACTTACAAAAGAAAACATATCATGCCTTAATGAATAAAATAAGTGATTGTTAATTATTATTATTATTATTAAATTAATTAGTAATATCTGTAATTTACTAATAAGTATTATGATTAATACTTAGTATTATTAACTATTAATAATAACTAATTTATAAATTAACAAGTTATTACTAAATAACTAACCAACTAATTAATTGATTTAATTCAATTATATAATAATTAAATAAATGAGGGGAGGGGGTGATTTTTCACCCTATTGATCAACTAGAAATCTAATTTTCTTAAGGCCTTGGAAATAAACTACTAATCAAGCAAAGGCTTGTGGCCTTCTATAAGGAATATCCCTAAGAGAATATTCAATATCTACTCATTAATGGGGACTCCATTATTATTATTTATCATTTTGTCCACAATGCCACCATAGGTTGTGATAAAATTATCATGATAAACTATATAAAACAAATTTATATAAACTTGTATAAGTAATTATTTAATGTCTTAATATTGGACTTTGATTATTTCTTCTAATATTATTTATGGTTCATATTTAAAAGTTGATTAATATTATTTGATGACAAATATATTCTATATGTTAGCATCATTGACCAATTTAACTATAATTTGATACAGTAAATACCACATTATGTGTTGAGTTACTATTGTACATAAAATTTATTTAATGATAGAATTATATCAATAACTATTTTTATTTTAGGTACTACTATTAGTAATTGTGTTCGTGTTACATACCATATTTTATTATATGAGGAGGTTGGTACCATTTTATAATGGACAAGATAAAATTTTATATAAGATTCATATTATATTTAAATTTGTAAAATATAAATTATAGCGACTAAGTTTATGTCTATTAGTATTATTTATTGTTTTATATTCATTTAAAGTTAAGTTGATGAAGGATTACCTAAAGAGTAATAAATTCTTAAAAAAAAAAAAATCACATATAAAGTTATGTAATGTCATTTATAATAATCAATGATTGATATTTTTATTAACCTACATTTTACATATATTTAGATATCATGGCAAGTAGCCTATCTAGATTGATTTATAATAGTAAGTCTAGGTGATGGCACCATTCTAAAGCTTTTGATCTAAAACTATTAAATGGCGCAATACCAATTTTTGTGGTTGTTACAATTTACAAAACTTTCAATTATTGTTATAGTAAGTTATTTTGTTTATATCGAGAACTAAGGAAATACACTTTAATATCATATCCTCTTGATAGAAGCATATGATTCTCTCATTGAAAGCATGGCATCAATATCATATGTATAAGAAGAAGTTAAATAACATGGTAGACAACAAGTTTCCTAAAATTGCTTGTCACTCTGGCCAAAACCATGTTCAAATGAAGTGGGGATGGTATAAGGATGAGGAGCCTTGGCTAGACCATTATGACGTAAAATAAGAGATCATTTTGTAGAGTAAAGATATTATTGTACCAAAATTTAATTATTATTGAATAGTGTGGTGATAAAGAATTAAAAGCTAAAAGGAAACTAAAATATTATATTAAGGAGTTTATCAACCTAAATATTGAAAACTAGAAGTATGTAGACTTTGTTTTGAGTAATCTAAAAAAGAAAATGAACATTTTCAAAAAAATAACAAACTCTCATGATCTCCATAGTTAAACTAAGAAAAACTGGTAAATTCCAAAACCACCATGGGAGGAAAATGTCTATTACCTTTGTAACACTAAGAGGGTCGAATATGAGAAGCACTAAGTTATCCTAGATGGTCTAGCTCATACCCAGATTGGATTTAAATTTCAAAATATGTGTGACACTACCAACATTCCTAACTTTTAAACTCAACAAAGCTATGTTGATCTTGAAATATTTTTCGTAGTGCTTTGAGCATATAAATAAAATTCTAAAGAATTATGAGTAATCACTTTATGCACTAGAAATGTCCAAGAGACCATATTGCACTCTTAGTGGATGTTAATTCTCATTGTCATCAACGTCATCATTATATATTATTATAGGGAATTTACACCACTTTATAGTTGAAAAGATAAAAAATAAATTATGAATAGGAATAGTAGCACAATTTATTATTTATTTTTTATATGTTTGTGTTAAAATACAAGTTGATTGAGACTACTTCATAAATAATAAATTAATCTGAGAGAAGTACCTTATAAAATTATTTAATGACAATGACAATGGTAAGGTCTAGTATCTATTGTTAGTCAATTTAACAATCAAAATCAATTATGAACAAGAATAGCAATATAGTAGTATAGATTTTCTTTTCTAAATAGAAAAGAAAAGACAGGAAACTAGAAAAACTAGTTATTGCAAGTGTTCAATATTTATTCTTGAACTCTTTGAATATATTATATTGAAAATAACACAATTAATATTCCTCTAAAAATTAGATTTCTTACATTATTTCTATTATAATTAATATTTATATTTCTATATTAAAACCAAGTTCATCAAGATTGAACTCATGAGTAATAGATTGTGTAAGAAATATCTTACCTAATATATATTATTATAATAAAATTTGCACCACTTTATAATTGAAAAGATAAAAATAATTATGAATTAGAATAGAAATATAATCCCTTTTTATTATTTATATTTTTGTGTTAAAAACTACGTTTATTAAGGTTTGCTCAATGAATAATAGATTAATGTGTGAGAAATATAATGTTCTGTATCTATTATTAATCATTTTAATAATCAAAATCGGTTATACATAAAAATAACAATATAGTAATATAGACTTATTTTTTCAAATACGAGAGGAAAAAAGGTAAACTAACTAAACTAGTTATTGCAAGTATTCAACATTTATTCTTGAAATATTTGACTATATCATATTGGAAAGAACATATAATTGATATTCCTCTAAAACGTAGCTTTCTTACATTATTTATATTATAATTCATATTTATATTTATATATTGAAACCAGGTTCATCAAGATTTAACTCACGAGTAACAGATTGCATAAGAAATTTCTTGCTTATAAATGTATTTAGCAACATATAAATATTATTATTGTTACTATTATTAACAATTTTAATGTTGACACTAAGTATATACTTTGTCTATGTTTAGTATAAGTTATTATACTAGTACAATTTTGGCATGCCTTGAAAGTCTAAAGAGAAAATATTTTGTAAGTCTACTTGTGTCATTTGACGATCAATTTTTTTTTTGTGAATTAGAATGCAATGCAGTAGTACTATTTGATTTATATAAAATATAATAATAAATATTAAATAAAGTATCACTTCAAACATTATTTCAATTGTCTATTATTTAGTCATTAAGTGTATGAATGGTTTATATTGAAATTAGTTACTCAAATATTGTTTTAATATACCAAGTCTAAAAGATATTGTTTTTAAGTGCATTATTGAATTTGACTATGCACATTTAATATAGTAAGAAGTTATGTTGGTTTAAAAAATATTTGAACTTAAAAATTGAATAAATGTGTTATGTACTAAATAATGTTAAACTCCTCAAAACATAATGACTATAATATTGATATACAACAAACATTCAAAATCGTTTCTAAAGTATATTAATAGATACTTTAAAAGATAAAATTACATTCATGAATCATCTCCACCTAATCACATGAATTCTCGCAAGTACGTCAAGAACAGTTTCTACACCACATTTATTTATCTTGGTCTTATTTCGATGTTATTCTTTGGCATCCATGCCCAAACTATACTATTGATTGGAATAGATCCAAGTCTCGTGTCATGAAGGTTTGGTACCCAATATTGTTCTGAAATGTATTTCCCTAAAATAGGGTTCCACCAATCAACCTTTACATGAAGAGTGTTACTTTCACACTTGAAGATATCTCATGTGAATTTTTCCATCCAAATAATCTCTCCTTCATCCTCGTTTCCTGATCTAATGAGAAACATATTTTATTTCACAACATCAGTCATAGGATTGAATGTTGGCTTTAGCTTGTTGCACTTGGGTCCAACATATATTGGTCCATCTATCACATTATCAAAATATCCATCCATAATACTTGAGAGTAGATGGATTTGATTATGGTAATCATATATATTTTGTCTTGTTTTAGGGTATAAATCCTCAAAAGATTAATCACTTTCATTCACTATTATACTCTAATTCCAGATTTCATTTAATGTATGTAGAAGAACCATTTGCACCTGTAAAACAATGTAAACAAGATTATTAATTTCTCAGATAAACATTTTGTATACTCTCGATAACACTTAACACAAGCTTCCAAATTTTGATTTACCTATGTTAAGCCTCAAATCCATGATATTCCATTGATGAATGTTGTCTTCATTAATTTCTTAGATAAACATTTTGTATACTCTCAATAACACTTAACAAAAGCTTCCAAATTTTGATTTACCTATGTTAAGCCTCAAATCCATGATATTCTATTGATGAATGTTGTCTTCATAAACATCCTCTGCAACCAAATGTCGTTGAGTGACATCAATTATCAAAATTGTAACATGGTCTACATTAACTCTTTCACAAGCATAATAAGTTATAATCTGTAGAGGTTCAACCCTTATGAGCCCAATAACATTATCATTAATTAGGATGTCAACATAATCCTCTTTTTCCAAAATTATATTTCCATTATAAGTCATATCAATTCTGCAACATCTCAATTCTAATTTGTAACTAAGAATAACCATGTAAAGTGTGATTTTGTATTAAAACATAACTTTCAAAAAAGTAATATGGATGAAATCATTTAGAATATTATGGTAGTCATTTTTTATTTACATAAACATTGTTCCCCATCATCTAGCCTATGGTACCAATTGTAAATATTATATATATTATATATATATATATATATATATATATATATATATATATAATATATAATATAGATATAGATATCTATTTGTTAGGTTTTCATATATATATATATATATGAAAACCTAACAAATAGATATCTAGGTAACATTATAGAAGGATAGATAATAATTCATGTCAAACCACCAAAACTTATTTAAATATGCAAATGGTACTTGGATTATTGATTTATGTGTACAAATAATGTTCATAAGAAATTTGTAGAAGTTGGTAATCCACAGAATGGTCTTTTGGAAAATCAAAGAATGTCCAAAATTATGCTACATAAGATTTTAAAAATCACTATGTGAAGCAAAAATTATATTGATATCTCACTTAGTGAGGATGTTTGATCTTTAAACTTGATATTGGAAGTCATTCTAGAGCTTTTCTTCCAAATTAAAGTTTTAGTACTATAAATGCTAGATAATTCTCATTTTTATTCTTAAGTTTCGAAATTACATTTCAAAACTTTAGTTACAATGATAGGACTTAATACCTTTACATATCCAAGGACATATCATTTAGGATGGATCCATATGGACGTTAAACTCTAAGTCTTCGAAAGGTGTAGATTTGAGTTTCGTCAAATAGTTCTGCTGATGAAGAAAAGTGTGACTTTATGCATCTAAAAAATAGTGAGGTTCATTTTGGAAGCTCATAACTATACAATAGAGAGGAGATAAAAATAATATATGTTACTAAAAAATTCATGATTATCACTTAGCTGCATACTTGTTCACTGGAATTAATGTATAGAATATTTCAGTAATACATTTATTCATAAACTCCAAAATTGGGCATAGATCATATTTTCTACATGACAGACCCTATAATATGTGTTAAATTTAGTTCTATAAAAAACACGAACGTATTGTGAACAACAACATTTTAGAGCAAAATTAGAGTACATTATAGATTTCTTTCTAACACAAGTACAAACACATTGCCAATAGCAATGCTACGAGGTAAAATAAATCTACACATGCAATGTGTTTTCTTTTGTGAAAAAAGGATACTAGATTTGTTTTACCTTGCCATGGTTGTGTTTATGCTAAAAGGAAATCTAACACATATTAGATTTGTTTTACTATTAAATCTTAGTGTTTTTGCTAGAGACAAATGTAATGCACAATAGATTTGTTTTACCCTGCATTGTTTTTGTTTATGGTAGAAACAATATAGTGCATGCTATATTTGTTTTACCCTCCAATTGTTCTCTTTGTGCTAGAAACAAATCTTACCCATACCATATTTTCCTTGCACTACAATGCTTGTGTTTGTGATTTTGTTTTACATGACAATGTTTTTTTGTTTTTCATTAAAATAAAGTTGTTTTACCCTACAATGTTTTTGTTTGTGCTAGAAACAACTTAATGAAGACATTAGATCCTGCAATGTCTGTGTTTGTGCTAGAAAAAAATTTAGCACACATAAGATTTGTTTTACCTTGCAATGCTTTTGTTTGTGCTAGAGACAATTCGAGTGTGCGCTAGATTTGTTCTACTTTCAATGCTTTTATTTGCATTTTTGTTTTGCCTGCAATTCTTTTGTTTATGCTTTTCCTCACACTAGATTTGTTTTACCTTAGAGTGATAGTGTTTGTGTCATAAGAAAATATAACATGGATTAAATTTGTTTTACCTTGAAATTCTTATGTTTATGCAAGAAGGTTATCTAGTGCATGTTAGATTTGATTTACTTTGCAATGTTAGAATTTGTGTTTCAAAGAAATCTTGTGCACACTAAATTTGTTTTACCTTGCAATGCTTTTGCTTGTGCTAGAAACAAATCTAGCGGACACTACATTTCTTTTACCATGCAATGCTTGTGTTTATGTTTTTGTTTTACCATGTAATTATTTTCTGTTTTTCCTTACACTAGATTTGTTTTACCTTGAAATGCTTATGTTTGTCATATGAATAAATATAGTATTTTTTCTACCTTGCAATAGTTGTGCTTGTGCTAGAAACAAGTCTAATGTGCACTAAATTTGTTTTAGTCTACAATTATTTTATTTTTGTTAAAAAGATATCTAGAACAAGTTAGATTCGTTTTAACCTATAATGATTTTGTTTATGTTTCTGTTTTACCCTGCAATGCTTTAGTGCCTTTCCTTACAGTAGATTTGTTTTACCTTACAATGTTTATTTCTGTGTTGAAAACAAATCTAATGTGTTGTAGATTTGTTTTACCTTGCAATGTTATTATTTATGCTATAAGGAAATATTGTACACAGCAAATTTCGTTACTCTACATTGCTTTTGTTTGTACTAGAAACAAATTTAATGTGCACTAGGCTTCTTTTACCCTAAAATTATTGTGGTTGTGTAAGGAATAAATATAGTATGTGTTAGATTTTATTTACTTTGAAATGCTTGCTTTTGTGCTAGAAAAAAATTTAAAGTGAAATGGATTTCTTTTACCATGCAATTCTTATGTTTGTGATGGAAGGAAATCTAATGCAGGTTGGATTTTTTTTGCAAAACAAATGTAGCACCAACTAGATTTATTTTACCATGAAATGCTCTTGTCTGAGCTAGAAACAAATCTAGTTTGCACTAAATTTGTTTTACCCTATGATACTTTTATTTGTCCTATAAACAAGTTTAGCACACGCTACATTTGTTTTACTTGCAATGTTTTTGTCTGTATTAGAAACAAATCTAGTGCATGCTAGCTCTGTTTTACCCTACAATGCTTGTGATTATGCTAGAAACAAAACGAGCATGTGCTAAATTTGTTTACCTTGCAATATTTGTCTTTATACTAGAAACAAATCTATTGGGTGCTAGATTTGTTTTACCCACAATGTTTGTGTTTGTGCTAGAAAGAAATATAGGGTGTGTTAGATTTGTTTCACATGCAACACTTATGTTTGTACTAGAAACAAATCTATCGGACATTAGATTTGTTTTACCCTGCAATGCTTTTGTTTATTCTAGAAACAAATCTAGCACGCTCTAGATTTTTTTTACCCTACAATGCTTGTGATTCTCCAAGAAATAGATCTAGCTTGCACTACATTAGTTTTACCTTGTAATGTTTGTCTTTGTGTTAGAAACAAATGTTGCATGCGCTAAAATTTGTTACCGTACAATGTTTGTGTTTGTGCTAAAACAAATCTAGCACAGTTATAAGGAGAGCTTCAACGTAAATCACATAAGAAAGACTTTTGTCGACGCGTTTCGAACCAACTAGTGTGGTTCATCGTCAGGACAAGTTGAAGAAACAAATCAGGCTTTAGCAATTTAAATAGGCTGTGCAGAGACCCCAACGGCTACTTAACAGCTCTATTTGACTACCTAATAGCTATATTTGACTCTAGGACCAGAAGATAATAATATCAATTATGATAATAGAGTTAACAGGTCTCATGATTTAAAGAACATTAATATAGAGGGTAATAAAGGGAGTGGAAATGAGAATATTATAGATAATAATATTTATAATAATATAGTTAATTATTCGCACAATTCTAGGAATAATAATGGGCCTTATAATAACATTATTAGGGAAATAGATAATGATAATATTATTCCTAATATTAATGAGTTTGTCAATAACATCAAGATTGATTATAATAATAGGTTTCCTAGTGACAACAGTAACATTATTGAGGATAATGTAGGTGAGGCAAATTTGACTTTAATATGTCCGGAGAGCAATGAGGGTCATGGCAGTATTATTATGCAAGAGGACCTTTCCAAAAAGGTCTCTCCCCCCTCGTCGGCGCGGAATAGTAAGGTGGTTAACCTTTCTAGCTATTCCCTCTCCCCGTCTGTTTTTGGTCTTCTTAGCAAGGGCCTAATCTTTGCCCTTGCCCCTAGGAAAATCCCTGTAGATGACATTATCTGTGATGTGGAGCAGGGAATTAGTGATCTGCCTGATAATATCAAGGATAGAATCAGGCAGGATTGTGTTGTGGTCCTTAGGAAGGCTAAACCTCCTCGAAGGAACCTCGGCAAAGAGGAGATAGATGCCTTAAAGTCCTTAAACCAGAATGAGGACATTGTGGTCCTTAAAGCGGACAAACGAGGGGCGACGGTCATCCTTAACAAAGAAGATTACCGAAGCAAGATGTTAGATCATCTTCATAACAGTGGCAGTTACAAAAAACTTGCCAAGAACCCTCTGAAGAAAATCTCCAAGGCAGTGGCTCTTGCTATCAAGTCGAGCAGCTCAGTGGGGGCCCTGTCCCGTAAGCTCATTGAGAGCAACCCCATCGCTCCTAGAATTTATGGGGTGCCTAAAATTCACAAAGAAGGGGTCCCTCTGAGGCCTATTGTCAACACCATCGGGGGTCCAACCTACCTTCTAGCCAAGTTCCTGGCTCTTAAGCTGAAGCCCCTTGTGGGCCGTACTGAGTCCTTCGTGAAGGACTCCACATCCTTCATCTTGGATCTCCAGGATATTAGGCTGGACCCGGAGGGCATTCTTGTCAGCTTTGATGTGGTCTCCTTGTACATGTGCATTCCCATTAGAGAAGCCATGGAAGTGATATATCGCCTAATAGATCCGGACACCGCGCATCTTGTTGAGGTATGTCTCACTTCCACATTCTTCTGTTTCGAAGGGGAGTTCTATGAACAGACCTGTGGTGTTGCCATGGGTTCCCCCCTCTCCTCGATCGTGGCAAATCTTTTTATGGAAGATTTCGAAGCCAAGGCTCTTGCCTCGGCCCGTCTCCTTCCTAAGCTATGGAAAAGATATGTAGATGACACTAATGTCATCTGGCCCCATGGCCATGAAGAGCTGGATCGTTTTCTGGATCACCTCAACGGCCAGTCCTCAGCTATTAAGTTCACCATGGAAAAGGAGGTCAATGGCAGCCTCCCTTTCCTGGATATTCTTATTTATAGGAGGAAGGACGGTTCTCTCTCCCATGCAGTTTTCCATAAGAAGACACACACAGAGCAGTATCTTCACATTGATTCCCATCATTTCCCTGCTCAGAAGATGGGTGTCCTGAACACCTTGGCTACGCGTGCCCTCAGGATTTCAGATAAAGAAAACCTGTATAGGGAGAGAAACCACTTCCTTGATGTCTTTGTGGAAAACGGATATAGCAGGCACCTGGGTCGGAAGGCTTTCCTTACAGCCTCTAGAAAAGCGTTTAGTAAAAAAGAACCTAAGGAGCGCCATCCAGGTGTCCATCTTCCATATATCCAAGGGACCACGGACAGGATTGCTCGGATCCTTAGAAGGTTTGATATTCCCTCAACCTTCAGGCCTCTCAGAACCATTCGTAACTCCCTGAGGTCTGTAAAGGATCCGGTCCACCCCAAAGACATGAAAGGTGTCTATTTGATTCCTTGCTCATGTGGGACCCCTTATATAGGGGAAACACGGCGCTCCATCCAGCAGAGAATTGGTGAGCATGCAACGGACTTGAGGCATGGTAGAATAAAGTCCTCAGCGTTAGCAGAGCATGTGGACAAAACTAAGCATCATGTCTGCATAGAGGAGGCCAAAGTCATTGCTAGGGTGGATCGGTTTCATCATCGCAAGTTAAGGGAAGCGATTGAAATTGAGCGAAGACCTGTCAATCTCAACAGAGATGATGGGTGGAAGGTAAGTAGAAATTGGATCCCTGCGTTGTCGTCTTAGGGTTTCTTCCTCCCCCCTCTGTTCTTCTTAGGTGTTTACGTTGGGTGGGCGCGGTTTTGTCCTTGTGAGTCTGTTATCTCTCATCGCTGGCAGCGTTGTGTTCTTCCCTTGTTCTTCGTGTCCTCTGCTCTCTTTTTATGATTAGCCTCTTCTTGTGCATTATCTCTTTTTTATGTAGATTTCATCTCTGATAAAGGTCCTATTCCTGTTATGGGTGTTTGTCTCTTTAGGTTAGTATTATTAAATTAAGTTATATCCTGGGGTCTACCTTATTTATATTTAATTTGTGATAGCTACCATTAAATTATGGGCTTAATGATAGCTTTTATAAACATATAGAGTATATCTCGAAATAAATTAAATTTATTCCTCCTTTACTAATCAATCTATCCCTTCATTAATTAAAGCATATTTATTTAAGTAATAACTTAATAAGAAGATATAATTATTTATAGATCTTATATTATTCATCCACACATTAATAATTTAATATTAAAACCATCATCTATATTACGTTACTTAAACAAACAAATTACTTTTAACCTAAGTTCTCTTATCTCTATGAATATAATATTATTATCTTATTATTATTGGATTTATTAATATAAATTAATTAATTCCTCCTGTGTACATTATATTAAAGCATATTTATTTAAGTAATAACTTAATATAATATATCTTAAATTATTTATTCAAACATTAATAATTTAATACTAAAATCATCATCTATATCACGTTATGTAAACAAATAAATTACTTTTATCCTAACTTCTCTTATCTCTATGAATATAATATTATTATCTTATTATTATTGGATTTATTAATATATACAACGTAATTTACTCATTTATTAATTCATTATTCATTCAAAAGAAACCATTCTAGGTTTTATATAACCATTAATTTATTAAAACTCTGGGGATAATATTCGCTAATGAATTAATCTTACCTAATTGATCTCATCTCTAGAATTATAATAATATAATAATAATAATATTAAATTTATTTATAGCCCTGGTCCTAGAGTCAAATATAGTTGTTAGGTTGTCAAATATAGCTGTTAAGTAGCCGTTGGAGTCTCTGCACAGCCTATTTAAATTGCTAAAGCCTGATCTGTTTCTTCAACTTGTCCTGACAATGAACCACACTAGTTGGTTCGAAACGCGTCGACAAAAGTCTTTCTTATGTGATTTACGCTGAAGCTCTCCTTATAACTATGACAAATCACAGAAGTCTCAATTCTACAAATCTAGCACACATTAGATTTATTTTACGCTACAATGCTTATGTTTGTACAAGAAAAAAATCTAGTGTGCTACAGATTTTTTTTAACCAACAATGGTTTTGTGCTAAAAAGAAATCTAGCATGCATTAAAATTATTTTACTTTGTAATGCTTATGTTTATGTTTTTATTTTACCCTGAAATACTTGTGTTTTCCCTTACACTAGGTTTATTTTACCTTACAATACTTCTTTTTGTGCTAGAATCAAATTGAGTGGAGGCTAGATTTGGTTTACCATACAATGTTTGTGTTTGTGTTAAAAACAAATATGGTGCACACTAAATTTATTTTCCCCTACATTTTTTTTCTTGTGCTAGAAATAAATATAACACATGTTAGATTTATTTTACCTTGTAATGCTCTTGTTTGTGCTTTTGTGTTTTACTTTACACCAGATTTGTTTTTCCTTACAATACATGTGTCTATGTTAGAAACAAATGTAGTACACTCTACATTTTTTTTACTTTCAATGCAAGCATTTATGCTAGAATAAAATCGAGTGCATGTTAAATTTGTTCTACTTTTCAATGTTGGTGTTTGTGCTAGAGAGAAAGCTAGCACGCATTAGATTTGTTCTACACTAGACTACTTTGGTTTGTGTTTTGCCTTGAACTATATTTCTTTTACCTTAAAATGATTGTGCTTGTGCTAGAAACAAATCTAGTGAGCGCTAGATTTGATTTAGCTTGCAATGCTCGTTTTTGTGCTAGGAATAAATATAGTGCACAATAGAATTGCTTTACCTTGCAATGCTTGTGATTCTGTGTGGACTAGATTTGTTTTACCTTGCAATGGTTATTTTTGTTCTAGAAACAAATCTAATGTACACTAAATTTGTTTTACCTTGCAACTGTTTATTTTTTAGTTAGAAGAAAACCTAGCACACAATAGATTGGTTTTACCTTGCAATATTTGTGTTTGTGATGGAAGCAATTCTAGTGTGCGATATATTTTTTTTTTGTCTTACAATGCTTGTGTTTGTGTGAAGAATAAATCTAGTGGGTTCTACATTTATTTTACCACTACTACAAAAAATACTTTCATGGGGGGTCATTAACTACCTCCAAAAGTGGGAATCGGAGGAAAATTTAGTGTCGGTGGTTTTTTAAACACTCGCACCGGCCCCCCTCCCCCCCCCCCGCTCCCAAAAAAAAAGAACAAAGCATCACTTCTAAAAGTAAAGCATTTTACAGGTTGGTTTTTAAGAGATAGGGTTCTTCGGAACCACCCTTGAAAAGAGACTGTTCGGGGTAGGTTTTTAAATACCCCACCCACCACAAAAGCATCACCTCTAAAAGTTAAGCCTTTTAGGGGTGATTTTTGAAAAGATATAAACCACCCAGGAGCCTCACTCATAGCATATTTTGGGAGCGTTAGGATCCCCCTTTGAAGCAACTTATGACGGGGGTTTAGAACCCCCCTTGTAGTGACTTACAAGGGATGTTTAGAACCCTTTTATACCACTTCATGGGGGTGTTAGGAGCTCCCTTCATACTCTCTTTTGGGGGTGTTAAGAGCCCCCCTTGTAGCAACTTACAAGGGGGTGGGAACCCCCCTCATGGAAACTTTTGGGGGCATTAGAAACCCCTCTTATAGTATAGTTTAGGGGAGTTAGGAGCCCCCCTCATAGCAACTTACAAAAGTAGTTCAAAACCCCCTTTATAGTAGCTTTGAGTGGCAGTTACAAACCCCTACTTGTAGCAACTTACAAGTAGGTTTGAAGCCCCTATTAGAAGCCTACAAAATCAGTTTTAAACCCCCTTATAGAAATTTTTGGAGCTTTTTTAGAACCCCCCCAATAGCAACTAACGAGGGTGGCTTAGAATACCTCGTAAAAACTTATGAGAACATTTAAGAAACACCCTCTTAGTAGACTTTGGGGTGTTTCGGAATCCCCTCATTAAAACCTACAAGGTAGCTTTATAACTGCGCCTCAAATAATTATTATTTCATAGCATATATCAGTAAGAGAAATTTGAACATATTGTAATTATTTGAAAGCTTTCTTTCTAAATAAAAATAAATAATTCTATTTAGGGACAATGACAATCCCATTCATAATAATATTATGTATTTATAAATAAATAATGAAGATGGATAACCTCATATCTTCAACAAACCTAAGAACAACTAGTCATCAATACACAAAAAATCCATTTCTAATCTATACAAACACAATCACCATCACTCACAAAAGGATAAAAATAAAAATATTTACATTTGAAATAGCCTTATGACAAACATAGAACAACAACATATCATAAGCCATCATTACCACAATGAGAAACTAAAAACTAAACTATAGCAATGATTATCTTCATATACATTAAAAATTTGGGGTAATGGAGGTGGAATTTGAAAATATTAAAAAAAAATCCAAAGAAATTTCAAGATGTGGATTTCCATAGTTAACAATGGCATTCAAATAAATAATATAATCAATTAATTGATACATGCATATTAAAAAAAATCAAGAGTATGAAAATGTAATTTTCAATTTTATTACATATAATAATGGTAAAATAAATCATGAATATATAGCAGTTTTTTATGAACATCCAACCATATGCCTTCATAATCTTGTGGAACACAATCCTTGTGACCATCACCTATAACTTCATTGTCTTTATATTTTCTCCTTTCCAAGTCTACAAGACCTGATAAATATGCATACTCCTATTCATATGTGTTACTATTTCGCAATCCCTTTACAGGACATGTGAGAACTGCATACCAATCATTCCCTTTAGGGTCTTGTACATAGAATACTTATTTTGCTTGTCATCCTAGAATAAATGGATCATCTTGCATTGTCTTCACTTAAGCATCTCTTTATACTTACCATTGAGAAACAAATTTCATCAACTTTCATTCGAATATTCAAGTGTACATCTACCTAATTAGAATTGAACAAGGGATACTTCACAAAATGGCAGTCCAACATGATTAGTCCTTAGATCACTCCATAAATGTTGTCATTTGAATTATAGGATTTTTTTCTTTTGCACTTGATCTCATTAGTGCTTTCGCATCTACGCACACACCATTATCTTATGTGGCCCTAACATTGTCTGATATTTTAATACTTAGTTCGCTTGTCATGCTAGAATAAATGGATCATCTTGCACTGCCTTTACTTTAGCATCTCTTTAGATTTACCATTAAGAAACCAATTTCATCAATTTTCATTTGATTCTTCATGTGTAAATTTACTTAATTACAATTGAACAAGGGATAATTCACAAAATGGTAGTCCAACATGATTATTTCTTTGATCACTCCATAATATGTTGTCATATGACATATAAGATTTTTGTCGTTTGCACTTGATCTCATTAGTTATTTTGCATCTATGCACACACCATTATTTTATGTGGCTCTAATATTCTTTGAGATTTTAATATGAAATCTACATCGATTGATTTGGTATGCCTCATGCTTAGTTGCATACTTCCTTGGGCCTTGTTCTAATGATGTAGGAGCATCTACCTCACCATGACCAGGTTCAGTCTCAGCCAGGTTGGAAGGTTGTTAGCTGTCTGTATTGTTTTTTTTTATTATAGTTTATGAGTCATGAGACAGGAGTTTGATTTTTTTTTGTTATTTTAAGATGTCATGACAAATTAAAGGTTAAGTAGACAGCTAAGGTTGTCATGGTCTAAACAATAATAAAGATGTAGTTACAAATTGATCTGTTAATTTTAAAAGAAAAAAAGACAAAACTACCTAATCAGAATCTTGTAATGTCAACCATAGCATGACTGTCTAACCGAAACCCAGGACAATTTAATTAAATGTAATCTCAATGTATAAATGCAGAAATGTAAGACAGAGATAGGGTTCAACAACTGGAGAATAGAGAGAAATAAAGAAGAGAAAAACATATCTTATTTGCAGAAAACAATCTAACTGGTTCATTCTTATATTTCTGTAACGTAATATTATGTTCTGTACATTTATTGTGTAATGTAAAAATAGTTCCAGCATACTATTATTGACCCCTGTAGGTTGCATTCATAGACATTAACCACAAAAAAAAAAATCTCAAGTGCATTCTCGTAATACGACAGAGCAAGAGCGTGCAAAAATTGGAGAATGAAGAGAGTATAACCAAAAGCATAGCGAATCCTCTGATGAATTACCATGAAGTAGCGTATCAAAGGAGACAAAAAGACCAACATAGGTAATCCAATAACCTTGTCCAAGCTTTCACGATTTAACAAAATATATAGAACTGTAGCCATCGCCATTATTATCCAAACATATTTAAAATACAGTCGTTACAAGCAAAAGATGGTTATCTGCGTCCTAGAAGGACAAACCCTAGGTTAGGGTTTTACCACAGAGTCCAGTTCTCTTTGCTGAAGCATAACATAAAATACAACCAGAAGATGAATCCAAAATTAAATTACATTCCACAAACACAGTTTTGGGAAAAGTGTGACTATCAGATAGCGAATAATTGACCTTCCAAGAAACCCTACCAAAAACCCTAACAATAAATCAACGGCACTCAAGTATTAGTGCCTACCAGACGAGGTTTCGTTGCAAGTGGAAAGTCGAACCGTAACAAAGTCCGTTCACCCAGGTCAAACCATAGACTTGCAGGACCAACAAAGTTCTGTTAGCCATATTCACAGTGAAACCCAAAGTCACAAGTTGAAACAAAGGATAAAGGGAAGTCCCAACTTACATGAGAAAACTGGACCGAGAGTTGCAGAACAAAACTGCTGAAGAGTCCATAATTCCTGTGATAGAAGGAGCAGTTCGTGGCTAGAATCCACGCCAGACAAGGGAAAGATTGAATCAAGGAATAGAGTGATTACCTGCGTGCCTTTGTTGAGGTTTCTTGCCCAGTTAGCTATGTTCATAACCACCAAAAAGCTTGAGAATCAAACAGTGGTCAAAGATAATGAGAGTTGCAGTAAAGAAGGGAACCACAGGAAGACCACATGCAAGACCCTAAGCATTGAAATAAAAAGACTGACATTCAAAGGAGAATCCATGCACATACATTTCCAGGACACCGACAGACTCACACCATAGCAATAAACCACCCATAGTAGGGGCAGTAACAGAGACCACCACTGGTGCTTGAGGAGGAGCCATACAGGGTAATTTTCAAACCCTTGCGAGACCTCACAACTGCAAGAAAAAAAAATCTCAAAAGACCAGACCACCAAAGCATTTTAGAAAAGGGTGCACAGATGAAAACCCGAGGCTAGTAGCTGGGCATTAAATGCCTCATTAACACAAAAGAACCAAGGCTAGGTGTAAAGCCAATTTAAGTGTCAAGTGCGGGCCCGTGTGGCTGGGCAACATTAGAGTGGTATCAGAATAGTTTTTGTCTTTTCATGTTAGTAGGAGGAATGGAGAGAGGAAGACGAGGTCGTGACAGAGGTGCTAGAAGATTGGCAGATGAAGGATTGAGAGAGGAGATCATAATTCTTGCTGCCCGTTTAGAGGCAGTAGAAGCAAGTAGACGAAGAGATCCAGAAATAGGTGATGACAGTGAAGAGGAAGTTGAAGTAGCAATAGATGGACCAGAAAGTGAATCTGCAGAAGTGAGACTCTTGAGATCTGTTTTAGTAGCACACAGTAAACCCAAGCCAAAACTCCCGACCTATGACAGCATCTTGTCTATCGAAGTTTTGTTAGATTGAATCAGTGAGATGGATAAGTATTTCAAGTGTGAGGAAGTTAGTGAGGACCGTAGAGTTATGTTCATTGCAACAAAATTGAAGGGACACACAGCCCTATGGTGGGACAGTTTTCAAAACGAAAGGAAAAGAGTGAACAAGACATCGATTAAAACCTGGTCAAGGATTGTGGCCAAGTTAAAGGGTAGATTTCTGCCAAGGGACTATCAGATTGCATTGCATAGGTAGGTGAATAATCTGAGACAGAAAGGACTGACAGTAAGGGAATATACAGAAGAGTTCTATCAAGTGAATTTGTGGGCCAGATATACAGAAGATATAGCAGAAAGGACAGAAAGGTATGTTAATGGATTAAGGTTGGATATCTTGGATGAAATCAATATTTTATCACCGAATAACACTAAGGAAGCATATAAGAGTGCGATGAAGGCTGAGGAGAAAATCACTAGAAGACAGAACGCCCAAAGAAGAAGAGGAACCAATAGAGGGAAAGGCTAATCCTATGGCAGAGGGTAGACTGCTAGTAATAATGAGGAAGGTAACAATTCCAGAGTTTCTGGATCAGCGGATAGAGGTGATAGTATAGGAGGTGGAAGGTCATCCTAGTGGGGCAGAGGTAATGGTCGAGGAAGAGGGGCTCGTTACCAATGTTATCGATGTCATAAATCGGGACATAGATCGTTTGAGTGTCCAGAAGCAGAACAAGCTGGACAGTGGGGTGCATACTTGGCACATCCAGAAGAAGCAGCAGCACCTCCCCAAGAACCAGAGAACGCTCCAGAGACGGGAGAAGCTTTGGTGTTGCACAAGGTGTTGTTGAAACTAGTCAAAGAGATCACCGAACAGACACAACAGAACGCTTTGTTCAGAACAGTTTGTAAATCGCAAGGTAAGTGATGTAAATTAATTATAGATAGCGGTAGTACTGACAATTTAGTGTCTACGGAGATGGAAGAAAACTTGGAATTGCAACGCTCAAAACATCCCAACCATTATAGAGTTTCATGGCTGCAAAAAGGCCATCAGTTGTTGGTGGATGAACAGAGTGAGGTTGAGTTTCAGATTGGTAGGTATAAGGACAAAGTCGTTTGTGATATCATGCCAATGGATGTATGTCACATACTACTGGGCAGGCCTTGGCAGTACAATAGAAATGTGGTCCACGATGGATTGACGAACTGTTATAAATTTGTGAAGGATGGAATCAAGCATATGCTTGTACCCATCAAAGAAGAAGGGACAACATAGACTAGTGAACCAAGAACATTGTTGGTCAGCAGAAAACAATTTTTAAAATAGGTTGAGGATAGTGAGATAGGTTATGCAGTGGTGAAGAAGGCAAGGACTGTGTTATTGCATACAGAGATAACAGATTTACCTGCGGAGATCCAACAAATGTTGGAGGAGTTTACAGACATAGTTGTAGATGACTTACCAGACAAATTACCCCCCAAATGGAGCATAAGTCATCATATTGACTTCATACCTAGAGCCAGCTTGCCGAACAAAGCAACATACCAAATGAGCCCCAAGGATAATGAAGAAATTCGGAAGCAAGTGCAAGAACTGTTGGACAAGGGATTTATAAGGGAGAGCTTGAGCCCTTCTTCTGTTCCAACAGTCCTCGCTCCCAAGAAGGGAGGAGAATGGTGGATGTGCACCGACTCAAGGGCCATCAATAAAATCACCATCTGATACAGGTTTCCCCTGCCACGAATGGATGATATGATGGATTGTTTAAGCAGGGTAGCTTATTTCTCAAAGATAGGCTTGAAAAGTGGGTACCATCAGATTCAGATACGAGAGGGGAACGAATGGAAGATATCCTTCAAGACAAATGAGGGGTTGTACGAATGGCTGGTCATGCCATTTGGGCTGAGCAATGTGCCCAATACGTCCATGAGGTTAATGAACGAGATGTTGAAGGAGTATATTGGGAAGTTTGTGATAGTTTATTTGGATGACATCCTTATTTTCAGCAGGATGAAAGAAGAACACCTTCGACATGTGCGTAAGGTGCTGGAGAAGTTACAGCAGAATGAACCACTGATAAATTTGAAGAAATGTACTTTTCTGTAGAAGGAATTGATTTATTTGGGGTTTGTAATAGCAGAGAATGAACTAAAGATGGATCTGGAGAAGGTGGCAGAAATAGTGAATTGGCCATCGCTAAAAAAATTATTCGAGGTACGTAGCTTTCACGGATTAGCAAGCTTTTATAGGAAATTTATAAAGAATTTCAGCGAAATTTGTGTGGCAATGTTAGATACCATCAGAAAGGCCAACCAGCATTTTTGGTGGATAGAAGTAGCAGAGAGGAGTTTCCAATTGGTGAAGAGGTAGATTACTGAGAGGTTGATCCTGAGACTACCAGATTTCTAGAAGTTGTTTCAAGTTCGCTGTGATGCCAGCGGGACAACAATTGGAGTTGTTTTCAGTCATGAGGATAAGCCTGTAGCATTTTTCAGCGAGAAGCTGAATGAGAGTAGACAGAAATACTCATCATATGATAAGGAGTTTTATGCGGTCATACAGGCACTAAAGCACTGGAGGCATTATTTGTTAGGAAATGAGTTCGTGCTGTTTTTAGATAACTATGCACTACAGTACATAATGCAGTAGCACAAACTAAACCACGAACACACCAAATGGTGGAGTATCTACAGAGTTTCAATTTCGTATTGAAACATATTAGCGGGCAAGCTAATAAAGTAGCGGATGCGCTGAGTAGGAAAGCTCTACTTCTGCAGGAAAGCTCTGTGCAAGTGCTGGGGTTTGAGCACTTATGAGATTTGTACCAGACGGAATTTAAGGAGGCCTATGAGGCATGCCAGAACCCCTTGGTGAGGGATAAAAACCCTTATTTATATTACAATTTGCAGGAGAAGTTGTTGTTCAAGGGGGGACAACTGTGCATACCTGACTACTCAATGAGGGAGAACATTATTCGAGGAAAACATAGCGAAGGTTTGTCTGGGCATTTCAGCGTGGAAAAAACACTCAAGGAGCTCAGACACTTTTACTTTGGCCAAGGATGCAGAGGGATGCGCAAAGATTCATAGCCAGATGAAAATTGTGCAAGTTAGCAAAGGGTCACAGTGAGAACGCAGGACTGTATACACCGTTACCCATTGTAGGCAGACCATGGGACTCAGTCAGCTTGGATTTCATCTTAGGCCTACCTAAGACGCAGTGAGGATACGATTCAGTAATGGTAGTGGTGGACAGATTCTCAAAAATGGCACATTTTATCCCTTGCAGAAAGACGCGTGATGCCACCCACGTGGCCCACTTGTTTTTTAATGAGATAATCAGGTTACACGGATTACCCAAATCCATCCTGTCAGATAGGGACGTGAAGTTTACGGGACATTTTTGGTGTACCCTGTGGAAAAATATGGATACCGAGCTGAGTTACAGTTCTGCTTACCATCCACAGACAGACGAACAAACAGAAGTTGTAAATAGGAGTTTAGGGAATCTGCTATGAAGTCTAGTGGGAGAGAATTCGCAGATGTGGGATCGAGTGTTGGCGCAAGCAGAATTCGCTTTCAACGATTCACCTAATTGTAGCACAGGCTTGATCCATTTCCAAATCCTATACGTCATGCATCCTTGTGGAGTGCATGAACTGCGGGATCTTGGATTGCAAGGAAGGCGAAACATAGATGGAGAATATTTCACTAATGCGATGAGGGATTTGCATGAACAGGTGAAACTTAAATTGTAGGACAGGAGCTTAAAGTACAAACAGCAAGCGGATTTGCAGAGAAGGGAGGTACAAAACAATTTAGAGATGAAGTCCTCGCACATTTATGCAAGGAACATTTTCCTGATGGTATGTACAATAAATTAAAGTAAAATAAGATAGGACCCTGTAGAATCCTATGAAAGTTTTCAGCGAAAGCCTATGAGATCCAATTGCCACCAGTAATAGGCATTTTGCCTATTTTTAATGTAGTAGATCTATTTCCCTACATTGTTGACCCAGAGAAGAAGGAAGAAGATGGATCCACGCAACCCACATGGAACACCTAGGACGAAGGAGAAGCTTGGAAGAGACAGATGCCTTATGTTCAACCTCCCAAAATCGAGAGCATTCTCGACACTCAGGTGGCTAAACGAACTCGGTGGAAGGAATACTTACAATACCTAGTCAAGTGGAAGAACCGTCCAATTGAGGACAATTCATGGCTTGATGCCAGGCAGATCGAACAGATCAATACTTCTGTTGAGAAGCTCATGGACTGGAACCGTGATTTCTTTTTTCCTCGGGAGCCTGATGCAGGAGCATCTAGCTCATCATGACCTGGTTCAGTCTCAACCAAGCTTGAAGGTTGTTAGTTGTCTGGATATTTTTTTTTATTATAGTTTATGAGTCATGTGACAAGAGTTTGATTTGTTTTTGTTATTTGAAGATGTTATGACAAATTCAAGGTTAAGTAGACAGTCAGGGTTGTCATGGTCTAAACAATAATAAAGATGTAGTTACGAACTGATCTGTTAATTTAGAAGAAGAAAAGACAAAATTGTCTAATCAGAATCTTGTAATGTCAACCATAGCATGACTATCTAACTGAAACCAAGGACAGTTTAATTAACTTTAAGCTCAATGTATAAAGGAAGAAATGTAAGACAGAGATAGGGTTCAACAATTTGAGAATAGAGAGAAATAAAGAAGAGAAAAACAGATCTTATTTGAAGAAAACAGTCTACCTAGTTCATTCTTTTATTCTTGTAACGTAATATTATGTTCTGTACATTTATTGTGTAATGTAAAAAGAATTCCAGCATACTATTATCGACCCCTGCAGGTCGCATTCATAGACATTAACCACAGACAAACATTCTCAAGTGCATTCGCATAATACGACAGAGCAAGAGCGTGCAAAAATTGGAGAAAGAAGAGAGTATAACCAAAAGCATAGCGAATCCTCTGATGAATTACCATGAAGCAGAGTATTGAAGGAGACAAAAAGACCAACACAGGTAATCCAATAACCTTGTCCAAGATTTCACAATTTAACAAAATATATAGAACTGTAGCCATCGCCATTTTTATCCAAACATATTTAAAATACAGCCATTACAAGCAAAAGACAGGTATCAACGTCCTACAAGGACAAACCCCAGGTTAGGGTTTTACCATACAGTCTAATTCTCTTTGCTGAAGCATAACACAAAATACAACCAGAAGACGAATCCAAAATTACATTACATTCCACAGACAGAGTTTTGGGAAAAGTGTGACTATCAGACAGCGAACAGTTGACCTTCCAAGAAACCCTACCAAAAACCCTAACAATAAACTGACGGGACTCAAGCATCAATGCCTACCAGACGAGGTTTCGTTGCAAGTGTAAAGTCAAACCGTAACAGAGTCCGTGCACCCATGTCAAACCACAGACCTGCAGGATCAACAAAGTTCTGTTAGCCATATTCACAGTGAAACCCGAAGTGACAAGTTGAAATAGAGCATAAAGGGAAGTCCCAACTTACCTGAGCAAACCAAACTGAGAGTTGCAGAACAAAACCGCTGAAGAGTCGATAAAGCCTGTGACAGAAGGAGCAGTTCGTGGTTAGACTCCACACTAGACGAGGGAATGATTGGACCAAGGATCAGAATGATTACCTATGTGCCTTTGCCAAGGTTGCTTGCCTAGTTAGCTACCTTTCATAACCACCAACTAGCTTGAGAATCGAACAGTGGTCAAAGACAATGAGAGTTGCGGTAAAGACGAGAACCACAGGAAGACCACATGCAAGAGCCTAAGGATTGAAATAGAACTGAAAGACTTACATTCAAAGGAGAATCCGCACACATACTTTTCCAGGACTCCGACAAACTTGCACCATAGCAATAAACCACCAACAGTCACAGTGTCAAGCTGAGGAAACCAGCAAGCGTTTTCCACCATAGCAAGGGCAGTAATAGAGACCGCCACCGGCACTTGAGGAGGAGCCATACAGGGTAATTTCCAAACCCTCGCCAGACCTCACAATAGCAAGAAAAAAAATCGTGAAAGACCAGACCGCCAAAGCATTTTGGCAAAGGGTGCATGGATGAAACAAACCCGAGGTTGGTAGTTGGGCATTAAATGCCTCATTAACATATTCCAAGTTCCAACGAAAACATCTATTGCCACCCTACATAAAACAACCGTCACAATAGACTGAAATATACCACGTCACAAAAAGAACCGAGGCCGGGTGTAAAGCCAATTTAAGTGTCAAGTGCGGGCACGTGTGGCTGGGCCACATCAGCTAATCATTCAAGGTTATCAGAGATATATATTTTTCCTTCCACGTGTAAATTATGAAATTTCATTAGAAGACCATGAAATTTCAAATTATATAAAAGGAATCTTAGTTTCATACATCATAATAGCCTTGTTCGATGTATTTTAAATAATTATATTATAATCCTTAAAAAATGTATCATTACTTCTTTCTTGAACTATAGATAAATTGTTGGTTGTGGATATCTTCTAACAAGGCTTCATCTTTTTGGGCTGGGATGTTTCAGTGGAAAATTTCACTCAAGTGTATCGTAATTTACAATAATTTCAATAAGCTTCTTTTTCAATATATTTAAATAGGTTTTAAAAGGTTGTGCTTATTACTTACTCTATCCTTGGTTAAACTTCATCTATATTGTGCAATATCCACCTATTGACTTGTAACAAATTGGTATTATCCATTTAAATACAAGCCCCACTAGATAAGGCCTTCCCATAGTGACCAACACCTCCCTCTTCATCATCCCAAACTTCACTTCTAATAGTCATGCTTTCGATATATTCCATATTGTGGACATATCCAACACAAAATTTGATGGATTCCTCCATAATGTATTTTTCGGTTATGCACACTTCAGGCCTATTCTTGTTCTTCGCATGACCTCTTCAAATTTTTCATAGTCCAAACCCAATGATGTATTGAACCTTTTTGTAGCATATGTAGAATTTGGAAGTGTATTTTCTATAGGAAGCATTTATTTCTGCAACTTCAACAATTTGGTGAAACATGTGTTAAACTATCCAATTTTCATTTTAAGGTTGTACAAATTCACAATTCCCAATAGGTAGTAAAACTAGTGCAACCCGGGTACAATGGTGTTTTAGCATCTTCGATTAACTAATGATATTGATTAAATATCATCCATTTCTTCCACTGATGATGGTCGGTCATTTTCAAAGTTCACATTTGGATTTTCATTAAAACATCAATAAACAACACTGACCATTTCAACCATATGATCATTGAGCATGGTTGTGTCATAATTATTGTCATTCCTAAGAACTTCAATATTATTCATAAAAAATGTCACAGGCTGATCAACATGATTATCATATTGATGTTTCACTATTTTTAATCACCCTATCATTTGGAAATCCCGAATACAATGTAAACAAAAATTGGAAACATCAACATTATCCACTATGGTAACTAGATTTGGACACTTGGATTTTCCTTCTTTAAATTTTAACCAACAATTAGGTTGAACTGAAATTGAATATGTATATAAGCTCAAGCTCTTTTTTATGAAAATTATCATGATTATAGTTAATAAGGACTAGATTGCATTCAAACTTATTCATTGGTTGAATAAAATCTCATGTTTCATTGCAAAGATAACTATCCTAAGATGTTAGCATTTAAACAAGGTCAATATGATCCAATCATTTATATCTTTCAACCCAAAGGTTATAATTCTTATCGAATAATCAATGTTTGCTCAACTAAAATGCAATATACCAATCTAATGAGATCAAATAGTTGGTAATACTTCGATCTAATGGGTAATATTCTCATCGAATATGGAAGTGAGCACACGTTAGTGTAGCACTCCATCAAATGATTGAAGGTCAGGAAGGAAAGGGCTCCATGAAGATGAATCCACGTGGAATCCCCCCAACTCTAATCTCATATACCTTGAAGGAAAGGTTATATATGTCATGTTCATCCTTTCATGAAGGGAATTCTCCTAGAAACCTCCTCAATTATTCATAAATGATGCCAAAGAACACTAATGATGAGCCATGCCTCCAAATATGAAAAATTTCCTTCGGGAATGTGACAAGTATTATTAAATAGAGAATAATGTATGAAAATATGTAAAATCACTACCCAAAGATAAGATTGAAATGCATCACACTCCTCTTACGTTAGGCACTAATCATAAATCAAGAACTTATGCTTTCAAAGTCACTTCAACAATATCATGCCCAAGGCATGATCATCAAAGCCACTATTGTTTATGGTTTAAAGGTTTGTGGACCACATTCGCTTCAGGTCGAAGAGTCTAGGATGGAGAGAGTGGAAAGTCTACCACCAACCTCGATACATCTTAACTCCAGATCTACCATGTGTCAAGGGGGATCAAATTTCTTTTCACTCTAATTTTCTTTTGCATCTTTAGAGATTTGATCTCTCGAAGATTTGATGCCCCCGACACTTGATAGAGCCAAAACTAAAACGAATCTAGGCTTATATATAAACATACATATACATAAAAAAAGAGTATTAAATAACATATATACTATCCATAAAATAATGAAAATATCATATACACACACACACAACACACATATATAATATATATATATATATAATATATATATATATATATATTATATATATATATATATATATATATATGTGTGCATATATATAATTATATAAAATAACTACAAAGATATATAAATTTTATAAAAATAATACTCCATCGAAAATATTGCTTAAATTATTTATTAATAATATTGTAACAATATTTAAAGTAAGCTTCACATTTAGAGAGAACTAAGGTAAACATATTTTTGTTTACATATTATATTAAAAAATAAAAACTAGCAATTGTCCCAAAAGGTACAAAGAGAGGCTGATAGGATTATTAAATTGGAATTGTTGAATTTTTCTAGAAGAGTTAATTTGTTTGTGGAAAACCTTGTTTTCTTGGACTGGATCATTGTGCAATTACTTTTCTTTAGATTTTTTGTTTATATCTATATTATAAGGAACACATTGAATGTCTTATTTCATTTTAGAGTAAGTTAATTACCCAAAATCAAGAGGTTAAGTTAATTACCCCAAATCAAGAAACCTTTATAGATGGCCAAGCATATACGAAGAATACATCTCATTCATATGCAATACCGAATCCATCTTTTCTTTTCTGTGAGTAAAATTTCAAAAGCATGAACACATGCCATTTCATATGCACAATAAACCCAACTTCTGAAATTTCAACGCTTGGATGCATCCCATTCATATGCTACAGTAAACCCATATTTTCCTTAAATTTCAATCCATAAACACATCCATTCATGAGCCATAACAGAACCACAAAAAACAACACCCCCTGACTCGTTAATACATTATCTACTCAGAGAGAGGTAAGACGAAATGACAACACTGTCTACATATCCTCCATGTCTCCGAAGGAGATGAGGAGCATCCCATGACCCATTAATGGATTGTCTTCTCAGGAGTGCAAGGTAAGACTAAAGAAAATCACTAGCTATGGATGCTTCGTGTCTCCGTAAGGCCTTGACAAATCTTCATTTATTTTGTAAATACAATAATTTGATTGCATTTTAACACTTTAAATACTAAAAATGAGCCCATAAAGAGCAGATAATCAAGAAGGAAACGCTTCAATCACAGAATGGAAATCAAGAATGGTGATTATTTTATAATGACTGAACCGACCTTCTAATGAGATCTTCTTCCATTCTTTCTATGTTCTTTCCGTCCCACCAGAACAATTCGCCACCATTACTAGATCAAATACTAGAACTAAATTAGGAAGCAGAACTAGCTTCTCTTTCTAGCCACCCGCCTCTATGATTAGAGTCTAGCACCACTATGTCAACAATAATGAGCTTCCTCGTCTCCGAGATCGCCTTCGTGCAGCTCTTCAGTATCTTAATATAGTCTTCGTCACCCCAGTCATGCATGATCCACTGGTGACATCGCACAAACAAATTGTATAGTCAAAACGTGCTCTTAGCTCATTATAATTGAATTACATGACAACTCAGCAAGTTCAAGACTTACCTTCATGAATATGGCATCAGCAGAGGGCATGGTTTCAAACATGTCTCCACCCATGTGCTCCAAACCTATTTACATACATTTATATGTATAAGATTGTTATGCATATATAACATTGATGAAGCAAAGGTGTTATTAGTAACTTGGGAGATGGGGAGCAGTGTCCACGACATAAGGGAGGTCGTAGTTGATCCCTCTGATGGAAGGATAATGCCACAACATTGCCTCGATTGTCTCCTCTGCAAGCCGAGCCTCTCGAGGCAAATCGGAGAATGGAAGACAAATTTTGAAAAGCTCTTTACAGAGCTTCAAACCGACATTTCTGTATTCTAGAATTCTCGAAGGATTGTTACGTCGACACTGCATGAGAAAGAGCTATTACTTCAAGATGCACCAGATCACAACTTTGGGGGTTTGAGGATTAAGTCTGTGAAGATAAAGCTAAAGAGTTGGTGCAGGTAGTTTTAATTAGTGTATGGGGTATATAATTTAATACTAATCAATGTTGGCCAAAAGCCATGGAAGGAGTTTTAGTGGCATACCTCTTCATCTCATAGACACATTAGCAGCCAATTTGAAAATACTATATCAGCAGAGCCTGGTTCAATTTTGAGGCCTGCGGATGTAACATCAGAACACATAAATTTGACATTCCTGAAGTGGCTATTTGTTTCCTCATTTTGAACAAAGTAAATAATAGTTAGTTGAATTATGTAAAGCCTTTTGAGTTTCATAATTTAGATTCAAAGATTAACAGAAGCCATACGTGTTTCTAAATTGTAGCTTTAGATCTAACATGAAAACTAAGAGAAAGATAGAAACTATACGCAAGGATTACGCATACCTTTTTTATTGCACTCTCAATGAAGTCCATAGCTAAAATATGTTCAGCCTCCTTCGCTAATTCAACTGTGTAGCATCCAATGCCAGCTCATAGCTCAATTACCGACTTACCCTTACGTGATGGTAAAAGAGAAAGTATCTGCAACACAAATAAACATTTATGTTTTACATTTGAACTTACAGATATTTTTCTTTCAGTTTCATGCTATCTTGTTATTTCTATACCAGAATTGTAACAGACGAAAAGGAACAGGCATAACAAGAACTTGTAAAACCAAAAATAAATGCTCTCGTAGATTCTCAATGCAAGTGAAGTTGCCGAGACATTTGCTAGCATTTACATAAAACCGAGGAAGAGTTATAAATCACAAAACTTCATTTCAGACAGTTTAAATTAACAATTATAAAACCAAGCAAGTGTTTAGAATTAGATGAAACGTCTGTTATAAACAAACGAATGTTACGAGTCCTCAAAGTCAAAACCCACTATATTTAACCTTTCAAATTAATATTCTTTCATGTCAAAACTTTAAGTCAGAAGTATGTTACATAGCCAACTTTGCTTTCACATTAAGATCCCCAATGCCGCAACTCAGATCAGAATCCTTTGACCTAATCAGCATCGTTTTGCTGGTAATGAACTGACAGTGCGGCAAATTTAGAGCTGAAGGCATTAACATAATCATCAAAATCATCATATTCAGATTCCAATATGTTGCAACCCAAGCCTTGGCATAGATTTTCTGAACTTTCCTTCAAAGTTCATATTTTTTCAATGTAGAAAAGGAGCCATTGCAAACTAAGCTCCTTTGCTGATTGAGATCACAGTCCCTGATTCATTTTCCCCTACAATCACAAAACTAAATCCCTAAACCTCACATAATTAAACTCCCACAAGCAAACATAATTTACCATTGACATTCGGTGATATAATATTGGTGCATCTTATGACTCTCTTCATGAGAATCAGTGGAGTACTCCCAGTTAACTGCTATATCAAATATACTAACTAATATTTTTATCTAAATGTTGAACGACACCAAAAATTCTACTACCCTTCAAAATTACCTTGAATAGTGCAAACCTATGGCCATGGAAACGAATTTATACAAATCACTATCTCTGTCTCTCACCCACAATATATAGAGACCATAACCTTACTTTTGTATTTCAAATATGAACAGTGACTTTATACAAATCACCAGTCCACATTTATTATATATATTCTGCTACAAAATTTCAAACAAACCAAAGACCATCACTCACTTTTGTGCTTCTAATCTAAACTCTCATTGCATCTAGCCCATGCGTGGGAGATATGTATGTGTACATACAACACATACGAAACAGTAGAAAGAAAATGGGAAAATATAAACATACCCTGATGTCAAACAAAAGAAAGATAATAATTAAAAAAAAAGGAGAGATATCAGAATTAAAATAAGTAATTTGGTATATACCAACTTCAAGAATATCGAATCCTTTAAAGTGTAAATCTCAAGTTTTTGCCACTGTTGCATGCATTTACTAACAAAATTAACTTTGGGAATTACATAAAAAATATTTCCTATAAAATTACAAAAAACAAATCAAATCAACTCAGTGCCTGATAAATCCACGGTGAAGAGTGTTCTATTCTAGCATACATAAAAGACAACAGAGAGAAGGAAAAGACTAGTGACCTATTTGTTTCTAGTGATCAACAGAGAGAGGGAAAAGATTAGTGACCTATTTGTGTCCAGTCATAAAGTTCTTGAAGAAAGATTAAATCAAGAAATTTATCACTAAATATAAAACGCACTATGTCAAGCAGGTTGTGGTCAGCTAGTTAGATCAAAGCACTAGCAATGCTTAGACATGGGTTCAAAACCTTCTGAAGACATGTTCTCTATTCATATGGATCAAGACAAAAGAAACAAACAATCTTAAACGACAATATTCAAATCTATTAGATGATGGCCTATAGCAACCATCTGTAGACATGTTCCCTTGTTAATATGGTTCAAGGCCAAAAAAACAAAAACTTTTTGACGACAATATTAAAATCTAATAGATGGACTGTAACAACCATTCACTACAACAAATTCTTGTTAAAAGAGATCCAGATTCCATAACACCATTGCCATATAGGTTCATAACAGCAAGCATTACCTCTAGCCTTTCTTCTTCATCTAGCTTTGAAGCCTGACTGTCAAGCATCATGGCTTCCAAGCTCAGAACGACGGAATGCTCCTTCCAGTAGTTCAATTGAAGAGCCCTCTCACCTGAACACATACATTCAACCTTAATAAAAATAAACCACCTCAATAATCCCAAAATCAACCCATAATAAATAACCAGCCAGGCCAAAAAATCAAAAGATATGACAAATTCATGCCATCAAGCGGATTCAAATAGAGAAAAAAACAAATTGCAAGCAAATTTTAACTATAAAATAAATGAACTCTTGAAATTTTCGATCAATAATCGAATACTCAAAACAAAATGCGCAATTCACTTACCATTGACGGCCATGGTTCGTGAAAATGGTATACCCAAAAAAGACAGGATGAAAAGTAAAACGAACCGCCAATAAAGGAGATGCTAGCAGCCTTTAATGGCCATACGAGAGCGAGAAAATGTTTTGGATCTTCGACTTGAGTTTCTTCCTTTCTATTGCATGGGCCCTGGTCCAAAATGCTCGCAGATGTATTGCCCAAGTGAGCCCAGATTTAAAGAAATAAACCAAAAGCTAACAAAGGAGATGCTAGCAGACCTTGAAAATGTTCTTGATCTGCGCTTTGAGTCTCTTCCTTTCTGCTTCATTGGCCAACACTCTTTCCCTGATCCAAAATGAAAGAAACACTCACAGATTTACAGACCTCATGAGCTCAGATTCACTAGCAGACCAAAGAAACTATTAACTCAGAGAGAGTGACATAAAAGAATGGGAAAAAGCAGTAAAAATATTTGGAAAAAGTAGTCACACTTCAAATCAACTCCAAATCAATGGTTGAAAGTGTCTCATATAACAGAGCAATCAAAAGTATTGACGATTGTTGATGCATAGGAAATCCTATCAGCCTAAATATTAAAAAAATTAGTAATATTTTTTTAAATTGGTTTTTAAACAATATTGTAATTATATATTTAAATTTTAAATTTAATATTAGTATATCTATTTTTATTAAATTTATTTTAAAATTAAATAATTAAAAATTAATATTATAGAAAATATACAAAATTATCATATTTTTCTAAAACATACATTAAAATTGAAATATATAAATGAATAGAATTTTGTGTGGAAAAGCAATACGTACATACCTAAAATTAAGAATGGAATATACAAATAAGTAAAATCATGTACTAAAAAACAATACAAACAAAATAATATATGGAAAATTATTTAACCCAAAATCCATGCATGTGGTATCTTTTATTTTCAATTCCATATCTATGTGTGTATGCACACAGCTACTCTAAATTTATATTAATTGTGATACAAACTCAAAAATACATAACCAGAGTGATTAGGAAGCAATTGAGTACATAAGAGAAATATCAACGGCATTCTAAGTAGTAGAAGAGGTAAGTTTGAATGTGAAGACAACAATTAGATTTTTCAATTTCTGGCCCAATCCATCTATCAATATAAAACATGGCTTTGCTAGTATTGCATCAAGTTTTTATTAAATCTTGGTGCAATTCAGTTTAGTCTGTGAAATAATTTAAATTCAATTCAACTTTAACTATATAGGAAGATGTGAATGTTTAAATTAAACCTGTTATGTTCGAAGAAAAATTTAACAATAAACTATAATAATCTTTTAATTTTAAAAACAAGAGCTACTTGGTGGGCATGTCATTTTTTTTGTCTTTTTTTGTATAGGTGTATTTTCTGCATGTATTGTACCAGAGGTGGACCACTTAAAATCCTCCGCAAATGATTTGAAAGAACTAAAGAATATATTTAATAGGGACCTTGTGCCAACGAAAACTATTTATTGAGTTAAATCTTATTTGGAATTACTACAGGTTATTTAAAGATGTATCTAATTTTAGAAGTGATGACCTATGCTAGATAATAATTTCCTAGATTGAACTTCTAACATGTAATTTGATCTCACTTGTAATATAAAAGTAGAACAAAATTGCCAATGTACAAAAAAAACTAAAACAACTAAGCAAAAAACATACAACATGTATAGACGTAGTCAGTTACAAACAACTAGGATTTTTTGAAAATTCAATTATATACGAAAATTAACCTCAAAGCCAAAACAATGCTCCCTTATAGATTATCAAAAATCTAGAACCAAAACAAACCCAACAAAGAAAGATTGACTTTTACATATGCAGATAAATTTATTCAACTCTTAATTTTATATATGAAAATTATATACAATAAAATTATTTTATGAAACTACATAGTAATTGAGAAGTATTAACAAAAGTCACATGGGAAGAAGATGAATTTATCATATAGAAACACTCTCAAATAATTAAATGTTCAAGACAAAACAAAAAAATATCACACTATTTAAATATCATTAAAAGATTGTTCAAATAGAGGCTTCATTGTTTTTCAACGAAATGAAACAACATGAGAAATCAATGAAAGAAGTTTATTGCTCTTGAGACACAAAAATTGTAATTGAAAAGAAAGTTGTTAAGTACGAGTGTAGCTTTATGCAAAATGGTGAATGAAGAAGTTTAGATGTGAAGCTCAGTGACAAAAATTAATAGTTAAACAAAGGAGGCAAAATTTCAAATCCACAAGTCATTGCTTCAAGTAAATTTGAGGGATGCCTCATGTGCAACAGATGGTGTCATTATTTCCATTTTAAATAATAGAGGAATGTCCAAAAAAATTTTCTGGTCTTATATACTAAACATAACATGGAGTAACATTATTGAGTAAGCAAAAACAATTTTTCATTCTTTCCTTGAATATGCACATGATAATCCATACATCAATATAGGCTATGTCAGTGAAAGTATGTTGTTATGAGAATCAAAGAAATTTCCACCCAAACATGAAATTTGACTCTGGTAATACATGTAAATAATCATATTTACATATAAAACATGAAAACATGTTAACCCTTAATTTTGTAATGACGCGAAATGTTCAAATTTTTGCCACGCAAAGCTTGCTCAGAAGTTCACCTTTAATTTTGAAAAGACTAAATATTCAGTTTTTTGTCATATAAAGCTGGAAGACAGGCTCACCCTTAATTTCCCAATGACACAAAATATTCAGGGTTTTGTGAGGACTGGCCGACAACTAGGATATTTGTAGGATTCTCTCATGTTACAAGGCATTAAGGATGCATGTGCTACAAACACGTTGCCAAAAAAAAAATAGAACAATACTATAAAGTTGTAATCAATATTTTAGGTTAGCAATGTGTTGTAAATCTCCAAACAAAACCTTTTGCCAAAGCTTTGACCCAAAAAAAAAACAATAAAAGTAAGTCTTAAACAACTCAAACCTTTCGCTAAGGCTTTGACCCCAAAAGACAATAAAAGTAAGTCTTAAACAACTCATGTATTAAAATATTTTGGTTACTACATCAGAATACAAAGTCAATTTCATAATCACCACTAAAACAACCAAACCTTATCACCTAACCCATCTAACATACAATCAACTTAAAATCTATAACAAAATCATACTTTACAAGAACAACAGTCATACACAAGTAGCCAAATTTGGGAGTTTCAATATTTATAATATAAGCCATGTTTTTTGTGGGAACACTAAAGAAAACTTGGCTACAAACAACAAATAAAAATTCATAAAATTAGATTACTTGGTTGCACACTCATTTATCCAGGACTGTACATGCCATGTATTATTTATGGATGTAACGGGAAGAATAAAATGCAAGAGTGACTTTTACAGCGGGTCTTATGTTTAGGTTTTAACCCCATACAAAAATTATCTGCATATGAATTCTAAAACATAGAAAATAAACAATGCGAGATCATAACACATATACACAGAGATTTTCCCCTAGATCCCAAAACTAGGACTACCAGCTTGATTTTTCATTATGTTCCTTTCAATGTTACAATACATATTTCTACATGCTGAAGCATCCAATACCATGGAGCGAAAACCATCGCATCCAATACCATGGAACAAAAACCATCGCGTCCAAAAAAACATGTGCAAAAATCATGCACAAAACCATAGGTGGGTCCGCCCAACCTAGCATAGGGTCCAAAACCAAAATTTTCCATGGCATTGCCCTGGACCCCATAAAGTGGGGTTACGGGTGCCCTTCAAACCCCCTATTAGCTATGTGGAAAGAATATAGCACAACCCAACATTCTCCCCCTTGTTGTTTTCTTTCGACACGGGGCCACAATAGAACGTAGTCATTTTCCCAACCCTGAAATGCCCATTGTCTCTCTACACCAAGAGAACTTCTCAAAGCTCACAGATTTTATCAATGCACCTGTAGTGTTCTTCAAAGTGTCCACCTTTACCAGCAACACCTTTTTTTCTTTTATCATATCCCTCACAAAGTGATACTGAACATCAATGTGCTTTGTCTTTGAATGATATGCAGGATTCTTTGCCAAGAAAATTACACTTTGGCTATCACAGTCCAAAATAGCTTCATGTACTAACCCTATACTTGAACGCAATCTCTACAACCAAACTGCTTCCTTGCTTGCATGAGTGGCTTTAATGTATTCTACCTCTATAGTTGATAGTACCACTACAGATTGTTTCTTACTCATCCAACTAATTGCACCTCCAAATAGGTTAAACACATACCCACTTGTAGATCTTTTCTTATCTAGATCTCTAGCCCAGTCTGTATCAACAAAGCCATGAATATCCAACACTCTATCCAATCCTGGCCTTCCTTGGTAGCACAAATCATAATCACTAGTGCCACGCAAATACCTGAAAACCCACTTCATTGTTGTCCAATGCTCCTTACCTAGTTTTGACATAAACCTGCTCAATACTCCCATTGCATGTGCAACATCTGATCTAGTACTGACCATTGCATACATCAAGCTACTGACTACAATTGCATATGGGACATGGGACATGTCCTCTTCCTCTTCTTGTGTCTTGGGACACTATTCAGTAGACAACCTCACACCTAAAATAATAGGAACCTTCACCAGTTTACTATCTTGCATATTAAACCTCTGCAGTATTGTCTCGACATACTTCCTTTGGTTTAACCAGAGCTTCCTCTTTACCCAATATCTTTTAATTTCCATGCCCAAAATATAGTTTGCAGGACCAAGAACTTTCATGCTGAATTTGGAGGACAATTGGGTCTTCAAATATTGGATAATTTCTTTGTCATTTCCAACCAGCAACATATCATCCACATATAAGACCAGACAAATAACACGGTCACCAATTAATTTAAAATACACACAGTGATATGCTTTGCTTCTAGTAAAGCCAAGTCCCTGTATAAATGTATCAAATTTCTCATAGCACATCCTTGGTGACTATTTTAATCCATACAGAGACTTATTTAACCTGCATACCATTTCTTTCTTGCCCTTCATTGCAAAGCCTTTAGGTTGCTTCATGTAGAATTCCTCTTCCAGATCCCCGTGAAGAAATGATATCTTCACATCCATCTGTTCTACCTCAAAATAAAAAGCAACAACAATAGATAAAGTAATCTAATAGAAGTTACCTTAGCAACAAGAGAAAAAATATCACCAAAATCAATTCCCGGCACGTGGGAATAACCTTTTTCTACCAACCGAGCTTTATATTTCTCCACTTTTCCTTCTACATTTGTCTTCTTTTTGAACACCCATTTGTAGCCAATGGTTTTCCTTCCAGCTGGAAAATCCACCAGATCCCAAGCCTCATTTTTGTGCAAAGATTCCATTTCATCAACCATGGCCTCTTTCCAGAGTTTTCCATCCTCTAAATCTACTACTTCCTTCACAGTTCTAGGATCATCGTCAGTAATAGATAAAGCAAAATTTGAAAAGAAAGCAGATGGACTATACCTTTCAGGCTACCTTCTTTCTTGAACTAATCTTCTCATAGCTGGAGTTTGTGGCTCTTCATCTTCTGATTCCTCCTCTACTATAGATTCTGATTCTTCCTCCTTTAGCTCAAACTCTATCTTCACTGGTTCCTTTGGTTGGACTTCATGTTTAATAACATCTTTCACCTCTTTGAACACCACATCTCGACTGTACACAACCTTCCGTGTGACTCGTTTCCAAAGCTTATAACCCTTTAAACCATCCTTATACCCAATAAAGATGCACTTTCCAGATTTACTATCCAACTTGGTTTGTTTCTCCTTTGGAACATGTACATATGCATCACATCCAAATACCCTCAGATGTGAAAGAGAGGGTTTCTTACTAGTCCATACCTCTTGTGGAGTCTTATCCTCCAACGCTGATGAAGGTGACCTGTTGACCAGGTAACATGCAATATCCACCACCTCTGCCCAAAATTCCTATCCTAACTCGACACCATTGAGAATGCTTCTTGCCCTTTCCATCAGCATCTTATTCATTCTTTCTGTAACTCCATTTTGTTGAGGTGTATATGGAGTAGTATTTTGACGTGCTATACCACACTTCTTACAGAATTCTTCAAATTCCTTACTGCAAAACTTTCCACCGTTATTTGTCCTCGGCACCTTTACCTTCTTCTTTGTCTAGTTTTCCACCAAAGCCTTATATTCTTTAAACCTATCAAAAACTTCAGATTTCTTCTTAAGGAAATATATCCATGTATTCCTTGAGAATTCATCTATAAATGATACATAGTACATAGACTTACGCAGTGATGGAACCTTCACAAGTCCAAACAGATCACTGTGCACAAGTTCTAATATCTGTTACGCCCTCTTACTACTAGAGGGGAAACTCACACGATTCTGCTTCCCATATACACAATTTTCACAGAAATCAAAATCCAAAGAGCTATTACTCATACCTTCTACCATACCTTTACCATGAAGCATTTGAAGGAGCTTTTCTCCAATATTTCCAAGCCTTTGATGCCACAGCATGGTATTCTCTCCAGAGACCACTAGATTTTCTGCTCCACTTTCAGGAACCACAGAACTATTGCACCCATCAATAATAGTGTTACCTTGCAGCTTATATAGAGTTCCAATTCGAACTCCCCACATCAATACTAGTTCTCCTTGGACCATCTTGCAGGTATCATTCTCGAACACTGTTTTTGCACCTGCATCATCTAGCTTGCTAACAAAAATCAGATTTCAGGCTAATGCAGGAATATGTAGAACACCTGGAAGTGTCCTAACCCTTCCACCTTGCAATTTCAACTTTACTTTTCCACGACCAACGATTCTAGCCTTCCTGTCATCTCCCAAGAAGATATCACCACCATCATATTTCTCATACTCGCAGAACCACTCTCTATGGGGAGTGAAGTGAAAGGATGCACATGAGTCAATCAACCATGCCTCATGATCTATATGTGTACTTGAAGAAGCCAAGTACACGTCCCCACCTTCATCTGAGGTGGTTTTCGCCTCTGTAGAAGGAGCCTCATTAGATCCCTTTCCTTTGACAGGAGCTTTAGATTTATAGTCAATTTTTGAGTGCCCTTCCTTTCCACATTTCCAGCACACCACCTTTATAGGTTTTCCTAGAGATTTAGATCTCCCACTCGATGACTTATTTTTTTTTTTTGTTCTGGGTCTACCCTTGTACAGATAAGGCATCACCATTTTGGCTCTCCATATTTTTCTGTCTCATCTTCTCCGTCAGCAAGGATGGGACTATTTCATCAAAAAGCAAGGCAGTTGCATTGCTACCTATTGCAATTACTAGACTATCCCACGAATCTGGTAGAGAACACAACAAAATGATGCACTTATCTTCACCTAAAATTTTAATATCAACAGATGCTAACTGACTTACGACAGTATTAAATGCATTCAGATACTCTGTCACCGAGTCTCCATCTTTCATCCTCAGGTTATACAACTGTTTCTGTAGGAACAGTTTATTCACCAGAGACATAGATTGGTACAAAGTCCCTAACTTGTCCCACAAAGCCTTCATCATAGCTTCCCCTGATACATTCAACAATACTGAATATGAGACACACAATCGTATTGTGCTTTTTGCTTTTCGATCCAATTTCTTCCATTCTTCATTGGACACTCTCATTGGTTTAGTACTTGGATCTACCGTGCAACAGATCCTCCATCTTGATTCTCCACAACTCAAAACTCTGACCATTAAATTTCTCGATCTCTATCTTTCCACTACTCACCATCTTCTTTCACCACCAAAATCGATCTCGCAGATCTCCCACTGAACAGGGTCTACCACGGGCCCAAGTGAAACCCCTCAGCGACAAAGGCGTCCCATTGAAGCCAAAATAGTGCTGATACCAAATGTAGGTTTTAACCCCGTACATAAATTACCTGCATACAAATTATAAAACATAGAAAATAAACAATGCGAGATCATAACACATAAAACACATAACACAGAGATGTTCCCCTGGATCCCAAAACCGGGACTACCAGCTTGATTTTCATTATGTTCCTTTCAATGTTACAATACATATTTATACATACCTAAGCATCCAATACCATCGATCGAAAACCATTGCTTCCAATACCATGGACCGAAACCATCGCGTCCAAAAAACATGTGCGAAAATCATGCACAAAACCATAGGTGGGTCTACCTGACCTAACATAGGGTCCAAAACCAAAATTTTATGGGGCGCTACCCCAGACCCCATAAAGTGGGGTTATGGCTGCCCTTCAAACCCCCTGTTAACTACGTCGAAAGAATATATCACAACCCAACATTATGAGGGCATTTAAGGATGGCAGCTTCATGATGCTAACAGTCTTGAGTCCTTTGAAATCTAGGTGCAATAACTATGGAGTTGTGAAGGCCATTAATGTTGTTGGTGACAAGATACTTTTCAGTTATTAAATAGTAACACTAGAAGAAGCACAATTCATAACACATCACTATTCAATAATACAAACTGGAGTTCTACAATCATCAATTCATGCCACTCTTATTCATCTTAAGACAAGAAGATTCAATGTTCTTATTCATAAGTGTTAAGAGACGGAAGTCTTGAAGATGATCCACAACAAAAACCTCAAGTGCCTGCCATGAAGCGTAATTAACATCACCAAAGCCAACGAGAAGACAAAAAAAAGAGAAACAAGGCATTTTTCTATATCACCTCTCTTGTGCACATGTTAATAAACTAAAAATTGTATGGATGGGAATAGATTTGTGAGCTCCAACTGTAAATTAAAGTTTTTTCATTTTCTATAAACGACAATATAATATTCAGTGAGCTTGATCAATTGTGGGTGGAAAGACATTTTCCTTGGCTTCATTTTAACTCTGAATTTTGTGCACATGTGAAGAAACTAATAATTGAATGCATGGGAATGGATTCATGAGCTCCAACTCTGAGTTAAAGTTGTCACCTTTTCTACAAATGGCAGTATAATATTCAGTGAGCTTGATTGATTGTGTATGGAAAGACATTTTCCTAGGATTCATTTTAACTCTAAATTTTATGTTCCGGTTTCAGGTGTTGACGCAATAACTAGATAAAGTTGGGACTTCAAACTCAACATTGGACTCTTATTTCAAGATAAATCATCTCCAATGTATCACATAATTATAAGATGACAGATTTGTATTACAAAGTAACAAGAGCCCTACCACATTGATGCAAGACTGCAATTTTAGGATGGCTTTTGCAACTATGGTGATCCCTTTAAGGAAGAAGAAGAATGTAGTGTGAAATTTCATCGCTCAGAAACTAGTGTGGATAGTCTCTTAGAATTCCAAATACTTCAAGAGTTGTCTTCAATAGGTTTTTGTGGGCATATTCAAATAAAAAAGTATGTGTTTCCTTATTTGAGAGGAGAAAACAGAACATATAGTGGTGTAGGCTTTTTACCATACAAGAAATTTCAAAAAGATGGGCAATATCAAAGAGAATCAAATAATGAGCAGTGTAATATGTAGAACTTTGTGGATTCCAGAACACGAGAATATCACCATCGAATGTAAACAATAAATCTAAGGTTGATTCATGCACTTAATCTCTCTTGCATGAGCTTTAAATTTTATTTATTCTATGAAAAGAGATCTTTGCAATGCTTATATAAATTTCATAACATATGATTTTAAATTACTTTCAACATGACAATGCTAAGATAGGAAATTTTGATTATTTCCAGAAGGTATGTTCACACTAGTCCATCTGTATATGATGGATAAACATAAGGCTACTTGGAAGTGTTTAGCTGTTGAGAGGGTTGCATATCAAATTTGTATCACCGGGCAGTATGTCAATATGAGCTTGAAAAAGAGACTTAAAAGGCATGAGTGGATCTTTTTGTCCTTTTGTGACTCCTTAAAATTACTCAAGAATATAATGTGCTTTTCACTGTAAGAAGGGTAGCATTGGACCTTACGTACACATAGATCATTGCTCCTATAATTCACTTATTTTAACAATTTTGTTATTGTTAGTATTGTAATAAATCCTTTTTTTATGTCATGATCTATAGATTTCAATGTTATCCTCTCAGTATGATCGAATATGGATCCGTGAAAATGTAAACTTTCTCTGTTAAGGAATGAAAGTCTTTTTTTTTTTCTCCAGAAAAAATAAATTATACGTTATTCTACCTTTTGTTCAGTACTCAATGTTGTTTTATTATTTAACAAAATGACTTTAAATATAAGCATACCTTGAGTTACTTTGAATAGATGCAGCCAAAGAAGTCAAAATACCAAATCAGTTATCTCAAGATCTACTATGGCAGCTAGCTTGCCCCACCCAATTCCACTTTTGTTTCAATTCTTCTATGCAACAGATTTCATTAATGGATTTTACAAAAGGAATTAATATGGAATGGAAGGTGAGTAAAATTAGAATTTATATTTATACCTTTGGTGGGTGATGGCATTTAGGGTAGGTATGAAGCGATGTGAAGCCTTTCTTGTCTTATCATTTGTTCAATACTCAATGTTGTTTTAATATTTAACAAAATGGCTTTAAATATAAACACGCATGGAGTTACTTTGTATAGATGTAGCAGAAGAAGTTGAAATCCCAAAGTAGTGATCCCAAGATCTTCTATGGCAACTAGTTTGCTCCACCCAATTCCACTTTCATTTCAATGCTAGTATGAAACATATTTCGTCAATGGCTTTTATAAGGGAATTAATATGGGATGGAAGGCGAGTAAAATTAGAATTTATATTTATACCTCTGGTGGGCGATGGCATTCAGGGTAGGTATGAAGGGGATGGGAAGCCTTTCTTATCTTATCTTTTTTTCAATACTCAATGATGTTTTAGAATGTAACAAAATGGTTTTAAATATAAACATACCTAGAGATACTTTATACAGATGTAGCCGAAGAAGTCGAAATCCCAAAGTAGTGATCTCAAGATCTGCTATGGCAGCTAGTTTTCCCCAAACAAATCCACTTTCGTTTCAATGCATGTATGCAACAGATTTCATCAATGGATTTTACAAAGGAATTAATAAGGGATGGCAGGCGAGTAAAATTAGAATTTATATTTATACCTCTGGTGAGTGATGGCATCCAGGGTAGTTATGAAGGGGATGGGAAACCTTTCGTATCTTATATTTTGTTCAATACTCAATGTTGTTTTAGTATTTAACAAAATGGATTTAAATATAAACATATCTGGAGTTATTTTGTACAGATGCATCTGAAGAAGTCGAAATCCCAAACAATGACCTCAAGATCTCCTATGGTAGCTAGTTTCCTCCACCCAATTCCACTTTCGTTTCAATGCCTGTATGTAACAAATTTCGTCAATGGATTTTACAAAGGAATTAATATGGGATGGAAGGAAAGTAAAATTGGAATTTATATTTATACCTCTAGTGGGCAATCACATTCAGGTTAGGTATGAAGGGGATGGGAAGCCTTTATTATCTTATCTTTTCTTCAATACTCAATCTTCTTTTAGTATTTAACAAAATGGCTTTAAATATAAACCTACCTAGAGTTACTTTGTACAGATGAAGCTGAAGAAGTCTAAATCCCAAAGCAGTGATCTCAAGATCTGCTATGGCAACTAGTTTGCCCCATCCAATTCCACTTTTGCTTCAATTCCTGTATGCAACATATTTCATCAATGGATTTTAATAGGGAATTAATATGTGATGCAAGGCAAGTAAAATTAGAATTTAAATTTATACCTCTAGTGGGAGATGGCATTCAGTGTCGGTATGAAGGCGATGTGAAGCCTTTCTTATCTTAATATTTTGTTTAATACTCAATGTTGTTTTGTTTCAATGCCTGTATGCAACATATTTCATCAATGGATTTTAATAAGGAATTAATATGCGATACAAGGAAAAATCTCCTACTAACATGAAATCGAGTATAAACCAGGAAATCAGGTGAGATATCGCTCATGGTTAGACTCATGGGTCTAACCGGAATCTCAACACCATAATGGGTTTGAGTTTCAATTCTCTTCATTGATACTAGTACGTATCTAGGGACTAGATCAGTAAGGATCTCTGGGACCTCACCCTGCCACATGAGATCTCAGCAACAAATTCATCTTAAATCCATTCCTGGGAGACGGATTAAGTCCTCCATACCTCAGCAGTGCGTGAACCCCCCATGCGACAATTTAGTGGACAGTGTGCACTTTCCATCGAATCTTCATCAACCCAACAGACTTTTTTGAGTTTCTTTAGTTCTCTTCATTCAACCTCAGATGTTAGGGGAGATGGATCTAATCTTGAGACTTATTAGCTCCTAGATCTTCTCCACTATAGCCATATGTTGATTATGTCATGCATTGTATCTTTTTTTTTAGGTAGACCATTTGGTTCTCCCACTTTATATGGACATCATTGTACACAACAATCCATTTGACCTACTTTATGATTGTTAATTGGACATAAATATAATTATATTATCTTATCTTATATCAATCGTCACAATAAAATACATATATTTTGCCTATAAGTAAACTAAATTAAAAAATTAAGTTTATAAAATTAAGAAATAATAACTATGACAAAATACCAAGAAAATCTTATCTTATATCAATCATCACAATGAAATACATATATTATGCCTATGAGTAAACTAAATCACAAAATAAATTAGAAAATTAAGTTTATAAAATTAATAAATAATGACTATGATAAAAAAAAAAAAAACAAAAACAAACTAACTAACAAACTAGCAAATAAAAAATCTTATCTTAGATCAATTATCACAATGAAATACATATATTATGCCTATCAATAAACTAAATTAGAAAATTAATTTTCAAATAATGACTACAATAAGAAAAAAAAGAAAAAAAACACTAAAAACAAGCAAAGAAACAATAAAAAATAATAAAAAAAAAACAAAAAACAAAAAAAAATTGAAAATTAATTTACTAATTTTCTAAAATTAAGAAATAAAAAAGTTAGAAAAATAATTTTCTAAAATTAAGAAATAAAGACCGATAAAAAGACGTCATTTTAGTTGCAGAACTCTTTTGTATTCGCATGGACATGTAGCCAAAAATGGATTTTTGAAGGATTCGAACCTGCACCCTATGGCAGCCATGACCTCCTTGGATCCATGCGAGACATAGATAGATCTTTCAGTAATTCAAACTTGCACCCAATGGCAGGCATGGTCTTCCCACATCAGGGGACTATCAACAAGAATACCATGGTTGTCGAAGTTAACATGCATTTTATGGAATTAGAATGCTAGCCATTCAGCTAGGGTTAGCGTTGCACCTAGTGATTGTGCAACTCCAGATTTTATTGAAGCACTTTGCATCTGGGATTCAAACCCGGGACGTGCTGGTTCAGAGAAAATAGAAGAAAAATCATGTCATTAAGTGCATTTGTATCTCTGAGTTGCAAGCAACTATCTTCGTTTCATATCACGGGGTTCGAAACCATGATGCATGTTTAAGAAGAATACTAGAGGAGGAAGAGGAAGTCTTGACGCAATGTGGCTTGTTCTTTTCTCTACAAAAAATGATGTGAATATGAACTGGTTAGGGTATTTTTGTGTGTAGCCTCTATTATGTTTTTTGATAGATCCAAGCTGAAGACTTGTTCATAAAATAGCAAATACGGGAAAGGCAATCCTTGGATGCAACGTCATTTTGGGGTTTTCAGGTTGTCAGAGGAGGGCTTCTGGAGTAGGTTTTGTAATTATTCTTATAGGGTGCATTTGAAGCGAACCCTTTACAAGAGCCACATATTATGTAGAGAGCTCCACATAGAAGGGGGCATCCTCCAATGGTTGATCTTATTATATGGCATCAAGGTCATTGGTAGCCCCTGCAATCATGGACCATGGCATTGGCTTTGAGAATAGACACATGGGGGATTATAGGACTAAATTGAGAGGAAAAAAAATGTTGCCGACCCAGTTTTATTGTTGTTGAATGATACCAAAAAGCAACTACACTATTAGCATCAGCAACATTATCCTTTTTGTTCTCATCCTCTGCAACCACAGGGAGAATTTTCTCCGAATGCCAATTCTAATCCCAGGCTTGGGAATTCTCCTAGGAACATAGAAGGTGAGAGTTACTAAAGGATGGTCGACCTAGTTTATTATTGTCGCTGGTGAAGCGATCAAAGGATGGATCCCACACTGGGCTGTCTCTTTAGAGAAGCTTGATGAGGTCAGTAAGCTTACTGTATCTCTCTTTATGGAATCAATATTAGCAAAATGATTTATTCACAAGATAACGAATCAATATTAGCAAAATGATTTATTCACACAGTAACAAATCAATATTAGCATAATGATTACAGGAAGAACAAGCAATGGTACCAAATATTGCAAAAGAAATGCAGTAATATGTATCACATATTTAAAAAATTATATTATAAATAAATAAAATTATGACCGCCATAAAGAGAATTCAGATAATATCATGTGCCAACAAGACACCAAATTTTTTATTGATTAGCCCAGTTCCATGAGAAACTAAGTTCATGGCCATAATAGGTATTCTACATTATATATTATTCTTTACAGTTATGAAAATTTATATACAAAACTGATTCAGAAATTAAAAACATTTTTCAGTTCACCACGACAGGATTTATACCTTATAAGTGTAGTGTCTGAAAATGAAGCTCGAATATAGCTTAAATTCATCGAATATTACTTGTTCTACTTTAGCTACTACCTTTAAGCGAGCTTGTTCATTCAACTCAAGAAGCACAAAAGTCAACACTTGAGTTTTGGTGCTTCGAAGTTGCCAAGAATTCAAATTTTGGAATTAGAAAGAATATGTTTGGGTGTATGAAATTTAAAATGAACTGGAATGTTAATAAACATGATAAGAACATGGAATCTTCATTACAGGAACATTGTTAGGCATGGTAAGAACATACTGTGAGAAAACCAAGATAACCCATTGGTGTGTAGGCTTATGAGAGAGAACCTACTCGCTTTCTCAGGCTTGGGAGAGAGAATAGCTATTAGCAAGTGAGAAAGCTAGTATGTTCTCTCCCACAAACCTGAGCACTTGGTTCTTATCACCCCTATCGGCAGCATTGCTCAGTTGAGGTTGTGCTAGTTTAAACCTTTTTTCACTAAAATTTCTTTTCTTGTCAATGGTGTGTAGGAAGATCTCCAACATACATGGAGGATTTCACTAGAAATTTGTTTAGTTTAAGAGTCGAAGCCTCACTAAAGAAATATATTATTTTAGGAGACTCTTCCCTGATATGAATTTGGAAGTTTTTTGACAGGTACATGGAGGTTCTCAGCACAAAAATTGTTTACTTTAAGAGAGTAGAAGCCTCACTAAAGATATAAATTATTTTATAAAACTCATTCGTAAGGTATATTTGGAAGTTTTGTGAAAGGTAAATCCGGTTTGACAACATTTTGATGAAAAAGTGCAAACAACAACGTTTCAATCAAAAAATAAATAGATGAATCCAGATCAAAATGCATTAGAAATCAATTTTATTACTATTTTAACATCTTGTTTTAATTTTTGAAGAAAATGCATTAGAAATTAAACTTATCACTGCTTGGTTGTCCTATTTTATTTTTTAACTTCAAATAGACATGATTCTGCTAATGGACTATCCTATTTAGATTTTTAACTTCAAATAGACATGTTTATGCAAAAGGACCAAGTTTTATATGGAGTTATAGTAGTGATTTCTAATTTAGAGGATGTAATTAATTTGTACATGTCCCTGCTTAAGTTCTTTGTCCACTTATAATAGAGTCACAATATTGTGCCATATAGTAATTTATCTTTTAAGAATTGCATTGGAAACAACATTCGTGAAGACTGCACTCTGATTCCATGAGAGATCAACATTGTCCATTAAGGTAACCATTAAATATGGGGTGTGTTGATTCCCAAAAATGGTAGGACAAGCACTCAAGATAATAGAATGCTCTAATAGCATCAGTCACTAGGCACTACCATCAACAACATCAGTCACTTGGTGCTTCTGAATATGGCTGATGTGGGTCAGCATGGGGGATTGATGAAAGCATGGGGCATTAATGAAAGCTAAGACTTGCATGATCATAATCATGAAAGCAAAATCATGGATATGGCTCAAGGAGAACTATTTTCTTGCTATAAATACAAATTCATAGTGTAAAAAGGTGGATGAAAGGTGCCTAAAGTTTGCTATAAAACCTCAAAATTGGGGAATTTCACCCTTCTGTAAACTAAGATGTCATTTGCAAAATTGTTGATTTTTATATAATAGTATGGTTTGCAGAGATAATGCTTTATTATGTAGAGATTTTATAGGACCGTTTTGCTTTGAAAAATTCCCTGCAAACACAATGGTTTACTCTAGATATTTTAAAATACAATGCTTCTTTTACAAAAGGGTTCTTTGTAATATCAATAATGTTAAGTGAGAAAATATTAACATAAATTTATAGAGATTGATAGCCATACATACCTGTAAATTCTCATTTCCAATTCTACCCATTCCCATGTCAAAGAAGGGTAAGCGTTGAGAAATTAAGAGGAACATGGGCACCACACCCCTGGAGACTATGAAGTTGTTGAAGGGCCTGTTGAAATTCACGGACATGGTCAGCCCTATCGAGACCTGGTTCTAGCCAAGCATACCATCAGCAGGTTTGTCACAATGCTCTAGAATTTGGATTGGGGGCTATTGGACTGTAAGGAGGACCACTGTGCAGTCCAATCTAAGGTTGGGAGGAGAGTTTTAGTCTCTGGCTCAGTCATCGAGAGATACGTGTCTACCACTCTAGCTAGCCTTATGTTATAATTCCTAAAGTTGTTACTGTGTCCAATGATTGCATGAGACACATCTTCTTAAGGTGCAAGGATGATCACATCTTGATGACACTTAGATTTCTAAAAAAAAATGTATACAACTATGTGATATAGCATATATGAATACATCTATGAGTGTTGTTGTATTGATGTGTATTTTGGTGACAATATATCTTTGAGTGTGTGCTTTGCTCTATCTTGTTGTTTTGAATTCTCAAAACTCTGCTTCATATTAGAAAGAAGTATGACCTTTGTTCTTATGGTAGTGATAAATTGGTGTAATATTATTCATGGAGAGCTTGATAACATATAACCTATACTAGATGGTTTTTACTTTTAAGGTAGGTGAGGTTACACAGAAATTTGTGACAAATGTTTTGGGTCACTGCTATGAAATGATTGGTTATTTTCTTGTGAAGTCTAGTACTCATTATTCTATCGAGAATCATGTTCCACAAATTAGTAACTACTTATAGGGCTTGTTAGGTCCCATATATGTATATATATAAGCTAGAGAATGTCAATAAATCTTAGCAGTTTCATAGTACTGGTAAAGATCATGTGAGTTCCTGTCCAAATCCTATTGATCTAGGCACCATATTGTGTTCGATGCTCTCTATTTATTTGTATTGTGCCAAGACTTAAGATGCTATTGGATGTGATATAAACATATATTTTTTGAAATTGCATATGTTGGTCACCAATCTCTATTAATAGACATTACATAGAATTAATTGAATTTGATTAGTCTCTTTGTCTAGTTCTCTTAAAAGTTGTCTAATTGGAATCCTTGAACTCCTGAAGTCAACATGGCGAATCTTGGGCATTTATCAAACTATCCATGATATGTGCTATATATGGGTACTATTTCAACAGGTTTATTTAGAGTCAATCTAAATCTATGTGTTTTATATGTGGTTATCCAAATTGTTGGGACAAGGCAACCCTTTTTGTACATTGAGTGCCATCATATGAGCAATAAAATGATGGAAACTGATGCTTTAGTTTCTTTAGAACTATTATCAAAGGATCACACCTATTTTCTACAGTAGGGTGCCTCTTTACATTCCCAAGGCAAGAAACGTGCAACCCATCTCTTTTGGAAGTGGTGCCTCCCACTGTTTATGTAATCATTATTTATCTCACTTGTTCTTTCACGAATAATGCCATTTTATTGTTATTTCATAAATATATGTGTTATGTTGGGTTTATTATGTTTTTCTATCAATGCGTGCTCCATTTTTGATAATTTGTGGCAGGGGGTTTCTTATTTTTACACCTTCAAGCAATAAGTGAACTTTTTATGGGGACCACCTCTAGTTTTAGGTGTTGCTTACAATTTTGGATAGAAGATACTGGTGACAATCTTTGGTTAAAATTTTTTTAGAGTTGGCATAAGAACAATGGAGGTGCAATCAATACAAGTTAGTGTTACTACCTAGTGCTAAAACTATTAGTGGATGCCAAGATAAAATTAAAGTGAACCTACTCCATAGCAATTTAGACCTCTGGGAAGATTATGGGTCCAATTTTCATTTCAGTTGATGCAAAATTCACAGATATTCAAGCAATGCAAATTCCCTCATTTGGGAGAGACTAAAAGCAATAGGGCTTGGCAAATTGAGCATAACTCCACTAGCAGATCCAAATAAGGGGATACTTGTTACATTTAGGAATGGGAAAGTTAGATTGTTATAGGTTGAAATTACAAAGAAGTTAGAGTAGAAATCTTCGATATAGAAAGTACATTGTTGTTATATATGTGCAAGGTCTACATAAGAATTCCATAACTTTTGATGGGAATATATATGTGTGAAAAGTATAGGAAAATTTGGATAATCATTGTAAATGTATGGGATTGGGAAGTTGGGTTTTGGGAAAGCCCTATTTTTTCTAAGATGTGCTTCACATGAACCCTGATATTTCTAGTTGCTTTAAGAGTCACTCTCTAGACCAGTATGTGAGAGATGTTTTAATGTCTTGTCTTATCATGTCCTCAAATCATTTTGACTTGGTCAAACACCATAAAAAAATTGGGGTGGGGGGGAGGGTTGTGTTACACAATAGGGGGACATGGGGGTCAAATGTGACTCACATGTTTACACCATTCCCTTGTATATGCAAACAATTTTCCCTTGTGCAGGTGTAAGGCCATCAGTAGACATCGTTATACTTATTGCAGCCCCAATCCCCACTATCTCCTTATGCAATGGATCATAAACATGTAACATGCTTTTAAATATGACATTCACCATTAGTATCAACATTTTCAAGGGGTTTTGAGGTTGTTTCTATGGACATATAATATATGTGAAGATGCAATTGAATGCAAAGAAGTTGAGAATATGTAGAAGATTTGCAAGAAACCCTTCTCCAATAGTTTAAACAAATCACACATTTTCCACTTGCAAACCATCACCTTGTACCTTCAAAAATTTACTCTCCAAACCTACAGTAACACCCTACACGACTATCTCTTTTTCAGAAGTTGATTTATACAAGTTTCAAACTAACCCCCAAGGTCACAATGTCTTGAACTGTAGCTTCCTTTATAATGCAAATCTTTGAACTTGATCTTAGAGATTTAAACCAACCCCTTCGAAGTTTATGGTCACCATCAATTTCCAAGTAATAGTTTTTATCTGGGGCTTAGTGTACCACTTGTTGGATCAACGATGCTATCATTTCTTCCTAACTTGGAACGATTCTATGTCTCCTCATATAACAAAATCTGGATTGGGTTTTTGCACTTACTTTTGATGCAATATTTCTCGTCGATTAGGCTTTGCATTTAACCATGGTGATGTGAATAACTACCTAGGTTTAAATTGAATATGCACCCATGTGCAGTATGATGTCATTTTTTCCCATGTAACAATGTTTGAAAGTACCCCACCCTCTAATCTTGTAGGTAAAGGTAAGATATTTTGTTTATCTATTTTTGACTAAGGGAAGTGTTCACTATAAATATTAATGTTTCAATTTTTTTTTATATAGCTTGTTTTGAGAAAGTCTGAGTAAAAATATGGATAATTGTGAAAACTTACATTGTAACTTTGTTGGAACATCCAAAAACATTTCAAAAATTTGAAGTAAGAACATGAACAACTATGAAAACATATACACAAGGAATTATAAATTTGTTTGAATATCCAAACATAATAATTTATCTTTCCAAAATTGAGTTGTTGTAAATTGATTTGTATACTTCATGGCTATAATTGATTATGTATGTATGCAAATTTATAAAGCATAGGTTCATTCATATATCAAATTTTCTGATGCGCTTTGAGTTGTAGCAGACTATGGGAAACCTCCTCTGCTAGCACCAAAAAACTGTGAAGCTTGATCATAGTACTCTTTCCATGGTTTATTGTGTGGTAAATGGGTTGTTATTACATATGTCCTCTCCTAGGTACCTACTTGTGAAAACCCATGAATCATGATAGTGGATGGAGGAAACACTCTTTTTTTTGCAAATCATGTGGAATTCCAAAGGGATTAGTGGGTGGAGGTGTGTCTCCATGATCTCCCAAATGGCTTGAGACTGGTATGATTTAACTACAACGAAGGGTATGTGAAGAGATAAGGATGACATATTATGAGTTAATCCCTGAAGTTTGAAGTTAGACATTTGGACAAATTGGATTACCTCTTTATTGATTTAACTTGGTGAAAGAGAGACATCTATTTCTATTGTTGCATTTTGAGACTCATGAAATTGCCTAAATTAGGTGTTTGTTTCCTAAGAAGAGAGAGTCATTTGTTGTTGCATTATGAGACTGAAGAAATCACCAAAATTGAGTGTTACCTGAGAAGGGGATGGGGTGGAAGATATGACTAGGTTGCCTAATAAGATGAGGCAACTTCAATTTTTAAAATCCATAGGAAAATTCAGTACATAAATCTTTTTTCTCTCATGGAAGCTATGGGATATTTAAAACTTCAGCATAGAAATCTAATGACTTTGGAATAATTCATGAGAAACAAACAAAAAGAGTGAGTTCTAAATGTTCAAATCTAGAATTGAGATTGTTATGGTCTTATATTCCATTTGTATTTGTTCAATCTCCAAAGAAAACTGGGAAGTGATAATAATGAGAAACAATCATGTTATGATCAACAAAGTAAAATTAATTGTTGGGAGCCCCGGATGTAGGTTGTAGATGAGCATTCAAGGAGGATATGATGTCGGCTTGGCAGGTGGCCGCATCACATTGTAATCTGTTCCTTACCCTATGGGAATTCATGGAAGAACTCTACCCTTCAACTGCCACAATTATTCCACTGTGCAGATCGAGACTTCACCTAGAAGCATAAAATCATGGAGCCAAGCCCTATTTACTCATCCATTCTGCCTCTGAACTGCGCTTGCCACCCTGCCATTGCATAGCCAAGCTCTCGAATCATAGTAGGAAGGCATTGCAGACTGTTCTACTATGTCGACCTGGGCAATGATTATCACTTCTCCAGTCTATACACTGACCCTGCAAATTAAGGCCCTGGCCCGTGCCTCTGTCCCAAACTTGACATCCCCTGTTCTTTTCAGTATCACCTCAACTACTCTCGCCCCGCTTCCGACCAATTTGGATCCCTTCTCACTACAACATCCCACTTAGAGCAGTATGTGTCATCGTCATCGTATGAGATGCGATCGTGGTGGTAGCCGCAGTAGTGCCATCTGCCCCTCTTCACTACCCCTCTTCACTGCCCCCACTGCTTCGTCTTCCTCATCAACCTCCCCACCCTCTAGTCCTTCCTCTTCCCACTTCCATGGTAGATATCCAGATATGCTAATTGGAAGAGGACGAGCTCGCCCCTGTGAGGCTCGTCGGACTGACAAAGTCACCTAGTCAACCAATCTTACTGCTAGAACCTAGTACACTCAATTCTGTTTTTCTTGCTCCATGGACCGACCGGTTGTCATTTCCACTGTCTCGGTAGATTTTAGGGAGGAAGCTGGCTCATGCATTGCTCCAACCTACAGGCCTACTAAGAACCAGGTTCCTCAGCCACACGAAAATTTTCAAAGGGAGCGGAGCTCAAGCCATCCATAGAAAGCTAAGGATTATCTGTCCATAAGCAGCTCAAAAATGTTGGGTGATAATGCCACCAGCAAAGCCAAAGGCATGGAGATTGATGATAGAAATCCATAGGACAACACGGATAGCAAGCGAGCAGAGGATATAGATTCAGAAGACTATGGGTGTCTGATCGTGGAAGAGAAGCCATCGTCCTAAGACACCTAGCATTTGCATGCCACAGGTCACATGTCAAGCTCAGTCTTCTGAGATTTTTGCTTTTTTGACCTTTTACAGTGGTTAATTTTGGCAGTCAATTTCGAATTTTACCACGGCAGTAAATTTTGATTTCTGGAATTGTAGCCCCTGCGTGGGCAGAATTTACCTATCTTTCTCTCATTTTCAGACTGGTTTCCCCTCCAGGGGCAGTCTCGATTTTAAGTCTTGTTGTTTAAAATGGTCATATGGCTAATCTAGACCCACAGAGGTGGGGTCCTCACTGTATATTATATTTCTATTAATAGATTTAGTTTTACATAGAAAAAAAATATATATATTTTGGGAGTAGGCTGCCTAAGCAATATTTTAGACTTTCAGCTAAATAAGTCACAAGGTTTATCATTATGAACATTGATCTAGGAAAGATGGTCCTTTTTGGTTGTGCAAAAAAAATGGATTTATAATTCAAAACCGTAGAAATGTTATCACGTATATCGAGAATGTTTATGTTTAGATTTAATAACAAGGTTCCAAGTCATTATGACAAAAAAATCCCAATTATTCAAGACAAACTCAATTAACTATCAATTTAATAATAATAATATAATTTCCATTTTTTCTTTATTACTTTATAAAAGGGATATTGTGTCCTTATTATATTTTATTTCTTTGGAATTTTTGGCTGGAAACATTTGCTTTTGGGTGAAATCTTTCTTTTTGTTTTTGAACTCAGCTCTTAAAAAACCGCCACTATTATACAAAATTTACAAATAAAATTTTTGATTCCAATGAATTGCGAACAAATTGCGTAGGAAACTTTGACCAAACAAATATAGCCAAAAACTATTGAAAACATACACTATGACCTACAAAAATGCACATTGAACTGTAAACACACTTGGCCTCTTCGAATGCAATTATTTTTCATTTGGTTCTTTGTTTGCTTATCTCAAATTCTTATGATGTGAGTCTTCTATAGTTGTGTTGTCTGTACCTTAACATATTGTTTTATTATGTTCTTGTCACTGATAGCATCCATCCATCAACCAACCAACAATATATGTGTTTGGTGGCTTGCAAAAATTTGACATGCGACATTGTTATGAAAACGTCCATGTAGTTGGAGAGAGGATAGAAAATTTTGCAGTGCATTACCTATGGTTGTGGGTATTTTTTCTATTCTATATGTTGTGATCCTTGTTAGGTAGGTTGAATTTTTTTATTTTTGGAGGTTGTGGTGCTACTTGCAAGTGATTTATTATTTTTTTGGAAATTTAGAATTCAATTATATTATTAAAGTTATTTATAATTTTAATATTTTATTTTTAAAAAAATAGTTTTTTTTTTTAATAAATAATTTTAGTAAGCTTGGCAGATCCTTTCTATTCCATTTTAAAAAACATGTAGGAATTACATAAACATCATCCATAATTAGATGGCCTCAACTTGCTCATTGGGAAACCATGTATGTTGGCCATCTGACAACATTATATGCCATTCAAAATTTGAAAAGCCTAAGAATGTTAAGCAAGGCTATATAAACTTGAGTGCCTATGCGTCTCCTATTTACTCTATGTCTATAGCAAAAGGATAAGAAAATGCATCCTACTCATTTATACATAGAAAAATGAAGAGTCAAAACTATGCTAAGGAAAACGATAATCATCAAAAGGTTTAATTAGCATCAAGTCTTTGGCACTGGAGCCCGACAGCTCATTTTTTGGAAGGAAGGGAATATGATTCTCAATATGACTTAAACAAGCATTTTTTTATCGACTTTGGAATTGAATGAGTTGGAATTCCTTGACGATTTCTTGTATTTTTATTGCTAACTATGAAATTCCTTCAAATCTAGATGTTAAAGCTTTTTACAAGGGTTTTTTCATCATCCATTAAAGGTAAAGGGTCTACGGAACTGGGTGTATCGGCCTTTGGTATGGCTTGCGTTAGGGATGAGATACTGCCATTCATTTAGCTCCAATTCATTATATGTTTCTTGCTTCAATTCATTCTCCCAACCCAAAATAATCTAACGAGCATGTGGGTGTGCATTAGTTTGCTAAGACGGAGTTTCTTCCAAGTTTAAATCATTGTTATTTATGCAACCTTGATTTCGGGTAGTTCAAGGTTGAGCTAGAGTTATTCCATGACCACAACCTTGGCCCTGGCTACGACCTTGACCATCCCTTGCATTTATCCCTCGAGATGAAAGAGTGAGGAGAAAAAACATAAGGGAAAATATTGGACTTGAGGGCTGCACTTGGAGGGAAATTAAATATGATAGATGGACTAACAACCCAATAGACTACAAACTCAAAGAGTTAGAGACCAAACCAACCATGGGATACTAAATGAAAATTAATTATATGGAAATATACCTGAATGCCTTTGTGTTAAGTAGAGAAAGCTCCTTGAGAATTAAACAAACTCTACTACCAGTGATACCCTACCAAAGGCTGTTGAAATAAAGCATAGGGGTTTATTGGCAAGGAAACATAACACAAAGAGGTAAAGGGACAAGACTAGGAGGGATTGGTCCTTCAACTTGCTTGATTGTTATTGGGAAATATGCAAAGATTTTTCCCCTTCATGCTTTCATAATGCCATGCGCTTTAGTGCAAATAAAAAAATGGAAAGAACTTTCCCAAACACCTCTTAAAATTCCCATAGAATACATCAGGATCAACACTATATTCAATGACATCATCCATTTTATTTAGTTCCTTCATTATGGAGTGAATGCAAAGAGATGATTGTATGCTCAAATGAAGGTTTGTGCAAAGTTGATTCAATACGATTTGTAAACTCTCCTTGATTTGATGAATTCAATGACACAAAATGTAAGCCAACCTCAATTGGATACAACTACTGAACTTTTTGATCCTCTTCACTCATGCCCAACATAATAGTTTTAAAGTATCACAATCTAAAAATGTGAAGCTATGTAAAGTCTACTATAAGGGGGCCTTCTAATGCCCCCAGAGGTTCCCATCAGGGGGGCTCTTAACACCGCCAAAAGTTAGTATGAGGGGGGTGCCCAACATCCCCAAACTTTGCAACAAGGTGGTTTTAAACCACCCTCATAAGTTGCAACAAGGGGGATTGTAAGCTTCCCTTGTACGTTGCTATGAGGGGGATTTTAAATTGCCCACATAGGTCAATTTTCGAGGGGGTTTCAAATCACCCCCAAAAGTGACTTTTTTTAGGAAATTTACAACCAACCTTGAAAGATGACTTTTGAAGGCTATTTCAATCACCCCTAAAAGTCACTTTTGTGGCTGATTAATATCTCTTAAAAAACCTTTTTGTTTTTCCTCACAACACCCTTAGTCTAGCCCACATGAAGGGCCCTCATGCCTAATCGACCCAACTTTTGGGGCTTGACCCTGACGAAGCCAAGGAGAATTGAACCAACGCCTCATAACTGAGGGCCAATGACTTGGAAAATAGGCTTCAACCAACAATTTGGGCTACCCATAAATGATATCTCTTCAAAAACCTCCCTAAAAGGCTTGACCTTTAGAGGTGATGCTTTGAAGGTATGGGGGTTCTAAAAAATTCCACCCAAAAGTCACTTTTCAAGTTTGGAACCCCCCTTGAAGAGTGAGACATTTGGGGGCAGTTCGTATCTCTTAAAAAATTGCCCCTAAAAGGCTTGAATTTTATAGGTGATGCTTTTAGGGGCAGGGGGGAGGAGGTGTGATGGAGGTTTTAAAAAATTGCAGCTAATGTTAATATTGCTTTTAATTTCCACTTTTGGAGGCAGATTACGACCGCCCTCAAAAGTATTTTTGTTGTAGTGGTAGTTTAATTTTTGTCTCCATAAGTCATTATTTTTTAATAATTAACTATGCTTTTCTTCTTTCTAGGATATCCTCTCAAGCACATGCTTCAACCAATTCTCAAGCTCATTCTTCAAATTACTTTTATATTTATCTTTGAGATTTATACTTATCTAATCTTTTGTAAAAAAAGGTCTTTCATTTTATACAGGGTAGGTGATTCCTTGAGTTAGAGGAAAGGAATATCCTTCCCTCACTAGTAAATGGATTTCCCTATAGAAAAGAAAAATGATTTCCTTTCTTGAGAGAGATACAAGATTTTCCTTATCAACACCAATCGCATTACCAGCAGATGCATCGTCAACATTACAAATATTTGGTGAAGTTTCTTTTTAATCTTTGCCTCTCAAGTAATCTTCTTGTTATTCTGACGAAATCCTTGGCCTCTCCCCTTCACATTAGCATTATTAGTTACAACCTTAATTGCTTTTAGTTTTTTCAATCAATCAATCAAGGGTGCTTCCTTACAGATACTAGACACATCTTCTAACACTGCACATTGTTTAAGGGGTTCAACAACAACACTGGATCCATAAATATTTGAATCCATTCCTACATGCTTTCCTTTTGGTTTACTTTGGATCGGTGGAAGAGGTTGAAGGGGATTTTTCAACATGGACTTTGCAACCCTTGCCCGTGTAATGTGAACATTGGATGTTTGGGCTCCAGGCATTGTTATTTTGTAAAGATGTGAACAAGGCGACTTTATACCTTTGAATTTGTGTAAACATAGTAGCAAAATTCAGAGATCCAATTGCGAAAGTTTACCAGTTATTGTAGCCCACCCAAAGTTCAACTAGAATGCTCAAATGTTAAAGTGCATAGTTAATTAAAGTGTGTACTTCTCAAACTTTTTTCTAATCCAAAATAGTGGTTGAGTCATATGCTTTATTACTAAGCGACAGTTGGTTTGAAAAAATAAATGGATATTTTTTTGATAGAATGGTCACATCTTTGGCTTCCATATAACGACAATACTAATCAAATTAAAATAAAAAGCAAGAGGCATATGAAGCACATGATCACTGATTTGAATGATTCAAATGTTTTCATTGTGTTCTTTAATTCTACACTTTTTAACTAATATTTTGACTCTCTTTTTTGTAAATTTATTGATGAATGTTCACCTTTGGTAGATGTGTGTAATCAATCTAAGATATTTCACTCAATTAGCTTGTTGTAAATAATCTATATATTATGAAAGAACATGTACAAAGTTATTTTCAAAATGAGTAAATTTAGATGTAAATTAGAATGTATGGTTTTCATTTTTTTATGGCTCTAAGTCGAGTTCATGTGAAAGGTCTAGATGCACTCTTAGAGATCTTAAAGGATACAAATATTTGATGTCTTGTCACTTGGATTTCCCATGAACAAATAATGTCACTAAGTATGAGGCTTTGATACAAGGTCTTAAAAAAGTGATAGATTTGGAAATTAAATAGCTCCAACTAATAGGGATTTAAAAATAGTTATCAAACATTTAGGAAATTCAATTCACTGTATTTTAATCACCTTAAGAATTATATAGATGAGGCATGGATTATTATTTCTAATTTTCATACATTCAATATTAATTATGTACATTGAAGTCAAAATGCAAATGCAAATTTACTTTCAAACACAACTCCTATATTTATATCACTGAGAAAATTTTCTATGGACATGTTTTCTAATGAACAATTTTTTAGGCCTTCTATACAAAACAATATTACAAACTAGATATTTTTTGATGATGATGCCCCTATTTTAGAATTCCTCACATAGGGAGATACTTTTAGGGGATCACCAATGATGAAAATTGACATTGTGATCAAATTAATACATTGTCTCTGGATGCAAAACTAAAGAGTGAGAAATTATTTCTTAAATATGTGGTTCGAATGGAGAAGTATCATGACTCGAAAGATAAGTTCAAGGGGGAAACAAACTATAAATCCAATACCTACACAATGCAATATCATGTAATGAATATATGTAACAAATAATACCCACAAAATATTAATCTAGGTATTAGATACATGCCTATTGAGAGGGCTACATTTTTTCATTTCTTCAAGGAATATACAGATTTGTTTTCTCCTAGAATTACACCTATTCAAAGATCCATGACACAAAAATCATTCAAGATGTGATATAATTCAATACTTATATGATCCTATTCAGCAAAAATTCTTAGATAGGTATTCAACAATATAATAACAAATGAAAATGAAACTCAATAAGTTTTTGGAGGAAAAATAATATTTGTCATTCATCATGTGGTTGAATTCTTTTAGCATGCAATGTTGTTATGCTCTTGTATTTGTGCTAGAAGGAAATATAGCACACGTTATATTTACCGTACCTTGCAATGTTGTTAGTGCTAAGATTATTATATTTGCGATAGAAGAAAATATATTGTGTTTTAAATTCATTTTACCTTGGAATGTTGTTGTTGGCAATATAATTGTGGTTGTACTAAAAGTAAATCTAACATGTGTTGAATTTATTTAATCCTACAATTTTGTTATGTTCTTGTGGTTGTGCTAGAAGAAAATATAGCACATTCTAGATTTGTTTTTCCCTACAGTGTTGTTGGAACCATGCTCGTGTTTATGTTAGAAGTAACTCTAACAAGCACTAGATATGTTTGAAGCTATAATGTTGTTATGTTATTATTTGTGCTAAAGGAAATCTAACACTTGTTAGATTTGTTTCATCTTACAATGATGTTATTAGGAACACACTTGAGTTTATTATAGAATGAAATCTAGCATGTGTTAGATTAACTTTAATTGATAATGTTGATGTTGGCAATATGCTTGTATTTTTGCTAAAAGTAAATAAAACACATCTTAGATTTTTTTCACCTTACATTGCTTTTATGTGCTTGTGTTTGAGCTAGAAGGAAATTTAGCACACACTATATTTCTTTCAAAATGCAATGTTGTGGTTTGAAATTTGGTTGTTTGTGCTAGAAAGAAACATGATAGAATTCTTTGACCTTGCAATGTTATTGGAATTTTACATGTGATTGCGTTAGAAGGAAATTTAGGACATGTTAGATTTCTTTATTGCAATGTTGTTATTGACAATATACTTCATTTTGTGCTAGAACTAAATTTAGTGTGTGTTATATTTATTTAACCCTACATTGTTGTTATGTTCATGTGTTTGTGCTAGAAGGAAATCTAGCACATGAGATTTCTTTCATCCTGTAATGTGCTTGTGTGTGTTAGAAAAATATGTAACAAGCGCTAGATTTCCTTGCCCTGTAATGTTATTGTCGACATGGTTGTGTCTGTGTTAGAAGTAAATCTATCATGTGCTATAATTCATTCACGTTACACCATTTTTGTCTACTTTTGTTTATATAAGAAGGAAATCTAAAACACATCAGATTTCTGTCACCTTGCAATGTTGTTATTGGCAATGTGCTTACCTTTGGGCTAGAAAGAAATCTTGCATGCACTAGATTTATTTTACAATGAAATGTTATTGCTGGAAATATGGTTACTTGTGCTAGAAGGAATTTAGCATGTGTTTTTTTAATTTTAGCCTGCAATCTACTTCTATTTGTGATAGAATGAATCCAGCATGCACTAGACTTCTTTAGTCCTACAATGTTGTTATGTGCTTGTGTTTGTGCTAGAATAAAATATAGCATGTGTTAGGTTTCTTTCATATTGAAATGTGCTTGTGTTTGTGTTGGAAGAAAATTTAGCATTGCTAGATTTTTTATACTCTACAATGTTGTTGTTAACAACGTGCTTGTATTTGTTGTAGACATAAATCTAACACATGCTAGATTTCTCACTCTGCAATTTTGCTATGTGCTTGTGTTTGAGCTCAAAGGAAACCTAACACTTGCTATATTTCTTTTTACCTTGTAATGTGGTTATTGCTAACATGTTTTTGGTTGGGCTAAAATGAAATCTAGCTTGTGCTAGATATGTTTTGTCTTGTCATGTTGTCATTGGAAATATTTATATGTTTGTTTTAGAATAAATATATTGGAATTTTTTCTCACCCTACAATGTTGTTATGTGATTATGGTTGCATTAGAAGGAAATAGAGTATGCATTATATTTCTTTCACCTTGTAATGTTTTTATTTGCAAGGTGCTTGTGTTTTTGATAGGAGGAAATCTAGCAAGTGTAAGATTTGCTTTGTCTAGTAATGTTGTTGTTGGCAATATGTTTGTGAATTTGCACTAGAAGGAAATCTAGTACATGTTATATTTTTTTTCACAATGCAATGTTATTTTTGACAATATAGTTATTTGTGCTAGAAGGAAATCAAATGTTGTCTTACATATTTTTATTTTGCAATATGCTTCTGTCTATGCTAGACGGAAATTTAGCTTGCACTAGATCTCTTTTTTTCTTGCAATGTTGTTGTTGACAATATGCTTGTGTTTACGATAGAAGTAAATCTATCACATAGTAGAATTATGAGTCCTTGCAATGTTGCTATGTTCTTGTGTTTATGATAGAATGAAATATAGCACACATTAGATTTCTTTCATCTTACAATTTTATTATTCATAATGTGTTTTTGTTTTTGCTCGAAGAAAATCTTGTGGGTGCTAGATTCTTTTTGCGTTACAATTATGTTATTGGTAATATGTCCGTGTTTGTGCTAGAAGTAAATCCAACATGTATTAGGTTTATTTAACCATATAATAATGTTATTTTCTTAGGTTTGTGCTAGAAGGAAATATAACATGTGTTAGATTTTCCTTTACCCTGATGTAATGATGTTGTTCACAACATATTTGTGTTTGTGCTAGAAGCAAATCTGGCACATGTTAGATTTCTTTCACCTACCAATGCTGATATGAATTTTTTTTTTGTCCTATAGAAGGAAGTATGCAATGCTTAAATTTATGTTTCTTTCTAATGTTTTTATTGGCAATGTGCTTGTGTTTGTACTAGAAATAAATATAGCATGTCCTACATTTAATTTTCTTTGCAATATTGTCATTGGAAACATGCTTGTACTTTTGCTAAAAGTAATTCTCGCACATGCTAGATTTATTTCACCCTACAATGTTGTTATGTGTTTGTTTTTATGCTAAAAAGAAATTTAAATTAAGATATATTTATTTCAACTTGCAATGTTTTTATTGGCAATGTGCTTGTGTTTGTGATAGAGGTTAATATAGAATGTTTTTTTCACAATGCAATGTTGTTGTTGGAAACATGCTTATGTTTGTACCATATTGCATTCTTAGGCCACATATTCCATATGATGGGCCTTCTAACCATTTGAGGGTTTAACATTTTTTATATTGTAACAATTGCTTATGTAGGCATGGACTAAAACCTCATTGTTTCTAAAAGGCAATGTCAAATTACATAAGCATGGTGATGTCTGAAGAAAGATTATTATTGTAATGTTTTTATTGACAATGTTTTTGTGTTTGTGATAGAAGGAAATTTAGCATGCACTACATTTACTTTACAATGCAATGTTGTTGTTGGCAATCTTCTTTTATGTGATAGAAGGGAGTCTAGCATGTGTTACATTTCCATTGCCTTGGCAATATTTTTGATGACAATGTGCTTGTGTTTGTGTTAGAAGAAAAATGAGCTTGTGCTAGATTTCTTTCAGTTTGCAATGTTTTTCTTGGAAATATGCACGTGTTCGTGCTCAAAATAATTCTAGCGTGTGCTAGATTTATTTCACCATACAATGTTTTTATTGGCAATATCCATGTGTTTGTGATAAAAAGAAATCTAAGATACAAATATTTCTTTTTCTTTGCAACATTCTTGTTGGAAATATGCTCATGTTTATGCTAGAAGTAATTCTATCACATTCTCTATTTCTTTCACCTTGCAATGTTGTTATGTGTTTTTCTTTGTGCTAGACGAAGATATAGAAGAAAATCTAATAATTTCCATAGTTAATATTCTTTCAATGTGTTTTCATTTTATGGTTTTTAAAGCAAGCTAAGAATATACATGGCTATAAAAGATAAATTTTCTATAAATATGATGTTGTAGTCTCTATAGTTTTATTTATTTATTCACAATGTAATGTTTTTTGCAAATGTGTTTATGCTCGTGCTAGAAGGAAAGCTAGTAGGTGATTGTTAGGATATTCCGACACATAGGAATAGTTAAGTATAACTTGGTATAGTATAGAGTTAGGTAAAGTGTGTTTCTTTACTATGTACATTTGTAACTTACAATCCGATGGTCACGATATGTAGTGATTGAATGGTTCATTCTCTCCTTGGTATTACCGACACTTGATCCGTGGCTTGTCACCCGATTGGTCCATGAATTCTATTTAAAGCAAATGGAGGGTCATTTATAGGTTAACCATGCATGAGAGAAGCTTATGTAAATTTTCATTCTTTTATTAATAAATTGCCTGTAGTGGCCACATTGGCACAGGCCGTGGACTGTTTCCCTCTTTGAAGGTTTTAACCACGTCAAAATACTGGTGTATTGATCTGTGATCTATTTGTGAGCGGGTTCTTTTTGGTGTTCTGTCTGAGGAACTTACCCTGTAAATTCTTACATGGTATCAGAGCTATTTGAGGGTCGCGTCCATTGTTGATCCAAATCTGAAGCCGGTAGAACTGCATGCGACTTCCATCTTCTAGATCTGTTGTCTCTGACTGCTTTCGGGCCGAGAGGACTGCTCTGTTGTGTTGGGAGCATCTGTTCCAGTGAGGAACCCCTTTCATTTCATGCGAAAAGGTTTCTGGTAGCCCTAGCTGCATCATTTTTTAGATCTAGAGGTATAGAGTGTTTATTTGCAGTTTACTGTTATTTTCTCTTTGTTTATCTCGGTTTCGGTTTATTTAGCTCTTTTTATCACCGTATCTATACCTTATATTTCTACATATGCTCTTTGTCCCGCGTCTCTGTCCGATCTGGGCAAATCAAAAACAAAAAGGAAGGATTTTTCTCATGCGTATACTCTTTTCCCTGCACCTTAGTGTGATCTCGGAAAATCAGAAACATTGAGGAAAATATTTAGTTTCCAGGTAAAGCTAACTTTAAGCCGTAAGGCTTGTTTTTTTTTGCATGTCCGTGTTGGGTTTTGTGTTTTTGTTTTGTAGGGAGAAAAAGAGCTTTCTCAAGAAAGCACGCAATCCAAAGCATCCGTGACTAAAAGAAAACAAAGACCTTTGCCCCCCCCTCTCTCTCTCTCTCTCTCTCTCTCAAAAGAAAACAAAGCCCACCCCCCTCTCTCTCTCTCTCTCTCTCTCTCTCTCTCTCTCTATCTTTTTGTATAGCTCACTTGGTTCAAAGCTAATTTAAGAGAGTAGAGGTCTTGGGCTCAAATCTCCTTTTTGTTGAAAAAGGAGCGCTTTTTTTCATTTCCGCACATTCTCGCACTTTTTCGGCGCCTTCATCAACATTTTTTAAAAAGGTCATAACTTCTTCATCCGGAAGTCGTTTTCAGAGCCGTTTTTTTTTAACCAGCCTAATTTTTTGAGATCTATCCATTGGAACACTTAGTTTTAGCATATATAGCTTCAGCTTCTATCAAAATGGAATTTTCATGCCAAGTTATCCTTGAAAGCACCAACTACTTCCAATGGTGGTCCTACATTGTGGATTTACTTAGAAGTAAAGGTCTTTATCGAATAGTCACAGGCCAAGAAACCAAGCCGAAAGATGAAGAGAAAGCAGTCAAATGGGAAAATAGGCAAGATCAAGCACGTGGGTTGATAGGGATGTCTATCTCTCCCAATCTTAGATTCCATTTTTCTGAACTTGATACTCCTAATAAAGCAATGGAGCAGCTTACTAAAGTTTTTGGAATAAAAACTGAACTTAGAGCCCATCAGCTTGAAAATGAGTTTCTTACATTAAACCCCAATGATTTTTCTTGCATTTAAGATTTCTTTTCTAAGTTCAATACCATTAGACTTCTCTTGGAAGGTGTTAAAGTTAAGAAAGAAGATAGTGCCCTTATCTATTGCATTCTTACTAAGTTGGGACCAGCCTACAATGTGTTTGTTTCCACCTTCCATTCTACAAGAGAAGCCTTCATTTCTCAAGGACATGACCACAAGCCCCCTTCGTTTGATGTCTTTTGTGATTCTTTAATAAGAGAACAAGAAAAACTCTTACACCTTGGTCTTCTTAATCTTGGAAGCTCTTCCAAGAAAGCGTTAACCTCCCAGTAGCAACCAAACTCAAAGAATCCTAAGAAGTCATATCCTAAAAAGAATGGTCCTAAACCAAACAAGGGTCCTAAGCAATTTCAGCCTCAAAATGAAAAATCATTTCCCCAGAATGATAAGGCAACTAAAAACAATGGCAAGAAGACTGATAGACATTGCAACTTTTGTAATCGAGATGGCCACTTAGAATCTAAATGCTTTAAGAAGATGGAAGCCTTGGAAGCAGCAATGAAGAATCATAACATCAATTTGGAGCACTCTTCAAATTCATCTTCA
>APFE030083368.1:89778-151384 GCA_000404065.3 Pinus taeda
GTAAAATTGTTGAATTTTCACCTCATGATGTTGTAATCAAGGATCTAAGAGATCCTAAACAGATTCTAGCTACTGGTATTGCTGATGATTCCACAAGGTTGTACAAGTTTCACAACTTTGGGTCATCAAATCTTCCTCAGTATTTGTTGCTCATAATGATGAAGTGAGCAAACTTTGGCATGAGCGATTTGGTCACTTAAACTATCGCTCCCTTCAGCATCTATGTTAAGAAAATATGGTGACAGGTCTTCCTATGGTATCTTGCAGAGATGGTGTTTGTTTCGGATGTGTACTCGGAAAACATCATCGGGACAGTTTTGACAAACGTGCCTCTTGGCACGCCTCGCCCCCTTTACAGCTTGTACATAGTGATTTATGTGGTCCACTTCCAATTGTTTCATTCTCTGGCTGCAAGTATTTCTTAACTTCATTGATGATTTCTCCAGACGCACTTGGGTATACTTCTTAAAACTCAAGAGTGAAGTATTTAACATGTTTTTGGCCTTTAAGGCCTTTGTTGAAAACAATCTGGACATCAAATTCTTAAGCTAAGATCTGATATGGCGGAGAATATGTTAAAAACGACTTCATCCACTTTTGCACTGAGAATGGAATTCAAATGCAACATACTGTTCCATGTACTCCACAACAAAATGGTGTAGCTGAAAGGAAGAATCACACCTTAAAGGAAATGGCTAATTGTATGCTTCAATCTAAAGAACTTAGTCTTAACTATTGGGAAGAAGCAATTAACTGTGCAAATTACATACTAAATCGCACTCCTACTAAGGCTTTAAAGAATATCACTCCAGAAGAAGCATGGAGCTCTATTAAACCAGATGTGAGTCACCTTTGTGTTTTTGGAAGTGAAGCATGGGCCCATATTCCAGATGACAAACGTAAAGCTTTAGAACCTAAGAGTGAAAAATGTATCTTTGTTGGATATTCTAAAGATGTCGAAGGATATAGACTTATTCCATTTAAGTCCAAAAATGTTATCATTAGAAGATATGTAAATTTTGATGAAAATAAATCGGCCTACGAGCCTAGTTCGGTGCATGTGCCACCTCTCTCTATCTCTTCTACTTTTGAACATGTTTCTTCTTCAGATGATGAAAGTGAGGATGACAATCCTCCCCCACCTTCTCAGGAGCCTCCCTCAGCTCCTTCACCTCCAAAATGGGTCCAAGCTACTCGAGATGTAGCAGGTGATCTTGCCAGTGATCCTACAGATCAGCGTTGTACCCATTCTCAATTTGAAAGAGCCTCTTCTTTACTGGTTCAAGTGTCAGCAAATTATGATCCTGACACCTTTGCAGAAGCTTCAAGCCATCCAGATTGGGATGCAGCTATGAATGAAGAATATCGTTCATTATTGGCAAACGATACATGGGATCTTGTTCCTCTACCAAAGGGACACAAACTTGTTAGATGCAAATGGGTTTACAGAACCAGGTATGGGCTAGATGGGAAAGTTGATAAACATAAAGCTCGACTTGTTGCTAAGGGATTTTCACAAGTCTAAGGCATTGATTATACTGAAACCTTTTCCCCCGTTCCCAAAATGAACTTTGTCCACCTTGTTCTTTCCCTTGCTGCCTCTTTCAAATGAGAAGTCCATCAGATGGATGTTAAATCCGCCTTCTTGCATGGGGACTTGCATGAATAAATCTACATGGAACAACCTATTGGGTTTATACAAACAGACTCCAGCCTTGTATTTCGTCTTAAGAAATCCCTTTATGGTCTCAAGCAAGCTCCTCGGGCTTGGTATGCCAAAATGGATAGTTTTCTTTTAGAATCTGGCTTTTCTAGGTGTCATTCTGACCATACTGTCTACACCAAGAAAGAGGGCAAGTCTCTTATCATTCTTGTTCTTTATGTTGATGATCTTATCCTCACTGGTAGTGATCCCAACCTTATTAACCATGTGAAGTCCAGCCTTAAAAAGAAGTTTGAAATGACAGACTTAGGACATTTACATTATTTTCTCGGTCTTCAAGTCTTGCAGTCCAAGAAAGGTATTTTCCTCTCCTAATCCAAGTATGCCTGTGATCTTCTATGCTTTTTCCACATGGAAGATTGTAAGCCAGCTCCTTCTCCCTTTCAGTCTGGAGTCAAACTTTCAGTCAATTGTACTTCCGCTGAAGTTGATGCTACCTTATACCGTCAACTTGTCGGAAAACTTTTGTATTTAACCCATACTCGTCCTGATCTTTCCTTTGTTGTTGGCCTTGTTGCTCGGTTTATGCAAACCCCACGCGAAAGTCATTGGAAAGCAACTAAACGAATACTTCGTTATGTTCGAGGTACAGTTCAGTTTGGCATTCATTACAGTGCTAAAGCATCTCCTCTATCAGTTGGTTTCACTGATTCCGATTGGGCTGGTGACCCTGATGATCGGAAGTCTATTGCTGGTTATGTGTTCACTCTTGGTTCAGGACCTATTACATGGGCTTGCAAGAAACACGCTGCCATTTCTCTTTCTTCAGCAGAAACAGAGTATCGTGGTGCCGCAGAGGCTAGTAAGGAAGCCTTGTGGCTTCGTCAGATCCTATCAGAGTTTGGTTTTCAGCAGCAGCATCCGACTACACTTTGGTGTGATAATCAAAGTGCCATTCAGATTTGCAAAGATCTAGTTCAGCATCAGCGCAGCAAACACATTGAACTACACATGCACTTCATCAGAAAGCTCATTCATGACCATGTTCTTGAAGTGCAATATTGTTCAACAGATGATCAGGTTGCAGACATATTCACAAAGGCTCTCACAGAGGCGAAGTTCACTAAACTTCGATATATGCTTGGAGTTCAGGAAGTTGTCACTAAGGGGGGATAGGCTCTAGTGCCTCCTTCCTTCTCCTATTGTGTCATATTTGTAAATCCTTCAATCCTATCCCAAGTTGTTCTTAAGGGGGGATGTTAGGATATTCCGACACATAGGAAATAGTTAAGTTCAACTTGGTCTAGTATAGAGTTAGGTATAGAGTTAGGTAAAGTGTGTTTCTTTACCGTTGTACATTTTGTAACTTACAATCCGACGGTCACGATATGTAGTGATCCGACGGTTCATTCTCTCCTCGGTATTACCGACACTTGATCCGTGGCTTGACACCCGATTGGTCCATGAATTCTATTTAAAAGCGCATGGAGGGTCATTTGTAGGTTAACCGTGCATGAGAGAAGCTTATGTAAATTTTCATTCTTTTATTAATAAATTGCCTGTAGTAGCCACGTTGGCGCAGGCCGTGGACTGTTTCCCTCTCTGAGGGTTTTAACCACGTCAAAATACTGGTGTATTGATCTGTGATCTGTTTGTGAGCGGTGTCCTTTTGGTGTTCTGTCTGAGGAACTTACCCTGTAAATTCCTACACCCCCCCCGCTACATGGTGCCCGATGAATGGCATCAGGCGGCCTACCCCCAATACCGCCAAGCGCCCAAAATCTGTGCAAAACAAACCGCTTAACGCCGGCCCGCTATGCGACAAACCGTCTACTGTTCAGTTCGTGCCATATTTTGAAATTTTTCCCATTAAAGTTAAAACCCAAAGAACCCAGGTTTTCTCGTCGTTCACCCATACTACTATGTAAACTTATGAAACCCTTCTGCTCCACCTGAAGCCTCTGCTAACCAATCCAGGCATGGTTTACCTCACGAAATCACTATAGACTCACTCCATGGACCTATAAAGCTCGATAAATCCATTAATGACCCTCCCTATCAACCCAACGTTTTCCTAACGGTTTGTTTTATTTTACAGGCGATCAGAAGACCGTAGCCTTGGATAAATAGTCTTAATACTATTCATAAGACCTGATTACTTCGAGATTGTTATCAAATCTATTTAAATATAGATGGAAAATAAAACATACAGTTAAAAAACAAGTAGAGGAAACATGAAATTAAATGATTTACTGTTGAAATAGACAGTAAAAACCTAAAATATACAGTGAAGGTAACAGGACACAGTAAAGAATAGTCAAAGTATATCAAGGTTAAAGATTATCAGATGGAATACCAAGCCAAGTAAAGCAACTAGCATGAAGACAAATAGCAAGGAAGACAATTACAAAGCACACAGATTCATGTCAAAGTGAAGATAGAAGAAAAAATAGGGCGGTAAAAGTAAACAGTAAAAATAAACATGGATGCAATAAGGGTTAAACAGAGATGAATACACTTTCACCAGCAACAATGAATTTTATCTAATGGTACATTCTTTATAAATTTCCTGTTTAAGTCATAGTTTTTCAGAAACTATTATCACCAATGCAAGATTTATTTTGAGATACTGGAAATGGTTTTTGTTCCTAAAAGGCTAGTATACAAAAACCTCTCTCACTTTTTACACAGGTATTACCAAATGGGAGATAAGTGCATGTCTTCACAGCCAATTTTTCAGTTTGTGCAAAGTCCTGTTTTTGACATCTTTGTGCAGAGAATATTATGAACAATTGGAGCTTAATTTTGGGAAACTAAGATAGGTTTATCTCAATCACATATTTATCTACAATAAACTCTTTCACGTTTAACATATCTAGCTCGGATTGAGATATACAAGCGTGTCATTGGACCCTAAGTTTTCAGAATTTCTGGGGCAGAATGCACAAAGGAAGGAGACAATTAGTGACTTGGAAGCCTCATCATCCCTTAAGAGTTGCTATCAATTAAAATTTCTCTTCTTTGTCACCATAAATCCATAAACATAGTGCCAAATAGATTCATTAGTTTTGAGTGTCCTTTATTTAAGTTCTAGTAATGTAAAACAGTTTGAGATATTTGTGAAACCAATCTTGATATTTTTCCAAGATATTTCAGTTTAGAATTAGTATAAATACTTCTTCATTTGAAGTATTTTGAGTGGATTAAAATACATTTCTATAGACATTTTATATTGATCCAAAGAGCTAATATACTCAAGACTAGACTGGTTTTTCTAGATACAAAATAAATCTTAGGACATCTCACTGGATTCTTGTGCACAGTTGGAACAAATAAGTATTATCTCTTCATGTTTAAATATTGTTTTCTCTTCATGTTATAATATCCATGTGTCTCTTATGAAATCTGAAAAGTAAACAAGGAATAATATTTCAGAATTAGCTTAAATGCTCTCTGTTTTAACTATTTACTTTCTATATGTTTTCTACAAAACTATCTTGGTCTGGGAATTCTTAATTGCTTCCTTACTTCCGTAGTTTACCCCCCCTTTGGTCCATATTAAAGGATTCTTCATTTCCCTTTGCTACTGATCATCCTTCCTTTCTTCATATTAATCCCAGTTAAGGATTCTTCATTGCCCTTTTCCTTGGTTAGGACTACTTCATCCATTCGAACCTGCAGATTTTATTTTGTTGTGCTAGCCTTCCCTGTGAACTCTTACCTTAGTGATTGATTAGATCCAGTTCAGCCACTCTTGATTGACTCCATAGCCCAATGGCCTGAATACTTAATCTGCCTATCTATTTTCTTAATTCCACCACCCAATCAAAACAAAACAATCATGAACACTAAGAACTAGCCTGAAATCCCACCCAAAACAAAGTTAAATTATAAAGAGAGAGCCCTCTCTTGACTTAGGTTGGCTAGAACCCAAGTCTAAAATATTGGTTTGTGGTTACCTCAGAAATTTCTTTCTTTAACCTTCAGAAAGTTCTGAGTGATAACTTAGTGGCGACTACACTAGGGAGAACTAACATTTTCTTCAGAATTGTTTTACAGGTTTAGATCTTATCTATTATGATGGACAGTGATCAGACACACAAAGGTTAAAATCATCCACTTGGCAACTCCAAATCAATTCTACAACGAAAACTCCACTGGAGGAATGAACCTGAAAGAACTATGTGAAAAGATCAGGTTTTTAACTTGGACTGTTATCCAAGATATTATGTTCTTTCTCATCAAGAAAGTTTTTCAATGTATATGGTATTTTAGAGAAGACCTTAGATTAGTTTTTAATTATTTTCCTTTGGAAATTGAAAATATAAAATCTCCTTACACATTTGAGCATCATTCTTCTGACTCTTATCATGATCATTTTCCAATCAAGAAGCCTCAAATAATCAAAACTCCATTGTTCAAAAATCCAGAGCTTCAAATTTCAGCGCAATTCCACAACCAAATAATCCATATTCCAAAGCATTAATAGTGATACAAGATGACAGGGTTTGTGGAAAATCTTTCATCTCATGAAATTTTAAATGATCAGGGATGAGTTATCAAAATTTCAGCTTGATGAAGCTTTTTTAAGGGTTGTGTTTAAAATTGTCAAATCAGGAAAATACTCTCATGAAGCTAAAATGTGTGTACTTGAGTTAGTTTCTGAAAAATATGAAAATGAAATTAAACTTTTTCATTCTCAAATTCAGTCATATAATTTCCGAGATCCTAAAGAATTCTTACCAAATATTCCTTCTCCAAACCAAGAGGAAATTGTATTGCCTTTTGATTTGTAGATTGAGGATGATTATGCTTTCAAGAGAAATACTGAAGAATTAGTTTCAGGGTTTATTATTGAGGATACAGCTGATCAATTAGACATTGAAGGCCTAGAAGAAACCACCATACTTTATGCTTTTGTTGATTCCATAGCAGATTATATGGAGGTTCTTCTCAGCTCAAGTTCTTTAACATGTTTTCTCTATGAGGACCAAATACATCTATAGTGGCCTTTATATATCACAGTTTTGATTATGTGGGTACATGATCAAATTATGCTTCTGATTTTACTGACAATCAGTCAAGTAGTCCATTTTTTTCTGCAGTTGCTTGACTGCCTTCATTGGCATTTTTGTATTATTTAAGTTAGCTAATTTTCAACAATATAGAGTAGGTAGCATTTAAGTTTGATTTAATTCAGTTTTCTGTAAATTATGAAATAAATTATAACAGATTTGAATCCAAGCAAAAGGCCCTAAGGTCTTGATGATTTACTAATTTGGTTTGAAGGCTGCAGCACCTTTTAGTTTCAGATCAGATCTCAAGTTGTGCAGGAAAAGATTAAAAATATTTTTTATAAAAGGACCAAGGCTGAAGATTCCTACCTAGGTGACAAGGCGCTCAAGCGGGATTTAAGGAGGGAAGGCAAAAGTAAACATGGGAAATTTGATTTCCTATGGAAAGGTACCTATGTTATTTATGCTTACAAAGGAAATAATGCTTACTTCCTGAGAGGACTTGATGGTATTGAAGAAGCAGGTGGGCCAATAAATAGTCAAATGATAAAACATTAATTTGCACCTAGTTACTAATGGTCACTTCCCATTTGTACATATTTTATTTTGGAAAGTCTAGTTTGGATTGGATGGTAAACCTTTGGAGTTGAAGCTCGGAGAGAAGGCCATAAGCTTTTAAGGGTTTACTATCATAAGTATGAATAAAGCAGGATGAAGGATGACAAAGCACAAGCTAGTTAAAGCCAAATTTCAAAAGGCCATTAGTCTACAAGTTCTTGACATTTCACTTGGAAATGCCATCCCCAAGTGGAGCCACTATTAGGTTCCTATACCAATAGGAGTCATAATGTTTGAAAGGCTGAGGTCAAATTTGTAAAATGTACATACCTTTGCTTTCTACAAATGTTTTCCATATTGAAAAAATAAAAAAATAAAAAAATAAAAAATAAATGTAAAGAGGGTATGTCCTAAAAGAAAAATCAAAGGACAAAAAAAGTAAAATTGTCAAAAAAATGAAAAAATGAACCCCAAGAAAAAACAAAAAGACCATGAAAGTGTGCAAGTCCAAATGCCACTGCTATTTACTTTTTTGCACAATAATGATTATGTACAACTTGTTATTTATGCCACAATCCATGGTAACAAAATAGTTTAATCTTCGTTATTCCATGTTTTGAATTTCATGCTTAGAGATAGAGAATAAAATATGACCACACTGTTTAATCTTGACAGATAAGTAGATAGGTAAAGTAAATAAAAAGAGCTTAACAGTTTAATATGAGCCCTTGGATGTAATAAGGATAGACTTAGATAGTTTTTATTGTAAAAGAAAAGGAAAGTGTTTTTGATAAGAGTTTGCCAGCTTAAGTGCACCCTAATAAAGACTAGAAAAAATGGTAGGATGAGTAGATGGGTAGGTAGTTGCATGGTTACAGAATTCTAATGGATGATTAGCTAAGATCATATCATTTACTTTCATCATCAAGTTTCTAAAGTATGGATGATAATTGAGCAGTGACATGAAGTCAAATGATTAATTTTCTCATTCATTTTACCCTTAAGTTTACTAATTTCCCATAAGTGAAGAAAAAAGTACCTAAAACCTTAAAGTTAAAGGGGCTCAGAGCATTTCTCTAACTTCTAGAGGGACCGGACCCTCGACCCAATAACTTATAAAGTCTAAGTACTAAAGCCCCCTTACCAACATTCACCCCTTCCATAATTCACTCTTTTCCTCTAAAAAATCCCTTTTCCTAAGGTAAAATCACCATTTTCCTAGGGAAAGTAATCATTCCTCATAAAACCCCTTTTTTTCCACAAAAACCCTCAAATATGCATTTAGCCTAAGTTATAATGTTTAAATGTGAAAAGCAAATAAATTCAATATACATTATACTTAGCGCATTTTATTTTTTGCTTTCATTTCATATTAACTTCTAATTTTAATTATATTTATTAACTCCTAAAGATAAACCCTTTCCCATATATTTTATTAAAACCCATATGTTAATATCCCGCCCCGAGGTTTGAAACATAAGCCTTATTAAAAAACTAATTAAATGGATTCATTAAGTTGATTAGTGACTAATTAATAACCGTGACCCAACGCAGAATTAAAGAGATTAATTAATCAATCAATGATTAATTAATAATCTATCCCCGCCAATCAAATCACTCCCAATGTCATTTTAAGCCTCCCTAATCCGCAGTCGATTAATCCTTCTGCTCATTAAAACCCCATCGGGCCCCTCCATTAAACCTCTGATCTAATCATCGCCCTGATCACCGTGTGATCTGACCCCTTTAGATCCAACGGTCAACACTCATATCGAGTGGCCTCCAAAGGCCGACCTTTACCCGCCCAATGTGGGTGGTTTCCCTGTTCACCCCACCGCTACATGGCGCCCAATGAATGGCATTGGGCAGCCTCCCCGCAATACTGCCAAGCACCCAAAACCTGTGCGAAACAAACCGCTTACCGCTCGCCTGCTACACAACAAACCGTCTATTATTCAGTGCGCGCCATATTTCGAATGTTTTCCCGTTAAAGTTAAAACCCCAAGAACCCGGGTTTTCTCGTCGTTCACCCATTCTACTATGAAAACTTATGAAACCCTTCTGCTCCACCTTAAGCCTCTGCTAACCAATTCAGGCATAGTTTACCTCCCAAAATCACTTTGGACTCACTCCATGGACCTATAAAGCTCGATAAATCCATTAATGACCCTCCCTATCAACCCAATGTTTTCCTAACAGTTTGTTTTATTTTATAGGCGATCAGAAGACCGAAACCTTGGATAAATAGTATTAATACTAGTCATAAGACATGTTTACTTCCAGATTGTTATAAAATATATTCAAATAGAGATGGAAAATAAAACATACAGTTAAAAGACAAGTAGAGAAAACATGAAATTAAATGATTTACTGTCGAAATAGACAGTAAAAACCTAAAATATACAGTGAAGGTAAGAAGACACAGTAAAGAATTGTCAAAGTGTATCAGGGTTAAAAATTCTCAGGTTGAAGACCAAGTCAAGTAAAGCAGCTAGCATGAAGACAAATAGTAGGGAAGACAGTTACAAAGCACACAGATTCATGTCAAAGTGAAGATAGATGAAAAAATAGAGCAGAAAAAATAAACAGTAAAAGTAAACATGGATGCAATAAGGGTTAAACGGAGATGAATAAAGTTTCACCAGCAACAAAGAATTTTATCTAAAGTAAAAGTGAAAAACAATTAAAAGAAATTTAAGGTTAAAAGATTAAATGAGAGCAGAAATGGTACATTCTTCAAAAAATTCATGTTTGAGTCATAATTTTTCAGAAACTATTATGTCCAATGCAAGATTTATTTTGAGGTATTGGAGGAGGTTTTTGTTCCTAAAAGGCTAATCTACAAAAATATCTCTCACTTTTTACACAGTTATTACCAAAAGGGAGAAAAGTGCACATCTTCATAGCCTATGTTTCGGTTTGTGCAAAGTCCTATTTTTTGACATCTTTTTGCAAAGAATATTGTGAATAGCTGGAGCTGAATTTTGGGGAACTGAAAGAGGTTTATCTCAATCACATACTTATCTACAATAACCTCTTTCACTTTTTACATATCTATCTCGGATTGAGATATACAAGTGTATCATTGGACCCTAAGTTTTAGGAATTTCTGGGGCAGAATGCACAAAGGAAGGAGGCAGTTAGTGACTTGGAAGCTTCATCATCACTTAAGAGTTGCTATCAAATTCGAATTTCTCTTCTTTGTCACCATAAATCCATAAACATAGTGCCAAATAGATTCATTAGTTTTGAGTGTCCTTTATTTAAGTTCTATTAATGTAAAACAATTTGAGATATTTGTGAGACCAATCTTGATATTTTTTCAAGATATTTTAGTTTAGAATTAGTATAAATACTTCTTCATTTGAAGTATTTTGGGTACATTAAAATACATTTCTATAGACATTTTATATTGAGCCAATGAGTTATTGTACTCAAGACTAGACTGGTTTTGCTTGATACGAAATAAAGCTTAGGACATTTCACTGGATTCTTGTGCACAATTGGAACAAATAAGTATTATATCTTCATGTTTAAATATTGTTTTCTCTTCATGTTATAAATATTCATGTGCCTCTTATGAAATCTGAAAAGTAAACAAGGAATAATGTCTCAAAATTAGCTTAAATGCTCTCTATTTTAATTATTTACTTTTTATATGTTTTCTACTAAACTATCTTGGTCTGGGAATTCTTAATTGCTCCTTTACTTTCGTAGTTTACCCCCCCTTTGGTCCATAGTAAAGGATTCTTCGTTTCCCTTTGCTACTGATCATCCTTCCTTTATTCATCTTAATCTTGGTTAAGGATTCTTCATTGCCCTTTGCCCTGGTTAGGACTATTTCATCCATTCGAACCTGTAGATTTGCTTTTGTTGTGCTAGCCTTCCCTCTGAACTGATTGCCCATCTGTTTTCTTAATTCCACCACCCAATCAAAACAAAACAATCATGAACACTAAGAACTAGCCTAAAATCCCACCCAAAACAAAGTTAAATTATAAAGAGAAAGCCCTCTCTGGACTTAGGTTTGCTAAAACCCGAGTCTAAAAGACTGGTTTGTGGTTACCTCAAAAAAAAATTCTTTAACCTTGAGAAGGTTCTGAGTAATAACAGAGGGTAAGTCCTAAAAGAATAATCAAAGGACTAAAAAAAAATCAAAAAAGTATAAAATATGAACCCCAAAAAGAGATAAGAATAGATCATGAAAATGTGCAAATTCAAATGCCACTCCTTTTTACTTTACTTTGCAAAATAATATTGTGTGCAGCTTGTCAAAAATGCCACAATCCATGATGGTCAAATAGTTTAAACTTGATTCATTCATGCTTTAAATTTCAGGTTAATAGATAGAGAATAAAGATCTACACAAATTGTTTAATCTTGGCATATCAGTAGTCAGGTACAGAATAATAATAAGCTCATCAGTTTAATCTAAGCCATTGGAAGTTATAAGGTTAGAATTAGATACTTTTCTTATCAAATAAAAAGAAATGAAGGTTCAGCAAGCTCAAATGCACCCAATGAATGAAGAGAAAATGCTAGGGTAAATAAAGGGTAGATAGAAGAAGTTTTGCAAGTGCACAAGGTTACTAAGTCAAAAGCACCTTCATCATGTTTAATCCTATGTTTCATGTGTAGGAGGAATTGTCAAAGAGAAAGGACATTCACTAAAGCTTATTTACTAATTTCCCCTCATTTCACTAGACCCTCACATACTTAGTTTATTAATTTCCCCTCATTATCCCTTCATTACTTTTCATCCCCTAATGTTTTTCATTTTCTTGGTTCCAAAGCACCCCTCCCTCTTCATTTCCCCTTGTAAAAACCCTTTCCCTTCATTTTGACCTTTTTCCCTTGGTTTCACACATTTCCCTAGACATTACCCTTTAAAAACCATTCCCCCTTCCCAAAACCCCTTTCCCTAGTGTGAAACCCATTCCCATCACAAAATAATACATTCCCCCCTTATTAATTTCCTTTTTCCCTTAAAAACCCACTAAACCCCTTTATTCTAAGTTATTTCCTATACTCCTGCTTTATGTATTTAAAATCCCCCATGTCATAATTCTCTGACACCCTTTTAATTCACCAAACCTTGGTGTATAGTTAAACTTAAAACCCTCGCCGTATAACCCATGGTCCCCACCATTTATTAACCCATTGCTTATATTAAAATCCTGTGATTACTTTTTAATTGTTTACATTTCATTGTAATTAAAACCCGACCCCACTCCCCAACTCCGTCCATGCAACTTCGCTACGCGATAGCCCTCTGATCTCCCACCTCCAGATCCAACGGCGCATATCCATATTGTGGTAGTTTCATCATCTGACAATTAAAAGTCCAAAAGCACGCGAGATTTGGAGTTTTAACTGAGCACTATTTTGCTACATGGTGGCACTAGGTTATATCGCATGCTCACGGAAAATACCGCCTTCCACCCAAAAGCGGTGCGATATGGCCTAAAACCGCCTCCCCGCATAAAACAAAATAACCCACTGTTCATTTACCAAATCTCGCACCAAAATGCAACTGTTGTTGGTTAAAATGCCGAAAAAATCCCCCTTTCACTCTTTTCACTATTTTTTGCTGAAAACCTATGTTAACCAATTCTAACACCTTGAACCTCTGTGCAACCATTTTAACCACTTTTTGCAACCAGAAGACGCTACAGAAACCAAATTGAAGCAGCAAATAGACAGTTGAAGCCTCATAAACCTCTGTTGCTACCACAGAACCCTGTCTGCGTACCAAATCGTCAATTTTCAGGATACAACACTAATGAGCATGTGGATGAGGTTATACTTGCTTTCCTTTCTATTTTTTTCCCAGCGCTCCAACTGCAGTTTACAACTTTGCTCAGTTCTTGGCAGACGGAATCCATGAACAATTTATTAGATTTCCACATGAGAGAGTATTCAAATACTCATAAATATTGTTTCACATGTTCTTATACTTTCAGTCAAGCAAGTTTCCAGTCAGCATCCAAAAGTTAGACACCAAGGGCCATCCAAGATCTATCATCTTTTGGACACCATTGATCCAAATATATTCCATTGTTTTTAGTTATAAAGAGTTCATTGATTCATTTGTTCATCCATTTGTAAACATGCTAACCAGTAGCTATCAACTCAGGATCAATGATGAGATTAAGAGAGTTTTACAGTTGGCTAAAAATAGTAGAGCGGGAGACTGGTATCTATACCAGGACCACACAAAAATTTGGATATATGGATGCTAGCACACTCCCTACAAGCTACCCAAATACCTCCCCATGAGAATATTTGCATTAGAGTATTTCAGGCAGATCATAAACTCTGATGAGGTTAATTTTCTATCATCTAGGAAGAAAACTCAGTTTAAGATCAAAAACCAATATGGCCCTTTTGTTTGTAATAATAAGGAAGCTCGAGAAGAGGCACAGAAAATATTAAAGAAAATGAACTTCAAAAAAAAATTCATGTAGCAGTATGACCCTAATGGAGTAATAAACAAGTTAAGACTCAAGTTCAAATTAATCCCTTTCATACATGAGCCCAGGCCAGATATTGAAAGATATGCCAACCAGTCAGAGTGATTGGAGAATACTTTAATAGATGTGGAAAAGCATATTGATACTAGTTCCTTTCTTCATGTTCCAACCCTACAGGAACAGATGAGTATTACTCCCATTTTACAAACTCCAACCATGCAGGACAGAAATGTAAAAAGAACCAAGGAAGAAGGTTCTAACTCTGGGATGGACACTACAAATGACAGGTTTGAAATCAGTTACAGGAAGAAGCGCAAGCTTAATCCTGTAATTGAGCAAGAAGACACCATTGAGACAGTTGAAATTACTAATACTGACACAATGATTGGAAAGAGTAAAGGTCCAGTAGTTTCAGAGGAAACTCATCAACCTTCTACCTCAAACACTCAAATTATTGAAAAGCATCTTAGTATTAAAGTCTCTTCATCCAACAAGCCAGTGGATAAAGAGAAATATATAAAAGAGAAGTACAGAGAAATCAAGTTGAGGAAAGAGGCATTAAAAGCTTAAACATATATCTGGTACTTGAAACAGACACCTGCCAATCAGAATAGATTAATGTCAGCCTTTGACATTAAAACTAGTAAGATGAAAATGACCTTTATGCAGCCTACAGTCCAGCAACCCAAATCATCAGCAGACTATAGGAAGACAAAGTTCGAAGTTTTGGCTACGGATGTTCACCCTATTGACCAAATTGAATTCCATAAGCAGGTAGGTGAAATGATTTAGTCCACAATAACTAATAAAGTAATGACTGTGCACAAAATTCAAAGCTCACTGGATAACATCACATCACAACTTAAGCTAGAAAAGGCATCCTCACAGGCCAAGGATAACATAATCAATTCACTGGAAGACTTGGTAATTGAAATTCGATATAATCCAAGTGACATCAAGACAGGAAAAAAATTGATAAAGAAGAAAAATGAGGATATTTTTGCTTTGAAGAAACAACTGAAGTTGCCTCCCTCTGAACACCCAAAAAACAAGGAGGTCCTAGAGAGCCAAACCCAACAGGAGGAAATGATGGATCTCATTCTTTAACTAAACACTCAATTGAAATAAATGGAGAAGGAATTGGATTAGTTAATACATCAAAAACAAACCAACCTTGAGATAGCTACTACTACTGCTATCCCTACAGTCACAACAGTATTTCCTTTAGCTTGGAAAATTCATTGGCCCCAACATCTCCATTAGCTACAGAACTTCCAGCTGCAACAACAACTACATCAGCAACAGGTTCAACAATAGCAACAGCTCATCCAAGTGATGAAGCAAGTAAGTTGGTCAAAGCCATGGAGAACATGTCCATTCAGACCACTGAGATAAACAAACTTAAAGAACAGATAACAAGTCTAGAGGATGATAAGAAACTGGCTCAGATTATGCATAAAATGAAGTATAGAAGTCAAACAGGTTGACTAAGAAGATAAAGAATTTGGAAAAAGAATTAACATTGAAAGAGCCACTTGCCCAAGAAAAAGAGCAGCTATGGGCCAATATCATTGACTTTATCAATGATATTTGGCCATCTTTAAAGGTTATCTTTGAACAAAATGATTTAGTCAAAGAGGCTACTGAAGCAATTCAAAGAGTTAAGGCTGAACTTGGAAATATGCCAGAAGAAGCCTCAAGAATAATCCAATTCCTTAACTCCAAGAATAAATATGAATTGCAGGAGTTGGACATAGCTGACAGGGCTAGCACTATATTAGAGGTGAAGAAAGTACTCATCAGGAGGAACTCGATGATGCAGCTTAAGGACAAATGCCAAACCATGGAGATATCTATAAGCAAATTTATGGTCAAATTTGATGCTCTAAGGTAGAAAGGCATGCCAAATCCATTGGTAATAAATGATAGGTTAATGCCACATGAATACTATAACAAGAAAATTAGAGAAGTGGCAAGGGAGCAAGCCAATAGTTCTTTTATGAAAGGGATGCCTACAGGAAAGGTTCTTTACCAAATTTTTGAGAACCTCTTTTACCTCCAGCATGAGGTAAAACATATTTTTGTAAATAATCCCACCTTTTCAAAATAAACAGAAGTCGATGAAGTCTACAGGATAATGGTAAATATTAAATTACTAGATACATAGACTTGGGAAAAATTAATTGACTTACTGTGAAAATGCAAGGTAAACATGGCTTACAGAATAGTGAAAGAAAAGCAACAGAGTCAAATAGTATTAGATGAAAGAGTATTAGTCAAAAGGCAAAGTAAAAGGATAGTCAGCGTAAAAGCAACAACAAAGGAGAAAAATCAGCAAAAGATCTAACAGTAGAGGCAAATAAATAGGGACAGCTTGCAGCAGTTACATATCTGTCTCTATCTTCTTGCATGAAGATTTTTTCATTTTCCTTGAATAATTCTCAAAACAATTTGGGATATTTTGTAATAAGTTTTGTAAAAATACTTCATAATTTGAAGTATAGTGTGTGGATTGCTCGACATTTCTATAGTTGTATTAGTCTGAAACCTAAGGGTTCACTATACCATTTTTTAAAGTCAGCAGACTGGACTGAGTAATAAAGACATTGCATTATAGGATTCATGTGTTGGGCCACTTCAGTGAAGTATTTTCTTTTTGTCAAATTGTTATCTTCTTAAGTTTTTCACATACTCGCATGTTATCTAAATTGAATGAAGTAAATGGAATATTATTACAGAATTTATTTAAGTACACTCTGTCTTGAACAGTTAATCATTTTAATGTTTTCTTCTAATATCTAGAGTGGGGAATTCTTCATTGATCCCTAGTTTCGATTGACCTCTACCATTTCCCTCATAATCTGGTTTGAGGAATCCTTAATTACTCCTTGACCCCAAATGAAAAACCACTTCACCATCCAGCCTAAAAGATTTGAATTTACTCAGCTACCTTGCCCTGTAAACACTATCTTTAGAACTTGATTCAGTCTTGCTTTCTTGACACTTGACCCCATAGCCCCTTGGTAAAAGGCATCCCTCTATCCATCTAAGTCAATAATTCCACCACCAAATCAAAACCAAAACCCAATCAAAACTTAATAACTAGCCTAAAATCAATTAACTAAAAAAAGTTAAATCGTAAAGGGAGAGCCCTCTTTGAGCATTAGGAAGGCTAAATCATGATCTCAAAAGTAGGTTTGTGGTTACCTCTAATATTTCTTTTACACAAGATAACAACTCTAGGGAAATTTTAGAGTGATAACACAATGGCGACCATACTAAGGACAATCCTCAGTTTAATAAAACTTTAGGGAAATATTAAATCTCATCTTTTGCACGTTAAGGTCATTTTAGAGTTGTTAAAAGGTTTTTCTTAAAAAAATTAAAATTTTGGCTCCAAAAAGAACACATTATACTAGGGCACATCCAGATCCAAACCTTGCTATAATAGTTGATGATCCTGACAGAATTTTAAGAAAACCAAAAAGGTAGAAACTCAAGGAAGTAGTAGTGAGTTAATTAAAGCAAAATCACTTCCTAAAGAGTTATCAAGTTTAGAGGATATTTAGTTTGATTTATCATTTCAGCTTTCTTCGTTTCGTACCAAATCTGAAAATTCAATTCATGATACTGTAATAGACCCCAATTTTATTTAATTTATTGAATCAAAAAAGGTTCCTATACATCGTGATTTAGATCAACATGTTTTGGATACTTCTGACAAACTAGAAGCTTTAACCTCAACTTTGATAAGGCATATAGATGAAGCCTATTTCAACAATCGGTTGAATTAGTTTCCCTAACAACTGCTACCCCTAAAATTTCTACAGAGTCTTCAAAAACTATAAATACATCTTCATTTACTACCACCTCACCTGTAATATCCACCACAATTTATTCCCCTAAACCATTCAGACCTCAACCTCCTTTCCAACAAAGCATCTCAAGTTCATCTAGTTCATCTACAACTATCTCAAGTTCTTCTTCAAGCACCACTAATTTACCCCCCAGTCAAACCAAAACCTTAGCCATGGAATACATATATGCACTTTTAGTCTTATCAACTCAACTACATGCCATGCCCCAAGACTACCAAAGTAAAATATTTTTGTTTAATGCCACTTGTCAGTATACTGCCCAACAACATGTGAATAAAATGACTTATTATTTTGAGTTACATGAGATTGATAAGTCTAATGCGCAAATGAGGTTATTTGCCCAAACACTAGCAAGAGATGTCAAAAAATGGTTTAAAGGTTTACCTTCTAATCATATTGTTGTTTTAGTTGCTTTCCATAGATTTTTTATCGATAGATGGGAAAGAAAGAAAAACCATTTACAAATATTGTCTGAATATGAAAACAATACAAGAGCTCCTAATGAATCTATTCGAGATTATTATATTAGGTTCAACAGTATCTATAATGCAATTCCTAGAAATATCAAACCTCCACCAGACTTAGCACTAATCAAATTTCCTGATGGTTTTGACACTGATATGTCTTACCAATTGAGAGAAAGAAACCCTGAAACATTGGAACATATGCAAAGTAATGTTGTTAGTGTAGAAGCCAATTTATTAGCTAAGAAAGCTAGAATGAGAAATGAGAAAAGAGTTACAATTAAAGAGGAATCATCCACTTCGGATGACAAGATAGACAGTTTAGCTAAAAGTGTAGAAAGGATAATGGATAGATTAGAAAATATGGAAAGAAAAACTCAGTGGGAAAATCAACAAGGACCCCCGATAAGAAACCTCAACTTTAGGGAAAATCCTAATACTGGAAAAACAAGAGATATTCCCTGATAAACAAGTTAGACCACCTTTCCAGGAAAATTATGTTGAAGGTTCACAAAACCATGAAGAAGAGGAGGACACCCAGATAAACCTACTGGGGATTAAAAAAAAATATGTTGTTTTTCTTACTTAAGAAGAACAGAAATTGTACGTGCTACAGCAATTACAATTAGGATCTAGAGAATCCTTTGACTACAAACAAGGTTATGAATCTACTATTTATGAAGTTCACAAATAGTATAGCCTTAGAAGCAAAAAGAATATAGAAGTCCCAACTAAGAAATCAATCCAAACCCAAACTAAAACAATAGCAGAAGCTCCTGTGACTAAAGTTCTACAAATTCTCCCTAGAGGAATACAGGAGACTTCCAACCCAAAAATTGTAGACATAACTTCAGCTGAAACTCAAACTTCAACTGTTGCTCAAAGTATTCCAAATAAAAAAATTCAAAAAAAAATTGTTGGTACACAAACTGAGTTACCAAGTGCTGATAAAGAAGATAAAAGTACACAGACCACAATTGCTAAGGAAGATCTCCTACAATCAAACAAAACTCAATTGCCATTCAACATTAACTAAGATAGCCAAATTAAAAATATCAGTTCCTTTGACAGAGTTAGTGAAAAATGAATCATAAAAAGCACAAATCACTGAAACACTAAACATAGGTGAAGGAGAAGATGTTGTAAACCTTAATGATGATCAACTTGAGGTATTATTTGGTCCTGAAGTAAATGGCACCCATCAACAAGGAGGTATCTCTCCATTCTACATTAGCTTAAATGTTCATGATAAAATCTTACATAATGCTATGCTAGATTCAGGGGCATCCCATAACCTAATGCCTAAAGCAATCATGGAACGATTAAATTTAGATATCATCAAACCCTACAAGGATTTGTTTTCCTTTTATTCTAGCCAAGTCAAATTCCTTGGCCTGATTAAAGATTTGTGTGTAACTCTAGTCCTATGCCCAACAAAGAGTATTGCTATGGACATAGTAGTTGTTGATATCCCACCCAAGTATGGAATGTCATTATCTCTCTCATGGGGAGAAAATTTGCAGGGATCTCTACAGTTAGACATGTCATATGTTATCATCTCTATATTTGGTCAACAAAGAAAGCTTTACAGGGAAACCTTGATAAAATACATGGTAAGTAATACAGAAGAACCACAGAATTTCCCTATATACTCCGTGCATTCTGATATCGACTCATTTACCTTGTATAATTCAGACAATGACAAAAATAAAATCACAATTGTAGAAGAAAAATGCAAAGCGCCTGATAGTGAAAACATAACACATGAGTCTCTATGAAATTTAGATTTTGATGGCTCTATTAATAGATTAGGTGCAGGTGCAGGAATTTGGATTCATAACATGGAAAATAATCATTTTGAAGGTCATGCCTTTAGATTAAACTTTAAATGCACGAAAAACATGGGAAAGTATGAAACTTTAATCTTAACACTGCAAATTGTAAGAAAACTTGAAGCTAAGAGAGTTTCTATCATGGGAGATGCGGAATTGATCATAAAACAAATTAAAGGAGAATATTCTGTGAATAATCCTAGACTTAGCCAATACAGAGAAACTGTTCTAGATCTTATTAAGGAACTTCTTGAAATTGATTTTGATGCTATTCCTATGAAACATAACATGCAAGCTCATAGTTTGGATACTTTTGCTAGCACTTGCAAATTACCTTTTCAACCCAACCACCAATACACTTTTGAAGTGAGACACAAACCTGTTATACCTGATAATCTGAAATATTGGCAGATTTTTTCACAAGATTCTCATATCTATGATTTCATGAATGCTGAGGGAGGATTTCAAAATTTTAACATAGATATTGATTGTACAATAGATAACATCATAAATAGTGACATAGATATAAATGTTTTAGATGTAGATAAACCCACTAAATTCACTAAAGTAGAAATAGGTAACTTAGAAAAGGTAGAAATAGAAGAAAAAATCAATGATGAATCTAAGATTTTAAACCTTAAAAACAACTTTTTGCCTAAGGGATTAGTCCCATTAGAAGATTTGTTTAATTCAAGTGATGTAGCTAGAAAACCAAAAATGGAGCCTTTAAGAGAAGACATAGAAGAATGTAATATAGGAACAAAAGAAAAACCCAAGCTTATCAAAATATCCAAAGCATTACCTCCACATGAAAAGTTGAAATACATAAGTCTATTCATAGGGTTTCAAGATGTCTTTGCCTAGAGTTATGAAGACCTTAAGTCTTATGATACCAGCATTATTAAACATAAGATAACCATCAAAGAAAATCATAAACCATTTAAACAAAAGATTAGGAGAATTAATCCAGTTCTTATGCCATTAATTGAAAAATAAGTAAAAAGGATGTATGATGCACAAATCATAGCACCAATTAGATATTCATATTGGGTTTCTAATTTAGTCACTACAAGAAAGAAAACATGAGAAATCAGACTCTGTGTTAATTTCAGAAACTTGAACAAAGTATCACTAAAAGATAACTATCCCCTCCCTAAAATGACCACATTCTCTAGAGGGTAGTAGGGTCACCCAGAATTTCATTTCTTGATGGATTCTCTGGATACAACCAAATCTTATTTCAACCAGAAGATGAAGAAAAGACTACATTTACCACTCCCTGAGGTACTTTCATATATTTAAAGATGCCTTTTGAATTAATGAATGCTGAAGAAACATTCCAAAGAGAAATGGACATAGCTTTTGCAAAAGAAATCCATGACTTTCTAGTTGTTTACCAAGATGGCATCACAATGTTTTCCAAATCAGATAATGAACATCTAGACCACCTAAGGAGAGTTTTTATTAAATGTAGAAAATTTCGCATTTCCTTGAATCCAAAAAAGACAGTCTTTGGGCTAAAAGAAGGTAAACTCTTGGGACACATAATATCAAAATATGGATTTAGAATAGATCCAACTAGAATAGAGGAAATCATAAACATCACTCATCCTAGAAACATCAAAGAATTACAATCATTCTTAGGTAAAATAAATTTTCTTAGAAGATTCATTTTTAACATGGCAGAATTAATTAGAGAATTAAATAACATGTTAAAGAAAGATTCAACACTTAAGTGGACAGTAGAGGCTAAACAATCTTTTGAGGCAATCAAAGAAGCCCTTACTATAACTCCAATCCTCATAAGTCTTGATTTCAAAAAAGATTTTATAATTTTTTCTTTTGCTTCAAAACATACTATTGGAACAACCTTATTGCAAAAGAATGATCAACGTTATGAGTAGCCTATTGCATTTTTCAAGAAATCTTTGGGAGATGGTACACTAAAGGACAACATAATGGAAAAACAAGCACTTGCTTTAGTGAAAACTATTGAATATTTCAGAGTGTACATCTTATACTCACACATCATTGCATATGTTCCAAATTTAGTAGTAAAGGATATATTAACACAGAATGGGCCTGAAGGAAAGAGAGGAAAATGGATTGCCACCATTTTGGAATATGACATTGAAATAAAGCCTACAAAACTTATCAAAGGCCAAGTTTTAGCTAAACTCATGGCTGAATCGAACTATCAGGCCTTAGATATAAATTTCATTGGTGCCCTAGATGATCAGGAAGAGATGGCGACTCCACGGATCAATCAAGCTTTCATAGATTCACCCTGGTATGCAAATATCATATTTGTTTTACTAAACCTACAAGCTCCTCCTCGTTTATCTAGAACTAAAGATAGGTTTTTGAAAATGAAATCAATGAAATATTGTATCATAGACACTGCTTTATTTTGGAAAGATAATGGTGGAATTTTATTGAATTGTTTATTAAAACATGAAGCTGACAAAGTTATGCAAGAATTTCATGCAGGAGATTGTGGAGGACACCTATACTGGAAAACAAAGGTTGATAAGATTTTAAGAGCAGATTTTTACTGGCCTACCCTTTTTGCAGATGTTAAGAAATATGTGACCTCCTATCATAAGTGCCAAATATTTGAAGGAAAAAAGAGACTCTTACCATTACCTCTCAAACCCATCTCCATAGAAATGCCTTTTCAACAATGGGGTTCGAACTTCATTGGGGAAATTCACCCATCCTCCTCAGCCCAACATAAATGGATTTTGACAGCCACTGACTACTTTACTAAATGGATAGAAGCCATCCCTTCTAGACAAGCCACATACTCTGTCATCATTTCATTCCTTGAGAACAACATCCTTTCTAGGTTTGGATGCCCACAAAAGATCATTACTAATAATGCAGTTGCTTTCAAAACCAAGAAAATGGTAGACTTTTGTAACAAATATCACATTACCCTTGGCCATTCCACTGCCTATTACCCTCAAGGTAATGTACTTGCATAATCCTCAAACAAAATCCTTGTTAATATCATCAAGAAACTACTAGAAGATAACAAGAAGACTTAGAACAAAAAGTTGGTTAATGCCTTATGGGCAGACAGACTAACTACCAAAAAATCCATTGGTACATCTCATTACTAGATAGTATATGGAATGGATGTTGTTTTTCAATCCTCTTTAGGAGTACCAGTGATGAAATTGATTCAAGAGTTGCAAATAGAACCAAATGATATCCAAAGGAGGATAAATCAGACCATACATTTGCAGCAAACCAGAGAAGAAGTCTATGTCAAATCGCAAGTGATCTAGGATAAAATTAAAAATAATTTTTACAAGAAAACCAAAGCTGATGATTTTTACATATGTGATAAAGTACTCAAATGGGATTCTAGAAGAGAAGAAAAGGGTAAACATGGTAAATTTGATTTCCTATGGCAAGGCCCTTATATCATTTATGGTTACAGAGGTAACAATGTTTTTTTCTTGAGACAAATAGATTGAACAGATCTACCAGGTGGACTAGTTAATGGTAGAATGTGAAGCATTACTTGTCCTCAGATTAGCATTAGTTCATTTGTTTACTTTGCTTGTTGTACATAACATTGCAAAGTTTATATTGGATTGGATGATTATCTTTTGAGGTTGAAGCCCGAAGAGAAGGCCCTAAGATTTGAAAGGTATACCATCATATGTATGAATAAAGCAAATCACAAAGAAGCAATTACAAGGGAACCACAATCAAAGTTTCAAAGGCTATTGATCTTGAAGTTCTTGACATTTCATCAGGAAATGCCATCCCCATGTGGAGCCACTATTAGGGTCCTATAATAATAGGATTCATAATTTTGAATTGGAAATGGTTAGTCTTGTAATATTATACATAATTTTGCTTTCTGCAAAATGTTTTCCCATATTAAAAATTAAAAAAATGTAAAGAGAGTAAGTCCTAAAAGAATAATCAAAGGACTAAACGAAAGAAAAAGATAAAAAAAAGTATAAAATATGAACCCCAAAATGAGATAAGAATAGATCATGAAAGTGTGAAACTTCAAATGCCACTCCTTTTTACTTTACTTTGCAAAATAATAATGTGTGTAGCTTGTCAAAAATGCCACAATCCATGATGGTCAAATATTTTAAACTTGATCCATTCATGCTTTAAATTTTAGATTAATAGATAGAGAATAAAGATCTAACCAAACCGTTTAATCTTGGCAGATCAGTGGTTAGGTAGAGAATAATAATGATCTCATTAGTTTAATATGAACCATTGGAAGTTATAAAGTTATAATTAGATAGTTCGCTTATCAATGAAAAAGAAATGAAGGGTCAACAAGCTCAAATGTACCCAATGAATGAATAGAAAATTCTAGGGTAAATAAAGGGTAGGTAGAAGAAGTTTTGCAAGTGCATAAGGTTGCTATGTCAAAAGCACATTCATCATGATTAATCCTATGTTTCATGTGCTGGAGAAATTGTCAAAGAGAAAGGACATTCACTAAAGCTTATTTACTAATTTCCCCTCATTTCACTAGACCCCCACATACTTAGTTTATTAATTTCCCCACATTGTCCCTTCATTACTTTTCATCCCCTAATGTTGTTCATTTTCTTGGTTCCAAAGCATCCCTCCCTCTTCACTTCCCCTTGTAAAAACCCTTTCCCTTCATTTTGATCTTTTTTCCCTTGGTTTCACACATTTCCTTAGACATTACCCTTTAAAAATCATTCCCCCTTCCCAAAACCCCTTTCCCTAGTGTGAAACCCATTCTCATCACAAAATAATACATTCCCCTCTTATTAATTACCTTTTTTCCCTTAAAAAACCACTAAACCCCTTTATCCTAAGTTATTTCCTATACTCCCATTTTATGTATTTAAATTCCCCCACGTCATAATTCCCTAACACCCTTTTAATTCACCAAACCTTAGTGTATAGTTAAAACCTTTGTTGTATAACCCATGGTCCCCACCTTTTATTAACCCATTGCTTTTATTAAAATCTCATGATTACTTCTTAATTAATTACATTTCATTGTAATTAAAACCCGACCCCACTCCCCAACTCGGTCTGTGCAACTTCGGCACGCGATAGCCCTCCGATCTCCCACCTCCATATCCAAGGACGCATATCCATATTGCTCAGTTTCATCATCCGACAGTTAAAAGTCCAAAAGCACGCGAGATTCACAGCTTTGCCCTAGCACTGTTTCGCTACATAGTGGCACCAGGTTATATCACATGCTCGCGAAAAATACCTCCCTCCACCCAAAAGCGGTGCGATATGGCCTAAAAACGCCTCCCCACGCAAAACAAAACTACCCACTGTTCATTTACAAAATCCCACGCTAAAATGTAACCTTTGTTGGTTAAAAGGGCGAAAAAGCCCCCTTTCACTCTTTTCATTCATTTTTGTTGAAAACCTCTATTAACCGATTCTAACACCTTGAACCTTTGCGCAACCATTATAACCACCTTTTGCAACCAGACGATGTTGCAAACACCAAATTGAAGTAGAAAATAGACAGTTGAAGCCTCAGAAACCTCTGCTGCTACCACAAAACCCTGGTTGCGCACCAAATCGTCAATTTCCAGGATACACCACTAATGAGCATGTGGATGAGGTTATACTTGCTTTGCTTTCTAATATTTGGCCTGGAAAGCCTCCAGCTGCAGTTTACAACTTTACTCAGTTCTTGGCAGACAAAATCCATGAACAATTTATCATATTTCCAAATGAGAGAGTATTCAAACACTCATCAGTATTGTTCCACATGTTCTTATACTTTCAGTCATACAAGTTTCCTATCAGCATCCAACACCAAGGGCCATCCAAGATTTGTCATCTTTTGGACACCACTCATCCAAAGATATTCCACTGTTTTTAGTTATAAAGAGTTCATTGATTCATTTGTTCATCCAGTTGTAAACATGTTAACCAGTGCCTATCAACCCAAGATCAATGATGAGATTAAGTGAGTTTTACAGCTGGCTAAAACCAGTAGAGTGGGAGACTAGTATCTATACCAGGACCACACAGAAATCAGGATATATGGATGCCACCTCACTCCCTACAAGCTGCCCAAATACCTCCCCATGAGGATATTTGCATTAGAGTATTTCAGGCAGATCATAAACTTTAATGAGGTTAATTTTTTGTCATCTAGAAAGAAAACTCAGCTTAAGATCAAAAACCAATTGGGCCCTTTTATTTGTAATAATAGGGAAGCTGGACAAGAGGCAGAGAAAATCTTACAGCAAATGAACTTCAAAAGCAGTTTCATGTGGTAGTATGACCCTAATGGAGTCATAAACAAGTTAAGGCTCAAGTTCAAATTAATCCCTTTCATATATGAGGCCAAGATAGATATTGAAAGATATGTCAACCAGTCAGAGTGGTTGGAGAATAATTTAATAGATGTGGAGAATACTTTAATAGATTTGGAAAAGCAGATTGATATTAGTTCCTTTCTGCAGGGTCCAAACCTATAGGGACAGATGAGTATTACTCCCATTTTATAGACTCCATCCATGCAGGACAGAAATAAAAAAAGAACCAAGGAAGAAGGTTCTAGCTCTGGGATGGACACTACAGATGACAGGTTTGAAATCAGTTACAAGAAGAAGCCCAAGCTTAATCCTATAACTGAGCAAGAAGACACCATTGAGACAGTTGAAATTATTGATATTGACACAATGGTTGGAAAGAGTAAAGGTCCAGCAGTTTCAGAGGAAACTCATCAACCTTCTACCTCAAACGCTCAAATTATTTAAAAGAAGCTTAGTATTGAAGTCTCTTCATCCAGCAAGCCAGTGGATAAAGAGAAGGATATAAAAGAGAAGTACAAAGAAATCAAGTTAAGGAGTAAGGCATTAAAGGTTGAAACATATCCCTAGTACTTCAAACAGACACCTGCCAATCAGAATAGATTAATATCAGTCTTTGACATTAAAACTGGTAAGATGCAAATGACCTTTATGCAGCCTATAGTCTAATAGCCCAAACCATCAGCAGACTACAAGAAGACAGAGTTTGAAGTTTTCGCTAGGGATGTTCAACCTGTTGACCAAATTGAATTCCATAAGTAGGTAGGTGAAATGATTTACTCCAAAATGACTAATAAAGCAATGACTATGCACAAATTTCAAAGCTCACTGGATAACATCACATCACAACTTAAGCTAGAAAAGGCATCCTCACAAGCCAAGGATAACATAATCAAGTCACTGGAAGACTTGGTAGTTGAAATTCGATATAATCCAAGTGACATCAAGGCAGCGGAAAAACTGATAAAGAAGAAAAATGAGGATATTGTTGCTTTGAAGAAACAACTGAAGTTGCCTCCCTCTGAACATCCACAAACCAAGGAGATCCTAGAGAGCCATACCCAACAGGAGGAAATGATGGATCTCATTCTTAAACTAAATGCTCAATTGAAATAAATGGAAAAACAATTGGATGAGTTAATACAACTGAAACAAGCCAGCCTTGAGACAACGACTACCATTACTATCCCTACAGTCACAACAACAGTTCCTTCAACTTTGGTAGCTTCATTGGCCCCAACAGCTCCACTAGCTACAACATTTCCAGCTGCAACAACAACTACATCAGCAACAGGTTCAACAACAGCAGCAACTCATCCAAGTGATGAAGCAAGTAAATTGGTCAAAGCCATGGAGGACATGTCCATTCAAACCGCTGAGATAAATAAACTTAAAGAATAGATAACAAGTCTAGAGGATGAGAAGAAATTGGCTCAGATTATGCATAAAAATGAAGTACAGAAGTCAAACATGTTGACTAATAGGATAAAGAATTTGGAAAAATAATTAACATTGAAGGAGCCACTTGCCTAAGAAAAAGAGCAGATATGGGCCAATATCATTGACTCTGCCAATGATATTTGGCCATCTATACAAGTTATCTTTGAAAAAAATGATTTAGTCAAAGAGGCTACTGAAGCAATTCAAAGAGTTAAGGTCGAACTTAGAAATATGCTAGAAGAGCCTCAAGAATAATCAAATTCCTTAACTCCAAGAATAAATATGAATTGTAGGAGTTGGACATAGATGACAGGACTAGCACTATACTAGAGGTGAAGAAAGCACTCACCAAGAGGAACTTGATGATGCAGCTTGAAGACATATGTCAAACCATGGAGATAGTTATAGGCAAATTTATGGTCAAATTTGATGCTCTGAGGTAGAAAGGTCTACCAAATCCATTGGTAATAAATGACAGGTTAATGCCACATGAAGACTATAACAAGAAAATCAGAGAAGTGGCAAGGGAGAAAGCCAATAGTTCCTCTATGAAAGGGATGCCTACAGGAAAGGTTCTTTACCAAACTTTTGAGAACCTCTTTTCCCTCTAATATGAGGTAAAACATCTTTTTGTAAATAAGCACAATTTTGCAAAATACACAAAAGTTGATGAAGTCTACAGGAGAATGGTAAATATTAAATTACTAGATAGATAGACTTGGGAAAAATTAAATGACTTACTGTGAAAATGCAAGGTAAACAGGGCTTACAGAGCAGTGAAAGAAAAGCAGCAGAATGAAAGAGTATCAATCAAAAGGAAAATTAAAAGGATAGCCAGCGTAAAAGCAATAGCAAAGGAGAAAAAGCAGCAAAAGATCTGACAGTAGAGCCAAATAAACAGGGACATCTTGCAGCGGTTACATATCTGTCTCTTTCTTCTTGCATGAATATTTTTTATTTTTCCTTGAATAATTCCCAAAACAGTTTGGGGTATTTTGTAATAAGTTTTTGTATAAATACATCATAATTCGAAGTATAGTGTGTGGATTGCTTGACATTTCTATAGTTGTATTGGTCTGAAACCTAAGGGTTCATTGTACCATTTTTTCAAGTGAGCAGACTAGACTGAGTAATAAAGAATTTGCATTACAAGATTCATGTGTTGGGCCACTTCAGTGAAGTATTTTTTGTTTATCAAATAGTTATCTTCTTAAGTTTTTCACATACTTGCATGTTATCTAAATTGAATGAAGTAAATGGAATATTATTACATAATTTGTTTAAGTACACTCTGTCTTGAATATTTAATCATTTTAATGTTTTCTTCTGATATCCAGAGTATGGAATCCTTCATTGTTCCCTAGTTTCGATTGACCTCTACCATTTCCCTCATAATCCGGTTTGATGAATCCTTAATTGCTCCTTGACCCCGATTGAAAAACCACTTCACCATCCAGCCTAAAATATCTGAATTTATTCAGCGACCCTGCCCTATAAGCACTATCTTTAAAACTTGATTCAGTCCTATTTTCTTGACACTTTACCCCGTAGCCCAATGGTAAAGGACATCCCTCTATCCATCCAAGTCAGTAATTCTACCACCAAATCAAAATCAAAACCCAATCAAAGCTTAAATAACTAGTCTGAAATCAATTAACTAAACAAAGTTAAATCATAAAGAGTGAGCCCTCTCTGAGCATTAGGAAGGCTAGATCCTGATCTCAAAAGTAGGTTTGTGGTTACCTCTAATATTTCTTTTACACAAGATAAAAACTCTAGGGAAATTTTAGAGTGATAACAATGTGGACCTTCCTCCCTCTTTTGTGGATCCTTAACTCCCTCTCTCTTGCTATAAGTCACTCCCTTCCATCCTCAAATGGTTGGTCATTGATTGTTGCATACCTATGTTGCGATTGTGCTTACATTCTACCTATTCTAACTTGGAGAAAGAGTGATTAAAGAATCTTTTCTTGGACTTGGACATCCACCAAAAGGAGGTCTCCAGCATCAAGGCATAGGTTGTATGCTTCCTTTTTTAGCTTATTAATATATACATCTGATGGTCACTTTCCATAATTGTGTAAATGTTTATTCTTTTAGCTTAATACTCCTTGATCTATTAAGTAGTTTATGTTTGATGTATGCCATATATTCTCTTGTATCTCGCATAATAATTTGATCTTCCTTGCAAGTACTCAGACATGAAGAACAAATAAGGACAAGGCTTGGAGCAAAATATTCAAAGCCATCTCCAAGGCTTGAGCGATTAGCATCAGAGCGAGGTATGTTTCTCCTTCTCTCTACATTTTTCGAACATAAGCTAGGAAAGTGTATGTTAGTTTGTTTAGTTTGTTGCTAGACCCATTCATTGGGCTAGAGGGATCGCTTCTATCTGCAAAGTGGATTTTCCTTCACAACAGAGGCTAGCAAGGATTGTTAGCATTTGATAGATTTTGGGAGTTGATTGAGCTTCTGGTTTGGCAGTGTGACTTTCACACTACCTAGGTCAGCACATAGGCAGTGTTTGGGAGCTCATTTGGTGGGTAGAGTATCAATCCTTTAGGTTGATCTTTATCGTGGAGGTTGGAAAAGATATTTGGAGTGGTGTTTTCTTTCCTTTCAGAGCTTGGAGGAGGAATTTTTGGCCATTCCTCGCAAGATGTATTTTTGGCGTTATTTAGAGGGTGTCGACCATAGAGGAGGTCGAATTTGGGAGGTTAGATTCAGGCCAAACCCTTTCTGGGCTTTTGTGGGTTTTGGCAAAGGAGTTTGTGGCTGAAATTTCATCATTTTCTAGGCACCAGAAACAAGGTTTCTTGCAGCTCCTTTCTAGCTAGCAGTTATAGTTACTAGGAGACAACGCAGAGCATTAGAGGAGCAGTTACTTTCCAGCATTGAGATTCTTGTTTGACACTTGAGTTTTGTCAAGCTTGCCCTTGAGGAAATCCCACGTGCATTTTCCACACTACTATACTTGATCCCTTCCATTAATAAAATGTCTCAGTTGGTTCTCATTTCTGTTGTGTATTGAGTATTTGTTGATCGTTTAATTTTTTGTGTATGAAATGAGTTTGCTTTTTCATATCATTGTTTGTTTAAGTTTGGAATATTAAAGTGTTATCAGAGCTTAGATTTTGGCTCAGCCATGGGGAAACTTTTCTATGAGTGAGGAGGACAGCCAGAATATTACTTACAGAAGGTAGAGGTACCAGAGTAGGGAGAAGGAGTTGGAAATTACTCCAGACACAGAGGATCGTGGGAAGACTACAGTAGTCGAAGATATGGGTGAGTCGAAGAGTGGGGAAGAGATGGCCTTAGATACCCTCTTGAAGGCTTTGAGTGATTTGGCGAAGGGGTAGGAGTAGATGATGGACGAGATCAAAATGCAAAATTGGGGGTGAAGCACTCACAGGGAGTTCGTAGTTGGAGAGACTTCAGGGGCCTCTCAACAATTCGATCACCTTTCACCCACTGCGTAGTGGTCATCCTCAAGTGAGCCAACTCAATCTACTTTACCATCTTTCATACCTTTGGCGCAAGGAGAGACTGGTGGAGGTGAGGATCCATCGTTGATGGGGGAGAATTTTTGGGAGTGGCAACCATGGGAGCAGACTTTAGAGAGGCTCTTGCCTTCAGATATTTTTGCAAGATCAAGCAAAATGAGAAGGGGAAAGGTTATGGTACGCATAACTATGAGCTACATCGATCTATTGGGAAAATGCATTTCCCTACGTATGATGGAACTTCCAAGTGCACAACATGTGCTTGGTTAGAGAAGTTGGACACATACTTCTAGCTGAATCGGATGACAGAGGTAGACACCATCAAGATGGCCACATTGCACCTGGAGGGGTAGGCACACGATTGGTGGTTGCATGGTTTTTCCACTCTGGGGCATGCCAGCGTGACCTCATATGAGGACTTCACATGGAGAGTAGTGGAGCGCTTTGATCAAAAGGATTCAGAGGTTCACTTCAAAGACTTGACCCAAGTCCAATAGACAGGGCACCTTGGAGTTTTTGAGGGTCTCAGTGATGGTGCTTGATTTTTTAGATGAGAGAAGAGTATACACATTTGTAGAGGGATTGACAAAGCCATTGCAAGGACTAGTGAAGTCTCGCAAACCATATACTCTTATGGAGGCAGTGTCTTGCACTCAGGATTCGTAGGGGGGCATCCCCAAGGCTCGAGCTCCATTTCTTGCACGCACTCCTTACCCTCAGAAGGGAGGTGACACTAGAGCACCACAACATATAGAGAATCTCAAGGGCATGGCCAGTTCGATGATGAGACGAGGAGAGACCTCAGGAGGAGGAAGCTATGTTTTACATGCCAAGAGCTTGGGCAACTGGTCATCAGTGCACAACAGGCAAGGCCCATTACATTGAGGTCTTCTCAGATAGTGATTAAGAGAATGATGAGCAGTTGGAGTTTGGTGGCAGAGACAGCGAGGATCCAACAGGGAGAGGACCACCACCACCAACACCTTAGGGAGGAGCATCTCTCGCACCATCGGGGGGAGTCCTAGCTTCTTTGTGTGTGATTCCCAAATTTTTTACCATGAGGATCAGAGGTATGGTGCAGGGGAAACGTGTCTCAATCTTGGTAGACAATGGGCCACCCACAATCTTATTGATGCTCAGATGGTCCAGAGGAGGGGCATCACCACTACATAGTTTGAGGAGTTTTCAGTTCTAATACCAGGAGACAGGACTATGCAGTGCACTTGATATATTCCCGCTCTGACAGTGACTATGGGGAACTATTCGATGACGAACTACTTTTTCGTGGTGGATGTATCGGACACCAATGTGGTGTTAGGTGTCCAATGTTTGTATTCCCTTGGTCGAGTTACCAACAATTGGAAACAGTTGGTGATGGAGTTTTCTTGACCACATGGCAAGCTGGTGGTTCTTAGGGGCATGCATTTGTTCCCCCCTCAGACATTTGCAGCCCATCAGATGGAGGCCAATTTGAGGCATGGGGACATAGCATGGGCAATAGAGCTAATGATTTCAAAGGTTGGGGGAAAGACTGCACCACCACATCCAGACATACAAGTAGTAGTGGATAGATATCCGGTAGTTTTTGGAGATATACCGTCCGGAAAACCACCAAACAGGGGATTTGAGCACACTATAGAGTTGGAACCTGGTGTGCAAGTTTTCATCACTGCACCCTATAGGCATCCCAAGGCCTATAAGGACGAGATTGAGAGATCCATCAGGGAGTTGTTGGCGTTGGGTCACATCAGACCGAGTTCTAGTTCGTTTGCTTCTTCGGTTGTGATGGTGAAGAAGGAGGATGAGACTCTTTGCATGTGTATTGACTACAGGGCCCTCAACAAGAAGACATTGAAGAAAAGGGATCCCATTTCGCGCATTGATGATTTGATGGATGATTTTAGAGGACCCAGGTACTTCTTTAAGATAGATTTGTGGTTAGGGTATCATTAGATCCGGGTGAGAGAGTGAGACATTCCAAAGACAGCCTTCAAGTGTCATTATGGGCATTTTGAGTTCCTGGTCATGCCTTTTGGGTTGACCAATGCACCGACTACTTTCCAGTCATGCATGAGCCATGTGTTCTAAGGCCAGCTAAGGAGGTTTTCACCAGTATTATTTGATGACATATTGATCTACAGCAGGACATGGGAGGAGCACTTACAACACTTATAGTCAGTCTTGCGTATATTAGAGGAGCAGCAATTCTACGCTAAGATATCCAAGTGCGAGTTTGACCTGACATAGATGCTTTACTTGGGACACATCATAGGTGCAGATGGGGTCAAGGTGCATAAGGAGAAGATTTGGGCCATTCGGGATTGGCCATAGCCCCGAGATGTACAGCGTTGAGAGGATTTTTGGGAATTACTTATTATCGAAAGTTCATAAAAGGCTTCTCAAAGTTGGCAGCACTCCTTATTGATCTAACTAAGAAAAGAGCCCTTGCGTGGACAGAGGAAGCTCAAGCAGCATTTGATCGCCTCACGAAGGTGATGAGTTGTTGTCTGGTATTAGCTCTCCCGGATTTTACTTAGCCTTTCACATTAGAGTTTGATGCATCAGGTGTAGGGATCGAGGCAGTCGTCCTAAGGAGGGCACCCCATTACTTTCGAGATTCGGAAGCTTCTACCTCATGAGTTGTAGTATTACATTTATGACAAGGAGATGTTGGCCATAATGCATGCATTGGCCAAATTTAGACAATATTTTGTGGGGAATCGATTTTGGGTGAAGACAAATCATAACAGTCGTCACCATTTCATGGGGCAGCAAGGCCTCAATGACAGACAACAGAGATGGGTCAACAAAGTGCAGACCTATGAATTTGATATTGAGTATGTGTGAGGGAAGCACAATGTAGTGGCAGATGCACTATCCAGGAGACCATTCGAGCTTTCACTCATGAGCATTTGTCATGATTGGAAGGCTCAATTATTAGTAGAGTAATCCATGGATCGTCGAGCGTGCGAGATCTTGGAGGGTAGCTATGCAGATGAGCACTACAAGGTGATCGATGAGGTTATTTATTATAAGGGGCACATATTTTTTTATTTCATCATCACAGTTGAGAGAGCATGTCCTTTGAGAATTTTATGATTCTCCTTTGTCCAGGAACCAGGGGTTTAGGAAGACATATATGGCAGTGAGAGAGCGCTTCACTTGGAAGGGCCTCAAGGGAGATGTGTTGTGGCATGTGCAGGAGTGCAAAGTTTTCCAGAGGAACAAGGGAGAGTTGACCCATACAGCAGGATTTTTACAACCTTTTCCCATCCCTGAGGGGAAAATGGCAAGCCTCTCTATGAACTTCATTATTGGCCTTCCCTCGGTGCAAGGGAAGGATTGTATTTTTGTAGTGTTCGACCGAATGACCAAGTTTACACACTTATTTGCGATACCAAAATGATATTCAGCCTCACAGGTGGCAGAGTTGTTCTTTAGGGAGGTCTTTTGTCTACACGGACTCCTTAAGACCATAGTCAGTGACAGGGATAGCCGATTCATGGGAGGATTTTGGCAAGAGCTCTTCAGACTAGTCAGCACTGAGCTCACCCCAAGCACCAACTATCATCCACAAACTGATGATCATACGAAGAGGGTGAACCAGTGGTTAGAGGGTTATCTCAGGAGTTATGTGACAGGGCAGCAGAAAGCTTGGATTCGATGGTTGCATCTGGGAGAGTATTGTTACAACACCACCCATCATATGTCCATTGGTATGACTCATTTTCGTGCTTTATACAGTTATGATGCTTTGTCTTTTGCTGATATTGCTTTTGGAGACAGCAGGGCCCCAAAGCCCAAGGATTGGATCCTAGAGAGCCAAGATATCCTCAAGGCTCTTAACGATAACTTACAGACAACCGAAGTGGAAGATGTATGCTGATCGGAATCAAGTAGAGAGGCATTTCGAGGAGGAGGACTTGGTCTACCTTCGATTGTAGTCATACCGGCAATCCACACTTAAGCAGAAAGGGGTCGAAAAGTTGCAACCGAGATTCTTTGGGCCATACGGAGTGAGCAAGAGGGTTGGATAGGTGGCTTACGAGTTGGAGCTATCACCAGGGATCAGGATTCATAACATTTTTCATGTGTTATGCATCAAGGGGGTGTTGGGGTAGCAAGTTATAGCAGTCATAGAGTTGCCTCACTTGATGATGAGGGGCATTTGATTCTAGATCCAAAAGCCATTTTGGAGACTAGGGAAAGGAATCTCATAAATGGGATCATCAGGGAGTATTTGGTGCGATGGAAGAATTTACCGAATGAGGATGCCACTTGGGAGGGAGAGCACATTCTTGAGCATCCGGCATTGAAGTTGCTTGGGGACAAGCAATATTTGGGAGGGGAGGACTACCATGTCCCTTCCTAAATCATTTTGGAACAAGATTAATTTATCTATTATGGAGCCATTTTTGGAGTTAGTGGACCCCATTCGATTTTATTAGGAGATTAGACTAGGAGAAAATATTTTGTTTTGTAGTTAAGTTACACATGGGGGCCACCCTTACTAGGGAATTACTCTCTCCCTAGTTTGATTTGCATGGAGGGGGTTAACTTTTGCATGATGATGGTTAACGGCCCACGATGGAGGACGAAATGGAGGGAAAAGTGCTCCAAGAAAACTATATAAGGAGGGCAGCTCTCCTCTTCTCATTCATTCATGAGAGTATATCGATTTTTGTTTGGTTTCTCGAGCCTCTTAGCCGAGTCACTGGCTGTTTAGCATGATTTCTTCAAGTGAAGTGCTCACCCTTTCTTTGGGTGACTTCGAGTGCCACCCTAGGAAAGTTTTCTGCATTTCTTCAGGAGGAGGATCACATTGTGATTTCCAGCAGTAACATTTCCTTCCAAGTGGTACGTTTTACTAAAGGACGTAGTGGGAGAGGAGGCCAAGTTGTTGTTGGTGCTTAGCAATGGAGTTTTGATGTGAGATTTTCCGAAGAGAAGGCTAGGGAGGATTGTCAGCATTTGGGAAAGTTTGGGAGCTGATTGAGCTTCTAGTTTGGCAGTGTTACTTTTGGACTACATGGGTCAGCGCAAAGACAATGTTTGGGAGCTTATTTGGTCGGTAGAGTATCAGTACTTGAGACTAAGATTTGCCATGGAGATTGGAGATGATATTTGGAGTGGTGTTTGCTTCCCTTACAGGGTTTGGAGGAGGACTTTGAGGCCATAGAGGAGGTTGAATTTGCGAGGTTAGATTTAGGCCAAACCCTTTTTGGGTTTTTGTGGGTTTTGGCCAAGGAGCTTGTCACTAAAGTTTCATCATTTTTTGAGCACTAGAGACAGGTTTCTTGCAGCTCCTTTCCATCCAAGAGTTACAGATACTAGGAGACCACAAAGCATTAGAGGAGCAATTACTTTCTGCATTGAAATTACTATTTGACACCTAGGTTCTGTCAAGCTTTCCCTTGAGACAAGCTCAGGTGCATTTTCCACACTATATTACGTGTTCCATTCCATTAATAAAATGGCTCAGATGGTTCTCATTTTTGTTTTGTCTTGAGTATTTGTTGATCGTTTAATTTTTGTGCATGAATCGAATTTGCTTTTGCATATCACTATTTGTTTAAGTTTGGAACATTACATTGTTACAATTTATATAATATTGATTCAACCCCCCTTCCAAGTATTATTATGGTTTCCAACACATACAACAACAAACAATGAGATCGTAGAGCTAATGTGGGATACACCACACAAAAAGGATATGAACTTTTATAATCTTGGAAACAATTCCATGGCATCGCTAAAGATGAATCTAGCCTAGTATTTATTACAAATACAGACACTAGACAATTATCCATACATAGAGTCAACAAAGAAGTAGGTATAGAATTTCCATCCCACGTCCAATAAAGCAATATGTTAGTGGAAGGCACCACTCCCATAATGTTGACCCCACATAGTGTATCAACCAATTAAGCTAATGAGGGATACACTAAGCACATAGAAGAGGAACTTGTATAGTGGTGGAAATAAGTCTAAGGCACTACAAACGACACATTTAACTTGTTATTATGTACAAACATGCACACCAACAAAGTCATCCACATAAAAGACTAACAAAAATGTTAAGTAATATATTTGTGAAAGACACCACTCCCATATAACTTCCCCCTTTAGTATAAACACCATGGCATATAAAGTGATAAAAACCTCAATAAACTAGCCACCAAAACCAAAGTGTAACACATGACCCACAAAAGATGAAACCAAAGTGCAAAACATGACACACAAAAGATAAAAGGTATTATCCAAACATATAAACCATGTTGATATATCTTTGCAACACAATTTTTATGTGTTTACAAGCTCCCAATGAAGAAACTCGCGATACCAAATAACATCGATCTCCTTTTTCCTTTATCTATATGCATAAATTGATGTATTCAATATAATATCACTATCACGTGACTCCTAAGTCATGAAAACTAACTCTAAATACGTTCAACTTTCTTTTATCTAGAAATTGCTTACCTATTTAGGAAAGTTGTGACCTTACTCAATTCTTCATGGGTTGTATTTCATGTTGGATCAATGGGCATGTTATGATATGCAAATATTTACTATCAAAATTTTATGTTTGGTTTTAACTTCATGTGGGTTCAATTTCCATATTCTTCAAGTTCCACCACCGCCGGTCTCAAGTTTCTCATCCACATCTTTTAAACCTCATTGCACTACAAAGTTTCATGTCAATGACAACGTCAATTTTTTTACCTCCACCGATTTTAATTTTTATCTTTAATTTTGTTTAGTTCTTTTCAATATTTCATAAATTCATCGTCAGGAGATTCAACTAAATTTTAACCCCTCATATAAACGTTTAAGTAACGCAAACCCTTAATATGCATTTTTTTAAACAAAATCCCATTTCACAACCCTTTTCCCTTGCCTATGTTCCAATACTCAATTAGTTTTTAATCTTTGATTTTTAAAGATAATTCTCATTTTGATACCATATAAGATTTCATATAAATAACCTAATATATTAAATATAAATATAAAAAATAATTTGATACCATATAAGATTTCAATATAAATACCCTAATATATTATATATAACTAAAGAAAATAGTATATATAGATAGATACACACGCTCATTTAGCTACTTCTAACTTTTAGCTATTTAGCTACTTAAATTTACAACTCTCGATACATAATTAGCCTTAAAATTACAACTTGATTAGGGCATAATTGAAATTTGAGTTTTCTTTTTTAGAATCAACCCAAAATTCTTTAACCAGTTTTTCAACGACTCTACTCGTAACTTCTTACTATTTAGCTACCTAAATTTACAACTCTCAAGACATAATTAGCGACCTAAAATTACAACTCTCAATACATAAGGGAGGTTATTGCTATTGTCAGCAATCCATATCTTATTTTCTAAAGGTAAATACATAGAAAAAAAATAAAAATTATTTACATTGCGTATGGTGAAACCTTTGTTGGAACTACGATACATTTTTAAGCATAAGGTTTTTGGAGTTCATGTTTATTACCTGAAATGATGTTTATGGTGTTAGTACCGAAGTTTATGATATCAATAAATATCATCGCATTGGGATTCCCTACACCTCATATGGAGTTAATTCGCAGCGTTTAAGTATTACAACTATCATAGCCAATTTGCGATCCCCTGATTATCTTATCCTCTCTAATGATTTTTCGGATTTCAGCATTAATTCCCTGCTCTGCCTGGTACGTGGCACGAGCAGGCCCGTCCCACCGCAGTTACCTTCCTCGATCACCTCGCTGCATCGACGGTGGAGATCCGGGCTAACGATCCTACGGCTATGATCGATTCAAGGTTAATTCAAGCCAGCTCTCAGGAGCTAAGCAGCATTTTCCACTTTCGGTTCAGGGCGCCAACTCTGCCTTTCTCTTTGTCTCCGCGAACTAGTTCTTTCTGTCAACTCGGCCGTGAACAACTTGTGAGGTTTCTGGTGCAGGGTATGGCTTCATCTCTGAATGGCGGATTCAGGGTAAGAATTTACTACTAATTTGTTTCTGTATTATCTCTTCTCATTGATCTAAGGTTTCCCCGATTTACTCAGTTCTGATACTAATGCAATTGTGATATCTCTGCCTATAGGTTCTGCCTCAGAGGATCCAAGAGCTGCCCGCCAAAGCAGTAAAGCAGACACCTTACCAAGTTTATCACTCAGAAAATGCTGGGTAGGAGTTTATCACTGGTCCTCTGGTTACCTGGGCTGAGATGTTCGGCCCCCCCAGTGAAACGCTGCCTCTACTCCTCGAATTTTTCAGAATAAAGTTGAATGGAAAATTGTAATACTTGCCAACCAAGCTGATGAAATTTTGGTCTGCCCTCTGTCGAAGTGAGGGTTTGATTTCTGGCTTCAGTTGTAGAGTCCATGTTAGCTTAGTTATATATATATATATATATATATTATATATATATATATATATATATATATATATATATATATTATCCTGTATACGCTGAGAATCTCCTGAGAATAAGGAATATGGTTTGCTACTCATATTAATAAGACTAAGCTTACTGTACCGCTGGTTACAAATTTATATGCTCTGGTTGCTGAGTTGGTTATGGGATTCTACTGGATGTTAAGGTTTCATGGTTACCTTCTGTATTGTAGTCACATGGTTTCTTATTCTGAGCTTGTAGGGTTTTTAAGCGTATATTCATTGAATTACTCATATGTATATATGGTATTTCCGAGCTTCCTCTGGATTATATTGATTTTATTCTTGTATTCTGTTTTGTACACTTATTCACAGTATTTCCGTTATTATTTCTATTCAGAGGCGTTGGAATATATTACTAATGTAACTCTAATTGAATTCCATTTAGTATCACTGTTTACTGGGATTGTTTTAATACCGAACTGTTAATACTGTTGGCTTTTGCGACCCTTGATACGAGTTTTCTTAGTTTCTCTTGTTGTTGTTGTTGTTTCGGCATTGGATTAGTTGTTTTCCTCCTTCGAGGGTTGCATGATTTTCCAGTGCTGAAGATTTCCTCCCCGTGTAGGGTTTATGAAGATTTCTTCAAGGTTTGAATTTCATCTTTAATGTGATTCCTTTCCCACTAGCCGGCTCGACCTAGGGTTTAAGTTCCAGTCTCTCTTCGTTTTCTTTTTTTAGAGTCTACCTCCAGTTATCTATCGGTGGGAACAACCCCCTCCGCTTGTTAGATTTCCTCCGTTTTCTGGTAAATTTTCCTTCTTTCGTTAAGCATCTTTGTTCAGAGTTTGCTTGTCATGAGATCTAAATTACAGTTCTTGAATACCCTTGATCAACTAAGATAATTGTTTTCCACTTTGCGTTGCTCTGCTACAATAAAATCTTGCAATTCTTTTATAGAAGGTCTGCGCACTTGACACTAGGGTTTGCGTGTACGCAACTTAAGGACATCATACAGTTTCGAGGTAGACAATGTCATCGAAGAATGGGTTTTCTATAGCTTATGGTAGTTCATTATTTCCATCACCTCTTTCTTGTTTCTCGATAATCCACAATATTAAGCACTCTATCGTTTATTATTCAAGAATCTTTCCATACCTGAATACGGAATTCGAATGTAGAACTCTTTAGAAAGATCACCTCTGTTTTCTGTCGCTTGAGCCCAGCCATGAGATTTGTCCTCCGAGACCCAATCTCCCCCCAAACGTACTTGCAAGACCTCTGTCTTTTGCAAGTTACTAGCTCATGGTGCCTCTGCGATCTGGTCATCACCAGATTTAGCAGTCTTTTTCTTCCTTACCATCTGTCTTTACAGCACGGTTTTTCCTACCCCCACTTCCTCTTCTTTGGAAGCATTCCACAGTTAGGGAAGGTAGTTAGGGTTTTTCGGCAACTGCCTTTTCTTCTTTGGAAGCATTCCACAGTTAGGGAAGGTAGTTAGGGTTTTCCGACAATTGCCTTTTCTAACTTCCTTTCATTTTCCTTTCATGAGAAGTTACTAGATTAGTTGATACTTTAATCATTTCTTTAATTCCAACAATTCACAATATTCTTCAATTCAAACAGTAATAATAATAATAATTATTTAGTTTAACTAGAAATAACAATAAATATTCAGTTTGTCCTTACTGTGGTAAAATAAAAAATATTTACTATTTTACTGGAGCATTATCCTCAAATCAAACATCGTCCCGATGTTTTCCATCCAAAAACAACTCTAGATAAGCTTTCCTCATGAGTTGTTCATCCTCCCAGGGGGCCTCATCCGGCCCAAAGTGCTGTGATTGCACTTTAATTTGGGTGATGACTCATCTCTGCAGCATGACTTCTCTCCGATTGAGTATATTCAGCGGCTCGATCAAGAATTCTTCTTTCGGTTCGACCTAAAACACACAATTCTTAAGTCAGTTGCCCCTTAGCAAAAAAAAATTTATTGGCCCACCTAAGACACTTTATACCTATAATGCAACATGTCGGCCGCACTCATCGCATATCCTTGCTGATACTTGTGACTGGTTGGGTTTGGCACTTGCCATCTTATTTGTTGATAATTTTGATCTTGCTCTGCTGCTTTTTTAATCATCTCATTGAGAGTAGTTCGCCCTTCGCTGCAAGCAATTTCGTAGAGGCAATGCATCTTTCGACTTAGAGTGTTAGCCACCCGGTTTTCTTTCCCTTTAAGTGTTTAATCTCAAAATCAAATCCACTCGGAAAATCCACCCACCGTGCCTCCCTAGCATTTAAGGTAGGCTGGTTGAAATAACTAGTCAGGTTGTGATGATAGTCTGTCATCAATAGGAATTTCTTTCCTATCAAATAATGACGTCACATTTTTAAAGTGTGAATGACAACAGCCAGCTCCAGATCATAAGTGAAATATTTATGTTAATGCTCTTTTAATTTTCTAGAGTCATAGACAATTACTTTACCTTCTTGCACCAATACCCCCTGCACCTTCCTTACTCGCATCTATGCACACCACATAATCCTTCCTCGGGTCTTCTATGCTTAATATAGGCGCGGTGGTGAGCAGATGTTGAGCTGTTCAAAACTTTTTTGGCATTCTGCGGTCTATTTAAAGGTTTTCCCCTTTTTTTTGCAGGGAAGTGATAGGATATGCCACTCTTGAAAATCATTCCACAAATCGTCTGTAGTATCTTGCTAATCCCATGAAATATCTTATATCCACTACGTCTTTCAGTACTGGCCATTCCATTATAGTCCTTAACTTCTCAAGGTCAACAGCGATTCCTTCTTTGGTGATAATATGTCCCAAGTACTGAATTTTCTTTTTAAAGATGTCACACTTGCTATACTTAGCGTATAGTTGATGTTTGCAGTGCCAACTTGAGTTGTTCCTTGTGTTCTTCAACATTCCAGGAATATATTAGTATATCATCAATAAAAATTAACACAAACTTGTTTAAATACTGATGAAATATGTTGTTCATTAAGCACATAAATGTCAGAGGGGCATTGGTCAACTCGAAAGGTAGTACCCCGAACTCATAGTATCCATAACTAGTTCTAAAAGTAGTTTTGGCTATGTCCTCTTCTTTGATCCTGATCTGGTGGTATCCCGATCGCAAATCAATCTTTGAAAATATCATTGCCCCTTTTAGTTGGTCAAAAAGTTCATCAATATGGGATAAATGATACGTATTATTAATTGTTAATTTATTCAATTGTCGATAGTCCATGCACATACGAAGGGTCCCATCCTCTTTCTTGACAAACAACACGGGGGCTCCCTAGGGTGACACACTTGGGTGGATGTAATATTTATCTAACAACGCCTGCAATTGCATTTTCAGTTCCGTTAATTCTAGTATGCTCATCCAATATGGCGCCCGGGACACCGAGATTGCTCTAGGCACCAATTCAATAGTAAAGTCTGTCTTTCTTGGGTGGCAGTGCTGATATCTCATATCTCTCTTCAGGGAACACGTCTGCAAATTCTTGAACCACTAGAATACTTTCCAAGGTGGCAGTCTTGTCTCTTGAGTTGGCATAGCCAATCTGAATGGCATAAACTTGACATCTTTTTCTGATGCACTTTGCTAATTGCGAGGCAATTATTGGCCGAATCTGCACTGGCCTCACAATACCCTTTATCTCTTGCTTTTCCCCTAGTTCATATTGGTAGCTGATTGTTTTTGTTTTACAGTTTATTATGGACCAACGTTTTTCCAACTAGTCCATACCTATCCGCACATCGTATGATCCAAGGGGAAGTATGTTTAAATCTGCCAATAAAGGTTGGCCTGCTATTTTCAGTGGGCAGTGATTGACCTTCGCTAACACACGCCTCTTTGCCCCTGTTGCCAACTGAACTAGCCAAGGGTGTTTAAACTTGACAGATTGTAATCTACATTTTTCCACAACCTTAGGACTAACATAGCTTAATGTAACTCCAGAGTAAATTAAAACAGATACAATTTGATTAAAGATCTTACCTTCAAATTCCACCATAGTCGGTTGATATTCGGCTTGATGATCTTCGAGAGCAGTGTTAATTTTTGGTATACTCCGGGCCACGTCACCCACCGTAGATGCTTCATGGATTTGTGAAACTTGTTCATTACCCTTTTGATGAAGACAGTGCTTAACGTAATGGGGCCCGCCACATCCCCAACGTTGTATTGGTGGTCTTGCTACGCCTTCATTATCAACTTTGCTAAATTGCTAGATTCAATGGGTGGCTTCAATCTGAGATGATTTTTGGGTTGGTTCCTATTGTTTGGCCCTTTGGAAAATCCTTTGCTAATACTGCCATGATTCCCTTTTGTGCCCACAACCATCTTATTACCCTTTTTATCAGAGCACCGCTTTCCCAAAATTTCTCCCTTCTGTTTGCTTTGCTGATAGCATATCATGGCCTTTCGTATAACCTCATCGATTGTTTTTGGGTTATCAAACTCAATCATTTCCCTCATTACCAAGTGTAAACTGCTAACGAATCGTTGTACTTTAGCCTTTTCCTCACGTATATAAGGCACATAGCGGAGCAGAGAGGTAAATTTGGTGATAAACTCATCCATTGTCTATTGTCCAAGCCGCGGATCATGAAATTCCCTTACTTTCTCGTCATAAAAATGTTCAGTGAAATATCTTTCTTTAAATATTTTTGGAATGTTTCCCAACTTATACTCTGTTCATTTACCCCCTCGTACAATCTTGATCTCCTCCCACCACAAAGTGGCTTTTCCTTACATTTGGAAAATAGCGAACCGCGCTTTGAGATTGTGGTCATATTCATATAACTGGAAATATTTATTCCTGTTAATCAACCAGGCCTCTGCTGCCTCCTCCAGTGCTCCATCGAAGAGTGGCGGCTTGATCTTCTGGAACTCCCCATGTAACTCTATCCGTTGTTTTTTTGAGGTGGGTTGTTCAGAGGCGTTATCACACTTTTCCCCTTGATTCTCTTCCCCTCCTTTTGTTTCTTCCTCGTCCATATGGTAGCCATGTTCTTCTGAAACTCGCGTTTGTTCAGGGCTAGGGTTCGGCTGGCGTTGATTCTATTTATCAAACAAGCTTTTCATGATTCTCTCTTGTTCCATGGTTAATTTTACATTGTCCTCCCGTAAGCGAGCCATCTCATTGTTCAATTCCTTGACTATTTCTAGTATCGTAAGGTTGGTGTTGCGAGCCTCCTCCCCCAATTGCACCCATATTTCACGATTGTTCTCAGAAAAAGTTGTGGATCCTAGGCCAGCCACATTCCTGTGAGAAACATTGTTTGTCTCCTCATATTCTGTTGTCGTCCGTTTCCCTATTCTCAACAAGTTAGTAAACTATCAATCAAGTGAATACAACAAAACCATTCGTAGACTGGTTGTCCTTAGTATTTATTTGCCAGGAGCCACAGTTTAGTACCCTGCCTCTAATACAGTTTAGTAGCCTGCCTCTAATACCACTTGTTAGCGATTCATATCTTATTTTATAAGGTAAATACATAACAAAAAATATATATATATTATTTTCATTGCGTATGGTGAAACCTTTCTCGGAACTACGATACATTTTTAAGCATAAGGTTTTTGGAGTTCATGTTTATTATATGAAATGATGCTTATGGTGTTAGTACCAAATTTTACGATATCAATAAATATCATTGCATTGGGATTCCCTACATCTCATCTGTAGTTAATTCGCAGTGTTTAAGTATTACAATTGTCATATAGTAGCCTGCCTCTAATACAGTTTAGTAGCCTGCCTCTAATACAGTTTAGTAGCGATCCATATCTTATTTTATAAGGTAAATACATAACAAAAAATATATATATATTTTTTTCATTGCGTATGGTGAAACCTTTCTCGGAACTACGATACACTTTTAAGCAGAAGGTTTTTGGAGTTCATGTTTATTATATGAAATGATGCTTATGGTGTCAGTACCAAATTTTACGATATCAATAAATATCATTACATTGGGATTCCCTACATTTCATCTGTAGTTAATTCACAGTGTTTAAGTATTACAACTGTCATATCCAATCTGCGATCACTTGATTATCTTATCCTCTCTGATGATTTTTCGGATTTCGGCATTAATTCCCTGCTCTGCCTGGTACGTGGCACAAGCAGGCCCGTCCCACTACAGTTACCTTTCTCGATCACCTCGCTGCATCGACGGTGGAGATCCGGGCTAATGATCCTATGACTATGATCGATTCAAGGTTAATTCAAGCCAGCGCTTAGGGGCTAAGTCGCATTTTCCACTTTCAGTTCAGGGCACCAGCTTTGCCTTCCTCTTTGTCTCCGCGAACTGGTTCTTTCTGTCAACTCGGCTGTGAACAACTTGGGAGGTTTCTGGTGCAGGGTATGGCTTCATCTCTGAACGGCGGATTTAGGGTAAGAATTTACTGCTAATTTGTTTATGTAATATCTCTTCTAAGTGATTTAAGGTTTCCCTGATTTACTCAGTTCTAATACTAATGCAATTGTGATACCTTCTGCCTCACAGGATCCAGGAGCTGCCCACCTTACCAGGTTTCATCGCTTAGGAAATCCCGGGCAAGAGTTTATCACCGGTCCTCTGATTGGCTGGGCTGAGATGTTCGGCCCCTCCAGGGAAATGCTGCCTCTACTCGAATTTTTTGGAATTAAGTTGAAAGGAAAATTGTAATAGTTTCCAGCCAAGCATTGAGGAAATTTTGTTCTACCCTCTGTCAAAGCGAGGGTTTGATTTCCGGCTTCAGTTGTAGAGTCCATGTTAGCTTAGTTTATATATATATATATATATATATATATTACCCTGTATACACTGAGAATCTCCTCAGAATAAGGAATATGGTTTGCTACTCATATTAATAAGACTAAGCTTACTGTACCGCTGGTTACAAATTTATATGCTCTGGTCGCTGAGTTGGTTATGGGATTCTGCTGGATGTTAAGGTTTCATAGTTACCTTCTGTATTGTAGTCACATGGTTTCTTATTCTGAGCTTTTAGGGTTTTTAAGCGTATATTCATTGAATTACTCATATGTATATATGGTATTCCCGCGCTTCCTCCGGATTATATTGATTTTATTCTTGTATTTTGTTTTGTACACCTATTCACGGTATTTCCATTATTATTTATGTTCAGAGGTGTTGGAATATATTACTAATGTACTCTGGTTGAATTCCATTTGGTATCACTGTTTATTGAGATTGTTTAAGGTATCGAACTGTTAATACTATCGGCTTTTGCTACCCTTGATACGAGTTATCTCCGTTTCTTTTGTTGTTGTTGTTTCGGCATTGGATTAGTTGTTTTCCTCTTTCAAGGGTTGCATGATTTTCCCAGCGCTGAAGATTTCCTACCTGTGTAGGGTTTATGGAGATTTCTTCAAGGTTTGAATTTCATCTTTATTGTGATTCCTTTCCCACTAGCCAATTCAACCTAGAGTTTAAGTTTCGGTCTCTCTTTGTTTTCTTTTTTTTTAGAATCTACCTCCGGTTATCTTTCGGTGGGAACAACCCCCTCCACTTGTTAGATTTCCAGCGTTTTCTGGTAAATTTTCCTTCTTTCATTAAGCATCTTTGTTCAGAGTTTGCTTGTCATGAGATTTAAATTACAATTCTTGAATACCCTTGATCAACTAAGATAATTGTTTTCCACTTTGCGTTGCTCTGCTACAATAAAATCCTGCAATACTTTTAGAGAGGAGCTACGCACTTGACACTAGGGTTTGAGTGTACCCAACGTAAGAACACCGTATAGTTTCGACGCAGACAATGTCATCAGGGAATGGGTTTTCTATAGCTTATGGTAGTTAATTGTTTTTGTCACCTCTTTCTTGTTTCTCTATTATCCACAATATTTAAACACTCTACTGTTTATTATTCAAGAATCTTACAACATAAAAATAATTCATTAATCCACTGTTTTCTCTCCATTATACATTCAAATGAAGGTTCAAAATAATTTTTTTTTTTTTTTTCCTTGTTTGTATTTGTTGTTGTTTTATGTTTGTTTTATTTCTTGTTTTGTTTATATTCTTCTCTTTTCTGGTAAAGGTCCCATTTCTTAACTATGCAGACATTGTTATTTTTTCTTTTATTTACTGTAAAAGACCTATACAGACACAGTTACTAGTTCTTTCTTTTTCTGTAAAAGACTCGTTTCCTAGCTATACAGACATAGTTGTATTTTCCATACTTGAATATGGAATTCAAATGTAGAACTCTTTAGAAAGATCACCTCTGTTTTTTGTCGTTTGTCAACCGCCCGACCATGAGATTTGTCCTCTAAGACCCAATCTCCCCCTAAGCGTACTTGCAAGACCTTTGTCTTCTGCAAGTTAATGGCTCATCGTGCCTCTGCTATTTGGTCATCACTAGACTTAGCAGTGTTTTTCCTCCTCACCGTCTGTCTTTACAGCATAGTTTTTCTTGCCCCCCACTTCCTTTTCTTTGGAAGCATTTCATAGTTAGGGAAGGTAGTTAAGGTTTTCCGGCGAATGCCTTTTCTAACTTCCTTTCATGAAAAGTTAAGAGATCAGTGGATACTCTAATCATTTTTTTAATTCCAACAGTCCACAATATTCTTCACTTCAAATAGTAATAATAATAATAATTATTCAGTTTAACCAATAATAACAATAATTATTCAATTTGTCCTTACTGTGGTAAAAAAAAAAAAATTTACAATTTTAATGAAGCATTAAAGCTATTTAGCCCCTTAAAAATTCATATGAATATCAAATATTATAGAAAATATATATATATATGTTAACATATCATTTTTAATAAATGTATATAATATATTAAAATTAATAAAATCAGTATAATTTATTTCAAGTATGATTTAAGTGAGTGAGAATGATAAATCTTTATGTTCAAGTGCAAAATACATTTGTTATTTTTCATTGTAAATTGTATTTTTATGTTAAATATAATAATGAAATTTTTAAACATTTCTATATATGATATATATTGAAGTTGATTAGGCATAATTATTAACATAGATTTCAAATAGTTTTTTTTTAAATCTTTGTTGAATATTGTTTGAAATTTTAAGATTTAACATATTTATTATTTTTCATTCAGTGGACATTATTTTTTTTTTATAAAATTATTAATTTTATTTTTTTGTAAAAGGGTTGGAACAAGTATAAATTAAACATATGTTTCACAATTCATTTTTTTACTTCTACTAATTACCATATTCATTTTTTTAATTATAGTCAACATTATTTTTCTATTTAAACATAATTTTTATTTTATTTAAAGCAAAAACATAAATTATTTTTTATTAATATAATTTTTTTTTATTTTAAAAGATACATACATATATATATATATATATATATAAAGTTTTCTATTATTATACGTATTAATACTAAATTATTAAAAAATTTCTGCGTTTATATATAATATATTATAATAAATTTCTCATTTGTATATATATAAAAGCTCTCCATACATCATCATAACTTATTAGAGTAAGTTATGGTAGTTTAACCACCTAAACCCTCATCTCAACATGCTTATATTATATTGATAAGTACCATATTGATGATGTTGCAGCATCTCTCAAAACATCACAAGTTATTGTAATTTAAACGACATCAACCCTCACTTCAACCTGAAAAAAAAATTATATTGATGGCATGTTACTAATAATGTATTCTCATATGGACGCAAACCCTATAAGGAGCGATAAAAGAATATACATCTCATCCAAAACTAGCCACAAAATAAAGGAGTCGTCTATAATGCGATTTTTTGGAAATTCTGGTGACGGAATCCGGCGGAAGAAATGAGGTAAAATCTTGATTTTTAAGCAGTTAAAATGGTTTGTTAACTGCATATTTGGATTCAGCGCCCTGAAAAACCCCTGGGAGCCATTGATTGTGCAGAAACTAGCTATCAAACTTGGGATTCCAATGAATTGCTGCCGGATTTTGACCGGAAAAATCCGCCTATAGACTACTGCCAAAATAAATGCATATCTCCTCGAAAACAACGAAGTCAACCCAATGCCCAAAGCAAAGAATTGAATAGGTCAGTCATCTAACAAACGACGAAGAAGAAGATGTAACGTATAGAAAATGATCATAAATAGCATGTAAACTAATGACGGAAAAAGTGAATTATAAAATTTGATTGATCGTGGTGAGACAAACTAAGATGAACGTACTTCATCAATTTCGTGATGATAATAGTAATCATTTTTAAATCTATGAACACTAAACAAGCATAAAGATTGCAATTATGTGAAAATAGAGTAAAACGTGGAGGCAGAAAATACATACATACATACTTTCCCAAATTTTATGTACTAAGACTGACGTTGAGCTTTGCATATTTTGTGATGTGTGTGTTTTAAAAAATCGAACTTTTCTATGGGCTTCACTCATCTTCAAAATGTCTCGCGTAGGCGTATACTTTTAATACAGTCCAAATGGTAAATTACTAGAAAATAAACGAACATTTACACTGACAGCCATTAGGGAGCCACGGAATCCCTCACTGGAATTTTGTCGACCCCAAGGTGTTGGATCAGGATATGAGGATAAAATAAAAATGACTGAGCTTAGGGAGCCACAGCATCCTTCGCTAGAATTTTGTCGACCTAGGATGTTGGATCAAGATAAGTGGATAATGTTGAAGATAATGGAAAATCCTAGAATAGTGAGTTAGTTGATGAGATCTCAGGGTAGGAAGGATCAAGATACGTGGATAATGTTGAAGATAATGGAAAATCCTAGAATAGTGTGAGTTAGTTGATGAGATCTCAGGGTAGGAATTAGTTTCTATTTCTAAAGGTATGGTTCTAACAACTCTAAAACTATGTAAGCTATATAATGTGTGATGTAGATTGAGAATGTACAGTTTTCTGCAAAACCAAACTTCCCATGTTCAGAATCTCTTTCGTAACGCTGACCAATAGGTATTTTATTTATCAATACAAGCATTTCATTTTAACATGGTATCAGAGCGACAGGGCTAAGGAACCTTGTACGCTGAGTTGAGAGACGCCGAGGCACCCAAGTCGAAAACAAAGCACATTTTGGCGAAAAAATCACGTCAATCTTAGTACTGCCCTTAACGCGATTTTTCTTGGCAAAAGCGGTGCCACTGTTTGGTGGAACCAAGCGAGAACTTGGTGGAAAATCACGCCAACCATGAAGAAGAAAAATTGTGTTTTTTTCCTTCGTGGAGGCTGCGTGTTTTGAAAAAACTGCATGGCTTTTAAAAAGTTTGAGTGCCCTGGGAAAGGTTGCGTGCTTTGGGGGCGCTACCGAATCCTCCTACCACCTTCGGGCAACGAACACTCCCCACAGTGCACGTGCTTGAGGACACGCATTCAGCCCAAATCGTAGTTGTGAAGTGAGCAGCGACAGGTGCCCTGAGCTGCTGAGCCGAAGACCGTCGTGCAACCCTGCTGATTGTGGCAGAGTTCGCTGCGGATTGTCATGTGGAGTGCGCACAAATTGGTGAGGATTGTCGACGGAGGCCGCAAGAGCAAGTAGCACGGAGGAGCGTGCACAGAGGCCATTCCCTGATCCACCATTTTTTTTTATTCATCGTTGTTGTGGATTGGCATGTATTGCAACAAGGGATCAACCTGAGAAGGAATCCACGTGTTGTGGAAGAGATCTACGCAGCGGAAGCATGCAGGAGCCCTACTGTTGTCGCTGGCGGTATATCAAACATAGTCTTTGATAAAGATCTGTGTAGATCTATCATTTCCCTGTAGAGATTTATTTTTTAATCATCGAGATAAATAATCAAATAATCGAAGCATACTTGAATTAGCATAACAAACTCTATGGCTCCAATTATGCGAATTGAAAATCCAAGATGCACACTGTGCTAGAAGCACAGAGTGCTTGAACGATTGCAAATGGGAATGAGCCGAAGCCAGTAGTTGGATCAGCGTCGATCCCAGATTGGGAGGAGAGAGAATGTAAAGCAAAGACGTTGTTGAAGATGTAAGATTTATCTGAGGAATATTGAAACATTTGTATGAGATCAGGAATACAAATCGTCTCTTGTTCTTGAAGAGCAAGATTTTATCCCTGAAGATGGAGGAAAATGACACAATTGCTTCCTTCATAGTAAAGATCAAATATCTGAAAAAACAAATTGACAAACATTAGTTATACAAATTGACAAACATTAGTTATACAGTGGCAGATACAGATTTAGTGACAATTACCATGAATGGTGTGACCAATGACTACCAAATGTTTATCAATAGGATAACTGCGAAAGAGAAAACCCCAAAGTTTGAAGAACTGACAAGAATATTAATGCAAGAAGAAGAAAGAAGATAGACTCTGAAGACCCAGAGTGCAGATCTTGCATTGATGGCAAAGAAAAAGGAAATCCGCCACAGCAAAACAGTGGAAACTCACAGAAAAAAACAAATCAAACTCAAGGTATGCATCCGAATAGAAACAACTCTAAAATTAAATGTTTTTATTGTGGGAAAATTGGTCATATGGCTAAGGAGTGCAAGAAGAAGAAATATCATGAACAACAGCAGAGGCAGAAAAGACATGCAGGTCATCTCGCAAATGATAATCATGTGCAGAACTTCAGATTGTTCATGTCAGACTTTGATGAGAATGTTGATGCAGAGATTTGTTATGTAGATTCAGGGGCATCCACACATGACGGGAAATAGACAATGGTTCAAAGATTTTAAAGAAATCAACGACGGATCACAAATCTACCTTGGTGATGATAGAAGTCATCAGATCAAAGGATGAGAAAATTTCTATCATTTTACCTAATGTAATCTAAGACATTCATAATGTCATGTATGTGCCCGATGTGACAAAAAATTTGATTTTTGTATCCATGATTACAACTCAACATCTCAAAGTTGAATTTTTTAAATCTAACTGTTATATTAAAGATCTATTGGATGGCATGAATCCTATTACTTCTGGAATTCGAACAAGAGGTATGTACAAATTGGATGTGAGACCGACACCAATTCGAGCTTTGATAGCAGTGAGTTTGAATACAGAAGCGCAGTGGCATCAGAGATTTGGTCATATCAACTACAATGATTTGTTGTTACTTCAAAAAAAGGAAATGGTAAGAGATCTTCCTCTATTAAAACAAGTGCATAATTATTGTGATCCCTGTACATTAGGAAAAATGCATAGAGAAGAATTCCATGTTCAAGTAGAAAGGAAACAGAGAGACATACTTGAATTAGTACACACAGATCTTTGTGGACCCATGCAAACAAAGTCATTAGGAGGTGTACTGTATTTTTCATTGTTTGTTGATGACTGCACAAAGTTTTCTTGGGTATATTTTTTGAGTAAGAAAAATCACACATTTGAATACTTTAAGAAGTTCAGAAACATCATTGAAAAGTAAACATGAAAGCATATAAAAATTCTCCACTCCGATCAAGGGGGAGAATTTAGGAAGGTTGAACTTATCAAGTATTATAAAGACCATGGGATATTACAACAATTCACAGTACCCCATACTCCTCTGCGGAATGGAGTAGCGGAAAGAAAAAACAAAACATTGGTGGAATGTGCTAGGAGCATGTTGAAAGGTAAGGATCTTTCAAATGGTTTTTGCGCTGAAGCATTGAATATTGCAGTTTATTTGAAAAATAGGAGTCCTACAAAGAGTCTTGAGTTTAAAACTCCTTATGAAGCATTATATGGATTTAATCCTACGGTAAAACATTTAAGAGTGTTTGGGTCTAAAGCATTTGCCCACATTCCAAAGGAAGACGGAAGAAAACTAGATTCAAAAACCATCAGATGTACCTTTGTAGGGTATTGTTCGCAATACAAAGCTTATAGATTATTTAATCCCTCTACTCACAAGATTTTTGTTAGTAGAGATGTCATATTCCATGTGCATATTCATGAAGAATCTGATAAGCGCAACAAGGAATGGGATATTCCATTCTTGGTAGAAGAAAGTGAAGAAACATGGAACAACCAAATCAACAAACAAAGGTAGAAGAAGAGAATTTAGATGCAGCGATCATGCAGAGTCCAGTGAAGGAAACTCAAAATGGGTTAGACGCTACACCAACACTCATAATATCAGGTAGACAGACTCAATTCCCTGCTAGATACAGGGAAAATTCTTTTATAACTAGTATGATGAATGTTGTTGAACCTTCTAATTATAAAGAAGCAAATGAATGTAGTGAATGGGAAACAGGTATGGAATAGGAATATGAACCTATAATCAGGAACAACACTTGGCAGCTGGTTGAACTTCCTAAAGGGAAACAAACCATAGGTTGTAAATGGTTGTATAAACCCAAGATTACTGCAGATGGAACCATAGATAAATTAAAAGCTAGATTGGTAGTAAAGGGGTATTCACAAAAAGAAGGCATTGAATATGAAAAAAAAATTGCCCCGTAGTTAAACTAAATACTATCAAAATGTTGATTGCTTTAGCTACTAAGAAATATTGGATGATTCACCAACTAGATGTAAAATCTGCATTTTTAATGGGGAATTGAAAGATGAAGTTTATTTAGAGCAACCTGAGGGGTTTGTCCAGAAAGGGAAAAAACATTTAGTTTGTAGATTAAAATAAGCGTTATATGGACTAAAGCAAGCACCCAAGTCCTGGTATGAAAAGATTGATTCGTTTTTTGGCAACTTGGCTACAACAAAAGTAAAAACGACCCTAATCTGTATATCTGCATTTTTAAATGGGGAATTGAAAGAGGAAGTTTATTTAGAGCAACTTGAGGGGTTTGTCCAAAAAGGAAAAAAACATTAGTCTGTAAATTAAAATAAGTGTTATATGGACTAAAGCAAGCACCCAGATCCTGGTATGAAAAGTTTGATTCGTTTTTTGGCAACTTGGCTACAACAGAAGTAAAAACGACCCTAACCTGTATACCATGAAGGATGAAAAGGGGCGCATAGTGTTGATTTCTTTGTATGCAGATGATTTAATTATTACAGGTGATGGTATTGCTCTAATTAAATAAATCAAGCAACAAATGTCACATGTGTTCGAAATGAAAGACCTTGGTGAATTAAAACATTGTTTGGGTCTTGATATCTGGAGAGATTCAAGACAAACTTTTCTGTGCCAGGGTAAGTATGTCAAAGGTCTACTGGAAAAATTTAGGATGGATCAGTTTAAGGCTGCGCCAATACCACTACAGCAGAACATTAAACTTCAAAGTGAGGATGGCCCTAAAGAGCCAGATGCGACATTTTATAGACCACTGGTTGGGAGCTTCATCTACTTGACCACTACTAGACCGGATTTGGCTTTGATGCAATCAGTGTGCTAAGGTATCTATAAGGAACTATAGACTATGGTATTATTTACACGGATTCCTCTGATGTTAGATTGACGGGATTTACAGATTCTCACTGAACTAGAAATGTAGACACCACAGATCCATAACAGGTCATGCATTCAACATTGGATCCGAGGTGATTACATGGAGCAGCAAGAAACAGAACACAATTTCCTTGTCTTCAGCGAAAGCAGAGTATCAAGTTATGTGTGCAGCAACATGTGAAGCAATTTGGTTGCTGAGACTTCTCCAAGATGTCGGGGAAGAATAGAAAGATGCAACAACAATCAGAGGCGACAACCAGAGTTCAATCAAACTTGCTAATAATCCGGTGTTTCACAAGAACACTAAACACAATGATACACAATTCCACTTTGTCAGGGACAAAGTACAATCAAAAGAAATTCATCTTGTATATTGTAAAACATGTGATAATGTTGCAAACATTTTCACTAAGCCTCTTGGCAAAATTAAGTTTGAAATGTTTAAGGAAGCATATTTGTGAATACCTTCTCCATTAAGGGGGAGTGTTGAAGATAATGGAGAATCTTATAATAGTGTGAGTTGGTTCATAAGACCTCAGGATAGGAATTAATTTCTATTTCATGGGTATGGTTCTAACAACCCTAAAACTATGTAAGCTATATAATGTGTGATGTACATTGAAAATGTCAAGTGTTCTGCAAAGCCAAACTCTCCTGGTTCAAAGACTCTTTCATAGAGCTGACCAGTGGGTGTTTATTTATCAATATAAGCATCTCATTTTAACAGATAAAATAACCAAGTTTACTAACATCTCAAATGACACGAAAAAAGTAATCAAGTAGGGAGTAAAATCAATGATCTACAGACTAAGGGAAACATTCCTCGATGTCAACATGTTAACAAGTGACGATAAAAAGACATGATTAGTACAGCAGCAGATTTTAGGAAAACCAAACAAAGAAAGCCCTAAGAGTCATCACGGAGTCCCGGTTCAACATTTACATCATCACTGGAAATAAATTTAGAGGCAAAGAGGGAAATGAGATATATCTATGTCCATTAATCACTATCATGGAACCAATGCAAACCTGATGACGTCAACTAGAGGGGGTTGGTTGTACAATCCTAGGAGGAACTCTAGAGCGAATTGAACCATCTGTCCTAACATCAGAGGTCGAGGCAGAAAACGTTTGATTTCCCAACATGCAATATTATTTTTTGTGGAGTTAGTCTGGCACCAAGGTCTCATGAAGGTGGAATGTCTGTCTATACAAGAAAAGGAAATCCTAGCAAGGTTGGTGCAAGAGGAGGTAAGTTGAGAAAATCAAGGAGCAATGATTACACAACTTGCGCAATAGCCAACATGGACTGCCAAATCAAAATGGTAAGCGACTAATATGAACACCCAAGAAAACCGCAGGTTTAGCTAGATAAGTTAAACAAACACAATATTAAAAGTGGATTCAACGAAGCAATCTGTGAATATAAGTAATATTAGACTTCATAACAGTGAGCGTTAATACTTTTGCTTGCAAACTGGAAGGACAAGACCACTACGACAAGTGATGAAATTAAAAATCTTGATTAAGGAGACAATCAAGTAAGAAGGTTGCAGACTACTAGCAAATTTAGCCATCCTAAAGGGAGGGTTTGAAAACCTAGAGGCTTCTAGTCCCATATGATTTGAAGGAGATCAACAACAAGGAATCTTTGGAATATTCTTTGAGCTAAAGAACCAACAATAGAATGTAACCTATTACATCTCTGGAATATTCTTTGGAGCTAAAGAACCAACAATAGAATGTAACCCATTACATTGGCATCGACTTGAACCAAAACTATCTTACAAAAAACAAAGTTCTCATCGAGAATAAGATCAACGTACCTAACCCAAGTTTTGAATTTCCAATTAGGGAAACATCCAAATTATGAGCCATAAATCTATGGGCATTCGTGATTGCAATGGCACCATGTATAACATATGTTACCATTAGAATCTACAAGCCTTGGATTTGATCAAACAAGCAAATCCCATTCCATGGGTGGATGAACTCAAACCGATGGAACAGATTGACAATCGCATGAAAAAATAAACCATGAGATCTGAGTTCTCCGTTATCCAAATGCATCACACTACCAAACAACTATGCCTCAAAACACGGAAAAAAAGAAGAGTAAGATTAACAGAAGCAGATGACCTACAAGTGAATATCAAGAAAGTGAATTGAGCAACAGACAAGGATAGCAAAATAACTTGCACTTGAAAAGGGAAAATAGAACTTAAATCTGGCAGCAATACCCTTTCACAAGCATCAAACAATAATTACCATAACATTAAAAAAGGGGAGTAAGATTAATAGACGCACACGACCTTTAAGTGAATCGAGGAACAGACAAGGATAGCAAAATAAGTTGCATTTGAAAAGGAAAAATAGGATTTAAATCTGGCGGCAATATCCTTTCACAAGCATCAAACAATAATCACCATAACATTTATTAACCAAAAAAAACACTGCAATTAACAATGCCAACATTTTGTTAGATTACCATTATTTGGCCAATTAATATTACAGTATCTTATCAGCCAATCAGACGAAACACGCTCATTGAGCCAGATCAAGATACCAAACCCAGGTATTGAATTTCAGTTTTAAAGAACCATCCAAATTTTGGACCCATAAAACTTATATGGACATCAATGATTACAATAGCATCATTTCGAATATATGTCACCATTAGAGTATTCAACCCTTGAATTGATCAAATATGCAAAACCCATTTAATGTGTGAATGAACTCAAACAGATAGAATGTTTACAAACCAATGAAACCCCCCATGACATCTGAAATCTCCTTTATCAGAATGCATCACACTACCAAACATAGATGCCTTCAAACTCAAAAAAACAAAAGAGTAGGATTTGCAGAAGCACACAATCTACAAGTGAATACCGTGTAAAGTGCATTGAGTGGAAAAGGATCTCAAAATAACTTGCATTGGGAAAGGAAAATCCGGCATTGCCACACTTTCACAAGCATCAAACTATAATCACCATGACATCTAAATAAAACATACGGCAATTATCAATGCCAACATTTCAATATATTATGATTACTTGGTCAATTAATATTACAGTATACTATCAGCCGATCAAACAGATTTAAATTTGATGACCATTGTAGGCAAATGTTCCAAAGACGGTTGAAAAAGAGAAGAAAAATCTTACTAGTTTTGAGGCACTGATCAAACAGTTCTGATATACGTACATATGTACAAATATATATGCATATAGTTATATATCCGTTCACAGACAGAGACATATACATGTATAATATACTGTATGTAACTAGAAAAGGAAATAAATAGAAAATGCCAAACATCTTTTATACATATATATAGCAAATTTAATCTTAATCAACATCTAAAATAAACTTTCCCTCTCACAGAAATTCTCTGTACGGCACTAGAAAAGGAAATAAATAGAAAATGCCAAACATCTTGCCCAGGAGCATTCCCAATTCAAGAAACTCATTCTAGAGCTTAGCATGACCGATTTGAAGATATATTGCAAAACAGATGGGTGGAACACAAATGCCTTCAAGGGCATAAATGTACAAAACACATGCAAGCATCAAGAAACTAAAAGGGCCATCAATCACCAAGGAAGAAACGTGGACAATGAAAACAAAAGTTGCAATTACACTCCAGTCTTATCATAAATAACTGAAATCTAAAAGGTCTAGGTATATTGTTAAGTTGAAAGCAAAGAACAAAGCGTATAAACCCCACTAAAGCTGCATGTGCTGTAAGTCCAAAAGTGATGGTTCACGGCACCTCATCAACAGAAATTCCATAAATTGTTCATGGAACCATTACTACCATGCTGCACTATCCCAGATTGTCCCTGAGATCCATTTCCCTGTGTCTGTGAGGACATGTGCATTAAATCGATGGTACGTCTAACAGCTTTTGATCTTGCATCATGAGAATTTCTAAATCCTTGTCCTTGCAGAAAGCCATGCATAGGGGTTTCAAAGTTTCCAATACCCCCAATATGAGGAGTTAGTGACCCAACTTGAACCTTATCAATAAAATTCATAGCAGTGGGATATCCATTAGAGATGAGACCTGCAGAGGCTTGGGAGCTATTAGCTAGACTAAAATTATGTTGCATTCCTTGCAGTGAGATCTGATCCATGGAAGAATGATTCTCATGCATAAACTGTTCCAATGTGGCACCTGGTCGAGTGGCCAGATCTAATGAGGCTGATCCTAGAGCCCTTGAGCCCAATGACTGCGATGACAGAAGAGAGAGAGCACAACCAGAGTCTGAGACTCCTAATAAATTTTGTGTAGCCGTTGCTACTTCTAGACCAGCAATAACCCCTGTTTCTGGCGAGAATGAACGAGTTAAGGCCTCAGTAAGAGGGTTGGCTGGGTTCTGTGTATAATGTTGAATGCCTTGACTTAGAACGCTGACAGAGGAAGCCTTGGAGCTCTGCAAGAGCTGGAGTAGCCTGTCAGCACTTTGACAAGACAGAGCATTGGTAAATGATGGCCGATTAACAGCTGCTGTTTGTGGATGGCCATCAAACATCAATGGGACCTCCGATTTAACAATCTTTGGCCAGGTCCCTTTCCCATGTCCAAGTTTGAAGTCATCACGATCATCCAAAACTGAACTTGAAAAAATCCTTGGGTGCATAAAGGATGATGCATCTAGCAAAAGGCCAGTATGCCTGTTATCTGTTCATAAAAGATAAGTATCAGCGGTTGTATATATGTACAAATGGCATTACACAGCTTCACAACTTTCATGATGAATTACTCTTTTTATGCTTACAAGTAAAAATAGTGTTATTCTAATGATAATTAAAAGTTAAATGAGATTCATGCTTACACTATAAGAATGAATTCCCAGATTTGATAAATTATTTGTGTCATTCACATCCAATGGCAATACCAGATTTCTTATTTGAACTAGACTATCAAAGATCTCATACCCACTGACCTTACTATTGGACATGAACCCATAATCAAATGGCATGTTGACTAAGCAGCCAACAAAATATCACAAAGTACAATCTCAGTTTGTACCTCCAAAAATAAGTTTCCAACAATGATTTTCCACGAGAATATTTGTATTAAATACATCTGCAAATAATTCCAGTTTATAAAATTAGGCAGTAAAGGTAAGGTAAGGTTTTACTGACGTTTTGCTCAGTGAGTTTGTAAGTATGTCATTAATCATCCCCACCCTTTGCATGCTTGTATTAAATAGGTCTGTAAATAATTCTAGTTAATAAAATGAGGCAGTAAAGGTAAGGTTTTACAGACATGTTACTCGGTGAGTTTACGAGTATGCCATTAATCGTCCCCACCCTTTGCAAGCTTTAGAGTTCCTCTGCATACTAAACGTGTCATTTTGGTCTTATCCTCCACTAAGGCTTGCGGCTTATAAATGTGAAACCCAGGCCAATACTCATTGTGCATTTGCCACTAAGGAGCATTGTTCCTATCAAAAAAGGCAACCGCATATCACGTGGCAATAACCTCTAATGCTCCCTCTCATTCGTGTTAAAAATAATATTCTAGAATACAATGAAGCTTATCCCAAGATTTGCCACATGTGACTGATCAGAATCCAGATACCTCATGGGAAAAGTGTAGTCTCAAAACACAGTTATGTATTAGGTGAGATATTTCTGGGAGCCCTTGGGCTAGCATCTTAAAGGTATCTGTAATTTGACAAAAGGATTTTTAATGTTCACCTTCAGGTATGCCAAGGCCTGCCTGGAAATTCTGTAGAAAAGTACTTGGATATATAGATACTGAAAACATTTTGATAGTGTTTTAAAACATATACCTGAGATCGACTTTTCTACTGAAAAATCAACAGAACCTCACTACCCCTTTGAGAAAGAGTTTTCAGGCTCTGGTTTAGCTCCAGTATTTATTGGATTGTCTCAGGCAGCCTTTACTTAAACTTCTTTGTCGTGAACCTGACAAGCTCTTTAACCCACAGCTAAATTATAGCAATACATCAAAGGGATGTGTCTTAAATACAATTGCACTAAGGACATTAAGGAATTTATTTATATACTGGTTGGCAAGAGAGTCACTTGCCATACCATCTGCTGCATTATGATTCTTAATACTTGTTCTTCTAGAAAACACCCTGATCATCATATCATGAACTGCCAACAGATGGATAAAGGGCCCACAGATTCTGTGGTTCTGTTGACGGTGCTAGATGCCGCCAACATGTAAGGGGATCTTCCCAATGTGCAACCCCAATTAGGCCTCACACTGTTTGGTGAAGGAGTCTCATCTGGCTAGATGGTCCGGCCACCGTTGGAAAGGTTTCAAAGATATGTCTTCGTTACAATCACACACAAGAGAATGCAACACCTCTTTGTGGTATCATGTAACCTTTGTGAGACATCAAATGTAAAATGCATGGGAACTTCCATGGCTGGTAAAGGAGAATAAGCCTCCGGTTAGGAAAGTAATAGTACTATCCTAAAGGGGGACCCGGGAACGAAGAGAAAGGCTTGTTGATTACTGTTAAAGTTGGCAACTAGGACCAAACTTCAAGTGAGTCACCTTATTCATGGATGATAATATTTTTACTAGATTCTGTCAGGCCAGGGTAACTCCAGGCTTAATGAGCGAGAAAAACTGATTTCATATTCATTAGGTAACCTATATTTATATATACAAATGAGACGGATCAGTTCATCTTCTGGATGACTGTCCAGTT
>APFE030083368.1:158885-240329 GCA_000404065.3 Pinus taeda
CCTCCTTATTTACAGATGCTGCTATTAGTGCATATGCTTTGCTATTCTTGTTTTCCCAGATGGCAAGCTCTTTGTCTGATGTGGGCTTTTCTGGGTCATTATCTCCTTCTCCGACACACACTCCTTTCCACAGCTCATTGAAAATGAGGGTGTGCTGTACCATCCGGGACCAGTCAGGATAGTTCTCCTTGCCAGTGAGAACTATTCCTATCATAGAGATGATTGAATGCATTCTGTAAAGGTTACTTCTGCTGAAAAAACTTTTGCTGATATATACTTCTGATGGCAAAAAAAATGCTCTTAAAAAAAATTCCACTGCTTTAAAAAATGATTTTGATATGGAGAATTGCTGTGTATATCTTTGCTTTAAAAAATGATTATGGAGAAAAAAATCATTTAAAACCCTGCTTTATATCACCATTTCTACACTTCAAAACTCTGCTTTAAATCACCATATATATATCTCAGCTCATGTCATTTAAAATTCTGCTATCTCCATATATATCTCAGCTCATATATATCAAAAATTTTAAAAATCTGCTATCACCACCATATATATCTCAGCTCATATATATATCAAATTTTTTTTTTTAAAATCTGCTATCACCACCATATATATCTCAGCTCATATATATATCAAATTATATTTTTTTTTTTAAATCTGCTATCACCACCATATATATCTCGATATGCACAATTCTGCTATAAAATTACAATGCATGTCCATAAAGGTCGCCTAACTTCACTGCTGTTCGGTGGCCCACTCTTTTTAAGAAGGATGGATATACACACTGGAATTAATATGCACAGTCACTCTTCCAAAACATCGATTCCCAGGTCAGGTTTGAAGAAGTTTCACTGCCGAGAAAGCCGTCCGGGCTTATGACACAGGCGGAAGAAGAATATTTAATACAACGACAAACTATATGAGAGACTATTCGAAAATTCGAATCAGCTCCACCCCTCGTTAAACAGCTCGGGTTATTGTAACTGTTTCTGCGGTGATCCCTTCGAACAGTCTGAAGCGATGCGAAGATGGCCCCATCGCTACACGTCCGAGGAGAGGGATCAAGCTCGGGTTTAAAGAAAAAAACTTGCGCGAATAAAACTGCCTTTCGAACAGGCTTCGATTGGGCTCTCCTTTAAACGCTCAAGGTTAGGGAGCCTCGACAGCAGGTTGAAGAAAAAACTTTTGAAGTCTAGCACACGGTGGGAAACGCCAGAAAATGGAGACGAAGTAACAGTGCAGAACGGCGAAGGGCAAGTGGAAGTGATAGACTAGGACGAATGCATAATTTCATTCATAATTTCAATGAGCAAAACGTTTCAATACGTTACCAATCCAGGAGTTTGCAGGCAGCGGCAGTCTCCAGGCAGCAGCGGCAGTCTTCAGCTATTTCAGGGATGTCAGAGACTGAGCAGCTCTCAGGCAGGAGTTACAATTATTACGGGACCTGTGCTCTGATACCATGTCAGGCCAGGGTAACTCCAGGCTTAATGAGCGAGAAAAACTGATTTCATATTCATTAGGTAACCTATATTTATATATACAAATGAGACGGATCAGTTCATCTTCTGGATGACTGTCCAGTTCACCCATCCGTTTCGGATTAGGTGTCAACAGATTCCTCTCGTCAAAAGGTGTAGGATTGATCTAAAGATCATCCAATTCCAATAAGTATTTATGGAGATATGAATTTATTTTGATTATGGAATAATTGTCAAAGTCAGCCAGCAACTTATGTAGGCTCAGAAGCCCAATAGTTGCATCTATTCAACGCCAACATTGTGCATATAAATACAAGGAGTATTCTCCTCATCTGCACACTTCACTTCTCATCACATCTCTCTCTCCTGCGCAGAAAAGAGTCTCTTCTCTTTCTTGCACAGAAAAGACTCTTCTCTCACACGTGTGGAAGGAAGGACGCAGATTTTAGGGCTGCAGCTGCAGATCAAAACTTTGACCAGCGTTGACCATCATTCTCTCTCTCTGGACTGCGCAGTAGGTGAAACTAACTCTCCTTGGAAGGCCGCATTTTTTGGTGAAAGAATCAAGGTGATCCAACCACCGGTTTGACAAGCTGATGCTGCTAATATAAATCAGACTTTTGTACTATTTTTTCTCTACTGAATTATTGATAAAAGAAGATTTGATCAAAGGGTTTCCCCATATTGGGGTTTGTCCCTGGCTAGCCGCCACATCTTGTGTCTCTTGTCTTGGCTTGTTTTCTGTTGATTGTTTAAATGTTATATCTGCACTTTACTTAATGTACATGTGATTGCTAATCTGTGGATAATAAAAAGAAAGATAAGTAAATTGCTCTAAGCATAGAACATACCATAAATTAACATCGTATCAGAGCATAGGTGAAGACAAAGCCCGAGCAAGAGCAAGAGCAATCACCGAAGAAAAAAATAGCAAGGCTATCCTAAAAGAACTATGGTGTCCTCAACACTCTTCCCCGCCGAAGACAAGCTCCGTGAGAACTCTGACTATCACGGATGGAAGATGTCTCTCAATATGACTTCAGAAGATTAGGGAGTGTTCGACCATGTGAGAGGCAATATTGTTGAGCATCCATCAAATGCACCTGCTATTGCCAAGAACAAATAAAAATTCGGAGAAGTCAAAGCAAAAAAGATCATCCGGGACTCTATTGACAAGCGCTTGGTGGCCTACATTTCTAAGCTGAACACCTCCAAGGAAATCTACGATAGACTGGTGAGTTTATTTAAAGTTAATGATGCAAATCAAGTTCTGTTTCTTAGAAATAAGCTGAAGGAAATTAAGAAGGGAAAAGATGAAAATATGCAAGCATATATCTTAATAATCACCGAGATCAAGAACGATCTCCTATCTATCAGGGAAGTAATTCCTGACAGGGAAATGGCACTCACAACTCTTGGAGGACTACCATCTGAATGGTATATATTCAAGACTACTCTCCTCAACAATAGTGTAATTCCTGGATTTGAGGAATTAATGGCAAGATGCATTCAAGAAGAAGCTAGGATGGAAGAACAGGAAATGCCCACACTCAAAGGTCATCCTGCTATTTTTTCTTCTCATGCTAAAAGAAGAAACAATTATGAGGCTAAATCCAAAAGGAAGGCTTGACCAAAGGGTGGAAAAGGACGATGTTACCATTGCAATAAACCAGGTCATTATGCAAGGGAGTGTCCTGATAAAGGGAACTCACACCAGGATGATGATCAAAATCCTTCTCAAGGCAATCAAAGAAATGGCAGGTCAAATGGTTGAGGTAAAAGGAGTGTTGGAAATCAAGAAAGAGGACAACCATTCAAGAAGGCAAGAAATTCCAAGTATGAATCTAACATTGTTGACAATAAGCAGGATGAATATTATCTACCAGCTGCTCTATCTACCACTACTCCTCTGGACTCGCTGGGAAATTGGCTTATTGATAGTGGTGCCTTAAGGCACTTCACTGGTTACAAAGAAGTTCTCCGTAATCTAATAGAGAAAGAAACCAACCTGGAAATTGTCCTTGGAGATAATATGAAATATCCCGTGAAAGGTGTAGGCAATGTCTCTCTTAAATTGAATCAAGGTAATACAATCCACCTACAAGATGTATTATATGTACCTAATCTCAAAAAGAACCTGGTATCCATTTCGACAATGGAAGACAAAGGCTACAACATGGCTTTCAACGATGGCAAGGTACGTGCATGGAAAAACAATATTAAAGATGCCTTCAGTCTTGGGTTTCGAGTTGATTCATTATATCAGGTCAGAGCAAGTCCGCTAGGTGTCATGTCTTGTGACACATCTCTTCAATCTGAACTATGGCATCGGAGGTTTGCTCACCTTCATTATAAATCTCTACCTCATGTAAGAAAAATGGTGACCAAGATTACCGAGTTCAGATTAGGTGTATGTCCCGGATGTGCCGAAGGAAAGCTAAAAAGGGACCATTCCCCTCAAGCCAAAGCAAGACCTCCGATATATTGCAGTTAGTTCACTCAGACATATTTGGTATGATGCCTGTGAACTCCTTGGGAGAATATTCATATTACCTCACTTTTACAAATGACTATTCTAGCAAGACTTGGATATACTTCTTGAAAAAGAAGAATGAAGTGTTTTCCTGGTTTCGACATTTCAAAGCCTTGATCGAGAATCAAACCAAAAAGAAGATCAAGATCTTAAAGACTGATAATGGGACTGAATATAAATCTAATGAGTTTCATGACTTTTGTAAAGAGGTTGGCATTAAGAGGGAAACTACTACACCATACACTCCTGAACAGAATGGTGTGGCAGAAAGTAAGAACCGCACGATTGTGGAAGTTGTATGTGCTAAGCTCCATGATAAAAAACTTGCAAAGTTTCTATGGGTCGAAGCTACAAACACCGTTGTATATGTACAAAACCGATGCCCCCATCAAGCATTGGGTTCCAAGACTCCCGAAGAAATGTTCACTGGTAAGAAACCCAACGTCTCTCATTTTAGAATTGTTGGAAGCCCTGTATATTTTCATGTGCCAAAAGAAAAAAGGAACAAATTGGGTACATCTAGAAAGAAAGGAATCTTCGTGGGCCATAATGAAAATACTAAGGGCTATAGAATCTATTTAGTCGATCAAAGGGAAGTCGTGATTAGTCATGATGTCACCTTTGACAAAGATATGGCTCTCAACAAGGTGAACAATCTTCCTACTGTGAGGAGCTCTCAAGAAGCTAACACCAGGAAACCGAAAGAAAAAGCTGATGAAACAATGCCCAGTGTGGAAGAACCCATGGATCCTATTGATCCTCCTCCACCTGAGCCTTCCTCTTCTAGGAAGAGGCCTTCATGGCTTAAGGGAACACTTCATGATGTTGAAGGGCACGCTGCACCCCCAGGAACCTTCCGTGAAAGTAAGAAACCAAACAAGTATCAGGGATACCTGACCATCATGAGCACGATCATTCAAAATGAGCCTTCATCATTTTCAGATGTCGTAAAACATAAAGTATGGAAGGGAGCTATGATCGAAGAATATGAGTCTATTATGAAGAATGATGTCTGGGAAGTGGTTCCCAGACCCCTGGACAAGACAATTGTCACTTCTAAATGGCTTTACAAGATAAAGCATGCAGTTGATGGAAGTACGAAAAAGTATAAGGCTCGTTTTGTCGCTCGTGGCTTCTCCCAGAAGGAAGGTATAGACTATGATGAGATATTTGCACATGTTGCCAGATATACCACCATCCGCTTGATCATAGCCCTTGCGGCTTCCCAAGGATGGGAACTACATCAGATGGATGTTAAGATCGCGTCCTTGCATGGTTCGATCAAAGAAGAGGTCCACGTGGAGCAACCCGAAGGATTTGAGATTCATGATCGAAAATCTCATGTGTGCAGCTTGAAGAAGGCCCTCTATGGACTAAAGCAAGGACCCTGAGCATGGTATGAGAGCATCGATAGCTACTTGATGACGCTGGGATTCACTAAGAGTCAATTCGATCCTAACCTTTACTTTAGGATTGAAGATAACAAACCTCTCATACTGGCGTTGTATGTTGACGATCTCTTTCTAACAGGTGCAGACCCTCTCATTCACAAATGTAAGAGGGAGTTGGCTTCTGTTTGAAATGAAGGACATAGGACTAATGCACTATTTCCTAGGACTTGAAGTTTGGCAAAAGCCAGGGGAAATTTTCCTATCTCAAGGAAAATATGTGGTGAAGATATTGGAAAGATTCGGTATGGTGGACTGCAAGCCCGTAACTACCCCGATGGAGCTTGACTTCAAAAAGTTAAGTAGTAGTGTTGCTTTTACGAAATGCCACCGAGTATTGTCAACTCGTCGAAGCATTAATGTTCTTCGTGAACTCCCGTCCAGACATATGCTTTGCAATCAACACGTTGAGTCAATATATGGTTGAACCTCACCACATACATTGTATTGGTGCCAAGAATCTGTTGAGATATCTTCGTGGCACTACTTATGGGTTAAGATACACTACCGGAGATGTGAGACTACTTTGATATACTAATGTTGATTGGGTAAGCAATGTGGTGGACCGTAAGAGCCCTTCCGGGTGTTGTTTCTCCTTGGGATCTGCTTCGATTACCTGGATGAGCAGGAAGCAGAAGTCGGTAGCTTTGAGCACCGCCAAGGCAGAGTATATTGCCGCTAGCATGGCCTCCTGTGAGGTTGTCTGGTTGCGAAAGCTCTTCAGTGAGCTATTTGGATTTACATTGGATACCACCGTGATTCTATGTGACAACAAGAGCGGGATCCATTTATTAGAAAATCTCGTATTTCATGATCGCTCCAAGCATATCGATACAGGTACCACTATATTCGAGATATGGTGCAAAGAAGAGCAATAAGGCTCCAACATATTGGTACAGATGAACAGGTCGCCGACATTTTGACAAAGCCCCTAGCAAAGGTCAAATTCCTGACTTTCCGAGAACGACTTGGTGTCGTTCAAAGACCCTCTGATGAGGGTCAAGTATGATGTACAGAGCTCTGGGAGCTCCAAGGGGGCAGGCGGTACTTCTTGGAGCGACATGTGACCACAAGGTGACTCACCATCCCCTGTTGATGCACTTGGTACGGGGTAAAAGGTTCAACCTTCCCCTATGACACCTCGTGGCGACTATGGAACAGGATGATTAGTTCTCCTAAGGGCCTGGATGATGTGTTCTCCATTGTGATTGTGAAACAGGATGATTCGTTCTCCTATAGGCCAGGATGATTAGTTCTCTATGGCATCCACTAGACAGGATGATTCACACTCCTATGGACAGGATGATTTGTTCTCCTGTCGAGGCATCCTACCCATGCAGTCTGGGACTCATGGGAAGTACCTCTCATCTAATCAATGAGCAGGGAAACGAGGATAGGGACCATAGTAGTACCGATGGACACATCGTTGTATCTACCGTACTCCCTATGCTAAGATGACCTTCATTGATCTGAGATCAATGATACTGGTCTAGGACCAGTGAGAGTGGTACACACTCTGAGACTGACTTCGAGTCAGTAGGGGATGATATGATACATCCACGATCATTTCTTCTTCTTCATAATTCGAGCAAAGAAAAGCAGAGCAAAGCAAGAAGAGTCAAGCCATACAGAACAGTGCATTTGATCGATGGACAGCAGTGACGGTCCGATAGATTGCAGATGAAGTTCTCCCTAGTTGAGAGGGAGTGTTAAAATTGGCAACTAGGGCCAAAATTAATGTAGGTCACCTTATTCATGGATGATAATATTTTTACTAGATTCCTCTCGTCGAGAGGTGTAGGATTAATCTAAAGATCATCTGATTCCAATAAGTATTTATGGAGATGAATTTATTTTGATTATGGACTAATTGTCAAAGTCGACCAGCAACTTATGTAGGCTCAGAAGCCCAACAGTCTCATCTATTCAACCCCAACGTTTTGCATATAAATACAAGGAGTATTCTCCTCATTTGCACACTTCACTTCTCATCACATCTCTCTCTCTCGCGCAGAAAAGAGTCTCTTCTCTCTCCTGCACAGAAAAGACTCTTCTCTCACACCTGTGGAAGGAAGGATGCAGATCGGAACTTTGACCAGTGTTGACCATCATTCTCTCTCTTGGGACTGCACAGTAGGTGAAACTGACTCTCCTTGGAAGGCTGCATTTTTTGGTGAAAGAATCGAAGTGATCCGACCACTGATTTGACAGATATTGACTGCCCTAGTTTAGGGCTGATGCCGCTGATGCTGCTGATATAAATCAGACTTTTGTACTATTTTCTCTCTACTGAATTATTGAAGATAAAAGAAGATTTGATCAAAGGGTTTCCCCATATTGGGGTTTGTCCTTGGCTAGCCGCCACATCTTGTGTCTCTTGTCTTGGCTTGTTTTCTGTTGATCGTTTAAATGTTTCTATCTGCACTTTACTTAATGTACATGTGATTGCCAATCTGTGGATAATAAAAAGAAAGATAAGTAAACTGCTCTAAGCATAAAACATACCATAAATTAACAATTACCTGCAGATTAGTCCACATAATAAACAACAATCATGAAAGGATAACAAAACTTATTCAACAATAACCATAGCTAAGCAACAAAATATTTAATTATCCTCAGTATGTAATTAAACCGACATATACCATAAACATAACAAGAATAGTCCTACTATATCTATGATACATGTATGGGAAGGGTCGGCTCATTGAGCTTTTGATTATGAATGAAAGATCCCAAGTACACTATTACATAACTGAAACACTAGATCCAATAGTGGAACATGAAGCCACGACTTGCATCTCCAAAGAATGATCTATCTCCTTTGAACTACAAGAGAAGCTACTCCAAAAATCCAAGCATTTAGCTTGAGTTATGAGGTACTATTTATAACTAATGGCAGTTGTTAGTTTCAGTCAATTCAGCCTGTCACCAGTGATCAAATATGCTCTTACAAGGTGTTGTTAGGGTGCCAAGTCAAATTTTTATCATTTCAATGAATTCTCGAATAAAAATTTGGTCATTGGTTGTTGTGTCTAGATCACTGTTGCTCCCTTCACTTACTCATGGTCTTCATCACTCATCATGTTCGTTGTCTTCTTCGAATTATCATACCTTCATTTAAGTGTCTTGGGTCATGAAATGGTTAAATTCATCATGGTCTAAGGTTTCACTCCATGTGTCATCATGATACCGTATGTTGCCAAAAACATGCCCATCATGTGATTAAGTAGGTAAAGGGAGTTAGCAGCTCAGGGAAAGCAAAATAAAGGTAAAGGTAATGTTTTATTTCAAATAAGACAATGTTGTAGACTGTAGTACACTACCTCGCCTCATCATTTCTCATAGGGACATGTTTTCTTCAAAATATGTTTCCGACCAAATGGAGAATAAGTTTACAAAAGTGAAAGAGGTTTTTGTCCATTATAGTCCAAGGAACAAAAACATCATTCATTTTATGCACAGGTGTTATGATTTGAATGAAATGCCCAAAATACACTTGCTATAGGAGAGTTGTTGCACTTCTAGACAGCTTGACTTCCAGACAGTTTTTCAGGGGTTTGGAGCAGGTGTTGGCAGTGCTTAAGGACTCTATTGTGTAGAAGACATCCTAAGATTTCCAATGGTACCTTCAAATCATGATTTGGATTAGTGGAAGGCATCCAAAGGTGCTCTGCACGTTGGAGCTACTCTTTTGTCAGAGACACCTTGGGTTTTGGAGTGACTTCAGGAAAATCAATTTTTCTCCCTGATGGAGTGTCCAAATTGCTTGCTTGAGGAGTCTATCTTCTATAAGACTTCACCAGATTTCCAACGAGCTATCAAGTTCTCAATTTGGAGCCGTTTAAGGCCTCCAAACGTTGTTTGGGAGATGGCGCTACGCTTAGAAACATTGCGCTACGCTCAGGAGGTCGGCGCTGCGCTCAGAAGAATTGCGTTGCGCTCAGGAACACTACGTTGCGTGTAGAACAGAGTGCCCGAATTTTATGTAAAAATTATTTAGGATTATGTAAATTTGATTCGCTGTAGTATTTCGGCAAAAGGGCATGACCAAAGATCATGCCCTTTCACCAAGAGGCACCTAAGGTTGTATATAATCGGGGCTCTCTCTAAAAATGTAATCATCAATTCAGTATTCAATTATTAATATAATATTTATTTATACATATTTCTGTTTGCCATTGAAGTTTGTCACTTAATTGGTATCAGAGCGAACGATCTTCTCGCCTGGCAATCACCAATGTTCATCGCCGCTGCATCATCCGTCATATCCCTGTTCTGCTACCAGCTTATCCACCTACACTAGCCCCTGTTTACGCTATCCATAATTCCGTTGCCATCGTTGTTGACCTGCGTCGTATTAAGCACTGCCTCTCGGCTCCAGGCGGGCTTGCCGCTCTGCGGCCCTGTCTGGGTGTTCCAGTCATTGTGTCGCTGCCTCTCTCAGCATCCACTCATCGTTTATCTGCCCATCGTGCATCCGCTCATCGTGCATATGCTCATCGTGTAGCTGCCACTGCCGTTGTACGACAACCTGTTGTTGTCCAGACTTACCCAGTCCGCCACGCGCTTCTGCTAGTGGTTTTTTTATTGTCGTCATTAAGGCCGAACCTGCGGCAAGTTCTGCGTGACCTGCGACTGTGTGAGATAACATCTATGGTGACCTGGTGTGAGTCGTGGGCTGCCTTCCTTTACGGTGGGCTGAGTGATATTTCCAGGGAACATGACTGCCAACTAGCACGTGACCATTTACGATGGACGTGACTGTCCGCGTTAAAAATATATAATATATTCATAATGTTACATATATATAATTATAACGTTAAATATATATAATGTTTTATTATATATATAATATATTATATAATAATAATATAATTATATATGTAACTTATATATAATACATAACTGTAATTTAATTATAAGTTATAAAGTTATATATAACATTAATTTAATTAACTAAAAAAAAAATTAAACTGGCAGATAAATACACGCCCCCACATACTCGCTCAATGTCAATGACAATGGCTGATTTCCAAAAAATATGATTGACATAGAGCATAAGGTAAATAGCAACCACGATGAGGTCAGTAAAAGATTAGATGAATTCCAGATCAAGCTTGAAAGGCAGGCTGACAATATCAAAGATCAGGCTACTATCATATTAGAATCAGATTAAAGGACATACCAAAAACGGCATTGCGAACACAGAAAGGTCACTATGAATTTAAAGTAATGTCGTTTGGATTAACCAATGCACCAGCGATGTTTCAAGCAACCATGAACGAATTATTTCGTCCACATCTCAAGAAGTTTGTATTACTATTCTTTGACGATATTCTAATTGACAGTAAAACTTGGAAGGAGCACTTGTGTTGGACACCTAATCCTCAATGGGTTAGTGTGGAAGCCGAATGGACAAAAGGAGTCCAAGAGACCTTGGGATGTGAATCCCAACGGTCACAACAATGTACTATAAATGTATATCTCCTGTTAATAAAAAAAGGAACTCACATGATTTATCTTTCCTATTTTATGTTTCCCATGTGTGTTTAACATGGTATCAGAGCAGGCGTACTCCTGCCCTGCATAATTTCTTTGAACCATTTGTTTTATGAAAATGTTGAATATCTGGCCAGGAAGAACAGTTTGTAAGTATTTTTCATTATTAATATGATAAGTGTGTTTTAGAGTTTATTGATGATTTTAGAAATTGGGTGTTAATTTCTGAAATTGAGACTTGAGTGATGCGCACTTGTATTGGATGTGTTTATGAATTCAAGGAAAATTGAATGAATTGAACTTTGTAAGGACTGGCAGATCGATTTGAATAATCGATGTCGATATTGTCAAAACTATAATGCAAATTTGTTTGAGTGTAAGAAGGCGTTGAATCAAGCCTGAATCAAAGTCGTGGAATGGCAATTAATTGGAAGTTGTTGTATATTTAGTTTCTGAAATTGGGTTCAATATCAATCAAATTGTAAATGGCACTTATAATACCTTGAATGCGTGATCAATTTCAGCTGTGGAAAGATCGATGTATGTCAAGATCGATTGAGCATTTGCTATAGTATTAAATTGGTGTTGGCTGTGATATATAGCGCTGAGTTTGTGCACGATGTTCAATGCGTGCTGCATAAAATTTCAATTGAATTTAATTTAAGATCACACACTGTTTGGTCGCATTGTGAGAATTGGATAACACATTGAAAGTGCAGCTATGTGACAAAATGTTGAGAGAAGCAGCGACGTTGAAAACGAATCTGGTTCAGAGATTGAAGAGAAAAGAGAAATATGGATTTCAAAATTGTTGCAGTATCAATTGTTTACTATCAAGGCAGTGAACATTAATATCCGAATCAGGAGCTATCGTGTTCAGACAATTGTCTGACCATCAGTGCAGAGTCGGAGTGCTCTCGAAAAGTACGAACTTACGGTATTGTTCTATTTCACCTTACTAACACCAAGCATCAACTCTAAAATCGTGGCGCCCCTCCAATGGTTGCTTCTGGCAAACGCTAAATAGAGTACTTGTGTTGGGTAATGTACATAATAGGTACACCAGGAATCTTCCTGATTCGACGCTTTAAATCTCGATCACATGTAGCTACAATATAGCATTTATGCTGTGTAACACGTTCTACAATGTAGTCATCTGCATAAGTGCCTCCATGTGTGCAAGGCAATCTTTCAAATCGAGCGTCCTTCGCAATTCTTAAAGCAAAACGATACTTCTGTCCCAGCTTTTCAAGTTCAACCATCACACAATCTGTGATACAAGGAGTACATTTTGCATACAGGCAATCCATCATTGCTTTCTCCAAGTCAAGCTTATTTTGGATCGAGAAGTTGATGAAATTGGTATCAACCAAAACAAGATACGGCGGCCCCAATGCGGTGTTGTATTTGAAGAAGAGCGCTGAAGAGACATTAGGAGTCTTCTTTGATTTCCCCATGTTTGATGGTGAACCCTACAGAGAGTATGATGTACAAAAAATGGGCTTCTATGTCCGAGAGAAGAATGTGAGAGTTGCAGGTTTGTTTGAACCACCACAGTATTAATCTTCTTTGCTCCTCCTTCGGCACAATATCTCATCTACAAATCTGTGGAAGACATCGGATTACGTTGAAACAAAAGCATCATATTCTCGTCTCATGAGTATAATGGTGCATTACAGTATTGAATGATTCATGAGTATAATGGTGCATTACACTGCCTACTGAACGGTATCAATGCGAATGGTATATGGTGCGTTACGGTATTGAATGGTTCATGAGTGTAATGGTGCATTACCCTGCCTACTGAATGGTATCAACGTTGCGTTATTGAATGGTATTTGAACTGACATGATATTTGTTTTGGTATATGCATGGGAGATAGATGCGAAAAAGGGGCTCAGTTGAATGCGTTTGGTAACAGTTTTATTGAATGCATCCGCTGCCGAAAGCTCTGGAGCGGGTTCTTCTTCGATTCTCTGTTTTCTACACCATTACATGATTGGGTCGCTTTATTCTTTGAATTTGCTATCAAACAACCCTTACATTGAAGGCGCTGAGCGATATTCTGACCATATTAAGAAGTTGAGGTTTTTGCATTTTTTATTTCGGCAATCTACACGGAGCGTTTCGCTTTGAAGCTCGACAGATCGGATATCCGTGGTCGATTTAGTCATTTCTCTGGTTAGATGACATGTAGAGGTCCAGATGTTGAGTGAGTTTTTTTAGTTCTTGGACCCTTGATGTCTGGTTTTGTAGAAAAAGTGCTAGGAAACTGTGAACTCCATATCTGGGCTTACTAGCAGAGTCTTCCACTGCATCATGGTGAATTGTTGGAAACATAGATGACAAAACAATGAAAACGGGTCTACACTACCTGCAATATAGGTATTAGAACTTTTTTGCAGAATATCCAACGCTACCTCCAATGAAACCGCATCCAACTCTCTAACTCTGTCAGGGAGAAAACCCGAAGCGTCGCGTGGTGATGAATCGGAATTGGAAGCCATACATTTGTCCGAAAAAAGTATCCTGTAGATTGGGGATTGGACAAAATCCCGAGGGCCCTGCCACCGCCATTCCCATTAAACTAAATTGCAATAGCAGAACGTCCAAAATGGCCATGTCCAACTAATTTAATGATGGCCTTGATTAATTTACTCGCTATTCAATCCACCCTTCTGATCCTTCACGGTTCCCTTTCAAGGGTCGCAGAAGAGTAACGGTTGAATCTAAGATCCAAGATAAAGTGAAGCTGTGTTGTTTCCTGCGTGTATATAAGCATATCTCAAGGCTAAAAGAAACCTAATATGAATATCTCAAAATGTGTGGGCATGAGTGTTTGAGTGTAACTATAATGAGCTGATTTGTTTATTTATGTTCGATGATCTTTTGAACAGTGAAATGGTTTGGTAGCTCTGGAGAAGGCATACAGATCACAGGAAGATATGTATTGATTTGATTCCTAATTAGCAAGTTTCGTGGTATTGTAGATCGAATTGGTGTATTTTCTTAAAGGTTGTTCATATCAGAGATTTTTATTGAAGTGTTGCCAGGACAAGTTCCCTTGGATTCAAGGTTGGTACAGGAAAATATTTTTTTGAGGCCTAAATTGCTTGTAGCTTTGTTGGAAGTTAAATTCTCAGGTGAATTGAAGAAAATTCATTTTTGAGTGAGGAGTCTGTTTTCCGGATATCACCATTCTGTGTGCTGAATCTATTGCAAACTGATTGATTTGAAGTATAAAAGAGCAATTGGTGTCCATCTTTTCCTCATTGTTTTACTATTTTTTGAGGATTAAAAATGGTTCCAATTGGTGCAATATTAGAGTTAGTGGACAATCTAATACTCTCTACTATGGATAATACAGTCAAAATCAGAAAGGATTTTCTCACCGATATTCAAACTTATTTGCAGAGTGCACAAGAAAAGATCGATTTTTTGCAGCTTGAATCACAGCTACAGCAAGAAGAGCTACATCAAAATAGACATCATTCTGAACCTGTTTTTGTTCAGAACATTGAGACAATCACCCATCAGCAGCGTGTTAATAATGTTACAGTTCATTCAAATAAAGTAGCAGCTGTACATGCAGATGTAGAAACTCAGTCTGCACTTCCCAAGCCTATCATCAGACCTTGGGAACAGCTTGTCCACAACAAGCACAGAACCCGTTTTGGATATGACAAGGACTTGTCCTTTGATATCCCAGAATACTCAAAACCCATTCAGTTTCAGAGTGTTGGATTCATTCATGACAATTCACCTACTCATGATAGTTCAGCGTCAACTGTTTCAAACTCTGCCCCTCTTCCACAGCAACAACAACAACAGATCGTGAAATGCCAACACTGTGACCGAGTTGGCCATCTGAAAGATCATTGTTTTGATCTTCATCCATGTAAGCATTGTCATAAAACTAGCCATTCTTCACACAGATGCTTCAAAAACAAACGTCCTGCAAGAACAAAGATTCATCTTGGATGGATCGCTTCTTGGCAATGGGCATCAAGAGCTAAGAAGGTATTCCAAACACATGTCAGAACTTGTTCTAGAGTATTGAACAACCTTGCAGTTGAGTTTTCTCCATCTTCTCACCTTGTATCTGACAAAGGGGGAAAAGATGGTCATCTACAAGCTTCAAAGTCACATCAAGCGAACCTGAGCCACAACCTGCCACACAAGTTTCAGAGTTGTAGCCAGAGACAAAGATGCCCGTAAACATGCCTTCAGTTGGCAATTTGGGACACTTCCTCTAGCAGAAGACTTCAACTTCTTGCCAGTTTTGGAAGAGTTCCGGGAACAAAATTGAGAACACTTCCTCTCGCAGAAGACACCAGCTTCTTGCCAGTTTTGGAAGAGTTCCAGGAATTGCATTAAGCATTCCAGAGTTGTTGGTCATCCTTAAACCATCACAGGTTGAGACTTCCCTTTTCAGGTTGAAGTTCTCCCTTTTCTGCGGGGTGAGACCTCCCTTTATGGTTGAAGGTTTCCCTCTTCAAAACAATAGGAGCACTTCCTCTAGCAGAAGACTCCAGCTTCTTGCCAATTTTGGAAGAGTTCCGGGAACTGCACTAACGTTCCAGTGTTGGTGGTCATCCTTAAACCACCACCCTTTATACCAACATTTCAGAGAGCACATTCAGCGTAGTGCTGCCATGCATTTTTGCACATTTTGTATTTCATCTCTCTTCTTGGACTCATACATAACCCTTCAGATTAAGGGGGGGAATGTTGGACACCTAATCCTCAATGGGTTAGTGTGGAAGCCGAATGGACAAAAGGAGTCCAAGAGACCTTGGGATGTGAATCCCAACGGTCACAACAATGTACTATAAATGTATATCTCCTGTTAATAAAAAAAGAAACTCACATGATTTATCTTTCCTATTTTATGTTTCCCATGTGCGTTTAATAACTTGCAATATTTGGACAAACTTCTTACACTACTTAAAGAACACAAATTTTACACAGAAAAATCCAAATGCAACTTCGAAAAGGAAGAAGTAGAATACCTAGGACACATTATATCCCATGAAGGCGTAAAGGTGGACCCTCATAAAATCAAAGCTATAAAAGAATGGACCAAACTAGTCAATATATCCAAGCTAAGAGAGTTCTTAGGTTTGACTGGATATTACAAAAGGTTTATTAAAAACTATGCACATATACCTGCACCTCTGACAAATCTTTTAAAGAAGAATTCGTTTCTATGGGATGAGGAAGCGGGAAGGTGTTTTGAAAAATTAAAGAAAATTATGTCTAATGCTCCTGTATTAGCAACACCAAATTTTTCTAAACCATTTATCATTGAGTGTGATTCTTCCGGATTCTGCATAGGTGGAGTACTAATGCAACAAGGACATCCAATAGCTTTTGAAAGTAGGAAGCTCAACAAAAGAGAACGCCTCAAATCCACATACAACAAAGAAATGCTCGCTATCATGCATGCATTAGCTAAGTGGAGGCAATATCTTTTGGGAAGTAAGTTTTTCATTCGAACAAACCACAACAGTGTCCAACATCTCCTTCAACAAAAAACACTTTCCAAAGAACAACAAAAATGGATTGAAAAAATTGTCGCTTTTGACTTAAAAAAACTACATAAAAGAGGTAAAGACAATGTAAGTAGCAGATGCCTTATCCAGGAAAGATGAAGAACCAACACTACTTGCAATTTCGGTTGCTGTTCCTGAGTGGCTTAACGAAATTCGAAGTGAGTATGCCAAGGATCCAGAAATAACGACAATAATCAATAACCTTCCCAACAACTCAAAATTTGAGTGGAAGAATGATATCCTATGGTACAAGGGAAGAATCTATCTAAATACAAATTCCAAGTTTAAATATAAGATACTCAAGGAATCACATAACTCACCATCAGCTGGACATGTAGGATTCTTTAAGACTTACTACAATGCACGTCAATCCTTCTTTTGGAAGGGAATGAATCGTGATATTTAGAAGTATGTAGCAGAATGTGGCACATGTCAAAGGAATAAAAGCGAAAATATTACGACACTGAGATTACTTCACCCTTTAAACATTCCAACTCAGAAATGGGAAGAAATTTCGATGGACTTTAACGAAGGATTACCAGTATCTGAAGGCAAGGACAAGATTTTCGTAGTAGCCGACAGACTCACCAAATATGCTCACTTTATGGCAATAAGGAAATCATACTCAGTAGAAGAAATCACTGAAATGTTTTGCAAAAATATATATAAGTTACACAGTTTTCCGAAAGTCATTGTGAGTGATAGAGATGCCAAGTTCAAGGGTAATTTCTGGAAGGAATTGTTCATCCATATAGGTATTAGGAACCTACCTAAATATGAGTTCCGCTTATCACTCTCAAACAGATGGCCAAACGGAGGTTGTCAATAAATGTTTGGAGGCCTACCTACGTCGCTATGCTACAGAAAAACAAAATAAGTGGGCTCAATGGTTACATCTTGTTGAGTGGTGGTATAATTCCACTTATCATACATCAACGAAAATGATGCCATTTCAAGCTTTATATGGGTATCAACCCCTGAAATGGAAGGATCTAGCTATTGTCCAAACAAATCTCCCTGTTGTTAAAGATCAACTAGAAGAAACCCAAAAAATCGTCCAAATATTAAAAGAAAACCTGAATAATGCAAGGAATCGTATGAAGCAACAAGCAGACCGTAACAGAACCGAAAGAGAGTTTGAAGTCAGAGAATGGGTATTTGTTAAGTTCCAACCATACAAACAATTATCCTTGAAACAGAAAGGAAAAAACAAATTGGCACCAAAGTTTTATGGACCTTATCAGATCAACAAAAAGATTAGCCAAGTTGTGTATGGTTTAAGCCTTCCAGAGACAAGTTGTGTTCACAACGTCTTCCACGTATCTTGCCTTAAAAGGGCACTAGGTAACAATCAAACAGCGCAAACAACGCTTCCATCCTTAGATGATGAGGGAAGAGTCATTCTAGAACTAGAAGGTAATTTGCCTACTAGAGAAAGAAAGATTCAATATCGTACTATCAAGGAATATCTAATCAAGTGGAAGGACTTACCCGAAGAAGAAGCTTCTTGGGAGAATGAATCATTTTGTCAACAACATCCGTCATTACATATGCTTTGAGGACAAAGCATTCTTTCGAGAGGAAGGAAATGTTATGCAAAAATTAGTTAGGATTATGTAAATTTGATTAGTTGTAGTATTTAGGCAAAAGGGCATGACCAAAGATCATGCCCTTTCACCAAGAGGCCCCTAAGGTTGTATATAACTGGGGCTCTCTCTAAAAATGTAATCATCTATTCAGTATTCAATTATTAATAAAATATTTATTTATACATATTTCTGTTTGTCATTGAAGTATGTTACTTCACTGAAATCGTTCAAAACTCTCCCAAATTTCATCTTTTCACTTGCAAGCTTGATTTTATTGACTTCTAAGCCCAGGGACAAGACTTTGTGTCATCATGGAGGCAGAATCTTCGCTAGAGATAAAAAGACAACATAAAGGAGGGAAGATCCTCAGATATGAACCATCAGATTGTAATGCAATCAAATCCTATAATTTCATCAAACAATGCTTTGAGGATGTACATTGCCTGGAATTTTGCAAAAGGGTGAGCAAGGTGGGATTTCATGAGCAATTAACAGATTGGGTGGCAAACTCAGCTGAAAGGTGAAACTGCTGTCATTGTTGGTGTTGAGTTCAGTTTTTTAGTGACATCTATCTCACTTGCAACAGGGTTACCGAACAATGGCAAATATTGGTTAAAAGGAATGAGCCTAGATCTTGAATACTACAAGCCCTTTCTTAAAGACACCATACATAGAAACACATACTCACCTTATGTCTTTCAGATATTTATTGGAGAAATATGCCCCTTTGATTAAGATTGTCATGAGATTCTTAACTTGTGAAGGTAGATTCTCCATGTTGTATGCTTATCATATTCGCCTCCTGATGCATTTCACCTCTCAAAATCCACTCAACCTGTGTAACTATTTATCCAGGAACATTTCAAAAATGTCTGAAAAAATATAATTAAAGAACAAAGAGCACTCCCCAAGCTTGTTTCATGATTCATCACAGTCTAATCAAAACCACTGCGCTTTACCAGCTAGCAGAGAAAGGTATGGCCTGGGAAGCCTTTTTGGAAATAGCCCTAAAATGGCATGAAACAGATGCAACATCTCAGTCTCCTAGTGTTCCAAAACAGCAAACAGAGGTGGGGTCCTCTAGAAAAACAATGGAGAAGACTCAGCTACCCAAACCTGAGGTGACTAAAGTGTATAAGAAAGGACAGAGGCTTGTGTTTTCTTCTCATAGAGAGAAAGGGGCCAAGCCTTCTTCATCGACAAAGCAGGAACCGACAGCAAAGGAGAAAGACACAGTTGAACATGAGTTTGAACTGGTTGATTCAGAGGTTGAGGATCAGACTTCAAACATGCGACAGACAATGAGGGATTAGGACTATCAAATCAAGGAGCTAGCAATCAATTTGGAAAGAGAAAAATATGTCAATATCATTCCTTGAACAGGAAAAAATCATCTCAAAGCAAAGGAGTTGATATTAGAAAAGGAAAAAGCCAAGTTATTGTAGCAAGATGGCAAAGGCAAGGAGATCATGGAATCAAGTGAGCCTGAAGCATCAAAAGGGAAAGGAAAGAGGAAAAGACCAAGAACAAGAGGCCTCAAAAAGCTTTGCAAGAAGAGCAAGAACAAATTATGTTGAATGAGGACCTTGACCTAGAGGATAGGAGGTTCATCAAGATAAGGAATATTGGCTAAATAGGGTAAATGAACACTTGGATAAGCTCCTTGAGAAGGCAAACAGGGATAATCAGTTGCTCCGACACATGGCGCACCACTACCAAGCTCAAAACATGATCGCCAATGTCAAAGTAAAGCAACTTGAAAATAACAAACATTTTTTTACACCTTCCATCCAATTTTGAGCAAATTCTGAGCACATTAAGTGTTTTGAGAAATTTTGGTCTAAATTCATAAATTTAGTTGCTCCAGAGGCGCTGCGCTTTTTCCTCAGGCCTCCATTTGAGGAAAGGTCTACATTTTTTGAAAGCTCTTGCCATCCTCTAAAAACCCATTTGCTCAGATTTTGCAAAGGTGGCTCAGTTTTGGAGAAAAAAAAGCAAAAAAAGAAGTGGCAAAAAACTAGCATTCTGGACCATTTTTGACAGGTGTTGCGCTTTTAGAGCAACCTTGGGAGAATGGATTTATGAAAGCCTTCCCATGGTCCAAATTCAGAAATTCAAATTGTCCTGGAAACTAGACTTGAAGGGCTAGTTGGCCGTTCTCTCAATTTTGCATTTTGACCCCTGGAAGGCACCTGAAAAACAGCTCAAATTCAGCGTTGCGCTTCTGCACTTTTCTGTGTTTTAAATTGTAAATTTCACTGTGTAAATTTCTACTTTCTATTTTGCTTAGTCAAAGTCAAGATTCTCTATGTAATGGCACTAGTTTCGAGGCTAGGTGATGTAGGCATGAATAAATGTACATCATAGGTTGTTTTTGATGTTTATTAGGCCTCATAAAAGAAGCAAACTCCTAAACAAACTCTCCATGAAGTGTTTGAGTTCCACCTTCTCATTCTCACCTGTTGGTTGAGAGAATCTTGGACTCAATTCCTCCACCAAGTAATTTGACTCCTAAAGGTGAGCAAGTGGTCTACGAGAGTCTATATGTATGACTTCTCTTGAGGAGAAGAGGGTTGAACATTTTGTGAAGGAGGCTTGCATGTAATCATCTTTCAGCTAATACAGAGACACGTTGCAGCGATTTTCAAAGAACTCTAGCCCAGTGAGTTCATGGTGCTTGTACTTCATTCTTTTTGTTTTTTAATAGTCTAAACATCTTTATCTACATTATATCGCTTCTTTCTAAGAATACCTTACAATAAAATACACAAAATTCTTGTTTTTCAAGCTCTGTTATCTGGTTTTCATAGTTATGTGCATGTCTTCCTAAGCTAATGAATTCATGTTTACTTATGCTCATTAGTTTCTTCCACACTATATCCTCTATACTACACTAACAATATTCAAAATACACCATGGCCTCTGATATCTAGCTTCTTCTCATATTTGCCCCTGCACTCCTACAGCCTAGACATATTTGTGGGTCCAAACCCTAAGTTCAGCAAACACTAAAAACCAAATTTTCACAAACAAACAAATACACATATCTAGCCTAAAATTCATTTGCATTAAAGTCATATCATTAATAACAGACTTATAGAGAGATCCCTCTCATGCTCAGTAGGGCTAGCTACTGAGCTGAAGTGGTTTGAAGTTACCCTTCTCGATTTCCTTTTCAGCCTAGGAGATTGTGAGGACTAACAACAAGGACCTTTGAACTTCCTCGTGACTCTTCAACTCCTACAACTTTTGATATTCTATACATGACCTTTTACATTCCATGTGGCTATTCACATTCCACATGTGCCTCTTGGACTTCATTACATATCATTTATTACAAAAGACAAATAACATATGAGATGTTGGTTATATAAGACAAAAAAATAATAGGACAAAGTCTTATCAAATTGACAAATCATTTGCTTCCTCGTGGAGCTCATTGGTGATGCATGTGTGCCATGCTTTGAACTTCGTTGAGGTGACTTTGACCCACACTATCAAGCCCCCTACATAACGCATCTTCATGTCCAGTGCTCCGTCAATATGGTCTTAGATCTTAACTGTACATCATTCCATAGCCATGAGAGTTCCATGTGAGATTTGATTGGTGTGATGGCATATTGTAGAATAATGCCTTTGGTGATCTCCAAACCTTCTTGTTTTGATACTTATTGATTTGTTCTTTGAAATGCCTAATCTCCTAGAAGATGATTTCCCTGCCTCTGATTTCTTCAAGTGATCCTATTGAAAGCATCCCATGTTTCTCTGTTAAGGACTCGAAACTATTGTGCAATCGATTCTAAGCGGCATATGTGTTAACCGACTATTCTCCAAGACGCATGTAGTTCTAATGTTGGAGTCTCAACTGAACTTTGTCTACCTTAGTGGAAAAATGTTGCAGAGCATCTAGATGGTTGGCAACCCATTCCTGAAGTTGTTCAATCACTTTGTTTTCCACTTTCAAGAGTTTTACCACTTCTTGTGCTTTCTTCTGAATGCCAACGAGAGGAGCCACCACTTGTTGTAGAAGTATCATCTCATCATATAACCGTGCCATGGTATCCTCCATTGGCCCCAGTTCCTCCTGCATTACTAATTGCCATTCTGCAATGTTGCAAGTGTGTGAAGATAACCGTTGATTCTCTGCATCAAGGATTTTCGCCTATTGCTTCATTACAGCTAGTTCTTTTTTATTTTGATAGCTTGGGAGGTACTCCAATCCCTAGGGTTCGAGGTTTGGAGGTCAAAGCACCACAATAAGGCATTATGGTCTTGGAACCTGTTATCGCACAGAATGTCTAGGCACCAGGACAATAGCGCAAATCGAGCGTTGTCACCCTGATCCCCAATCTCTCCGTTTAAGTTGTCTCCCTACAGTAGGCTAAGGTGGGTAGACCCTATGGAAAAATGGAATGAAGAAGAACTAGTTGGGAACCAACCAGTTCCAAAGACACAGTGAAGCAATGAAGTACTTGATTAAAATTTAGCAAGGCTTATAGGATTTGATTAGATTTTAAACGATTGATAACAGTGCCTTATGGAGTTAACGATCTTGCCAGGGAAATTAAGACCAAGTAATCGATTACCAACCACTACTTAGATGAATGACTATCTTATGTGAAATGCAGATCCTAAAACTAATGCGAGAAGCAATAATCTTGGTTAATTTTAGTTAAATTCCTATTTAAATGTGAATCCTTCAACCCTTTCTGTGTTGAGCCTGATTTCGTATTAATTGGCAAAGAGAAGATAAGGCGAAGCACACTAAAGTGTGATTAATGATACCTCTCCTGAAAATCTAACATACACGGTGTCTCCGACCCGGCAAAGAGTTGTGGCTCTGATGACTGCAAGGTCATTGTTTTAAGTACTATTAAAAGCAGGCTTCTCAAGCAAAGATGGATGGATATCTATGTCTCTATCGACCACGCTTATGCTTGGAAGTAAATTTTATTATGCAAAGCTAACTTACATGCAAATGCACCAAAAGATGAGATGAAGTTAGACTCGAGGATTGGAAAACACTTGTGTCGCAGAAGCTCTCAATCACCAAAATTAAATGTTCGCTTTATGGATGAAGAATTAAAAAATAAACCCCTGAAAATATTACAATTAAACCATAAGTTTATTTTAAATCTTTCTAATACAATTATAGCTCAAAGAGAACAAAAACTTCTTTGCAATTTAATATCAAAGTCAACAGATGCTCAAAATATACTCAACTTAGAAAACAAAGATATGCAATCTATTGTAATTCCACGACAGAGCACTTCAACAATTACTTAAAAATATCCACGAAATATCTAACATGTAACAAGCATCAAATAATTCAAGCAGTGACGATAGACGCAAAATATTCTAGCAGTTAAATTTCTAGAGATCCAAATACTTTAAAAAACCATGAAATTTAAATGTTAATCAATTCCAACCCTAGAAAAATGATTATGCTTAGTGACCCAAATCTAGGAAAATTTACCACTTTCCTATAGTTAACCTTTAGATAATAAAAAAATTAAACATGTTTAACTATAGAGAAATGAAAAAAAGTCAATACCACAAAAGTTCTCTTTTAGATTTTACCCTTAACACACAAAAAGAACACCAAGAAGGAACTAAAGATTGACAAATTTAATTAGTCCTTACGAAAACTTTTTCAATGTGTTAAGTTTTATGAGGCACTACTTAATGCGGTAAATGATCAATTAAGACTTTTTAATGTGACCAAAATAAATTAAGAGAATTTAATAATGTTTTTTTTTAATTAATAGCGAGAGGCCACCAATAACAAAGAAACAAATTAAAGAAGAATAATATAATAATAATAATAAAAATCAAAAATCTTTTTATGTGAAAATTTACTTTTGATTTAAATTTCTTTACGATATCTCAAAGTCACACAAAATTTTCTTTAGGATATCTCAAAGTCACACAAAAAGAAGGTAAAAATGAAGCCCCTTTATTTTTTTTATTTTTTTAAAGATATGATTTTTTTTGTATGTAAAATAAAATCAAATAAAAGAAAGGGAACAAAATAAAAGCTAAAACAAAACGATTTTTTTCTTTATATTTCAGATTTAAAATACAAAATGAAAATAAATCAAAACAAAACAAAAATTATAAATATGTCAAACCTAATCTACGAACACACCAAAGTTAAATGAATATATAAAAAAAGGAAACGCGATACCTTAACCCTACGAATACACAAAACAAAACAAAACAAAAACAAAAAGTAATGAAATCGAAGGTTGATTGCAGGTTACGACAGTGAAAGGAGAGTTCGATGAGCAAGTTATGAGCAAGTTAGAGGAATGCATGCAGGTCGATGGATAATGGCAAGGATGGACCGGTTCGACGACGAGAGAGAGCACGCGGACAGGGATAAGGGTTATGCAGGTACCGATTGACGGCGACTAAGGAAAAGCAACGTGTAGGTTTAGGAGTGGAGGGTTGTATGGAATGCAATGCCAAAGGGACAACGGCAAGGAGCTGCAACAAAAGAGAGGGGTTCACGCAGGAGGAAGACGAGTTCGAGGAAATGCAACGATTTTTGCAAGTTAAGGAAATTACGTGGGAGCTGTAGTTGCGGGCTTGGTTGTCATTTTGATTTTTTGTAGGTTGAAGGAGCAGTGAGGGCAACGACAACGGAGCAGATGCTAGTCAAGGGGGATGCAGAAATGAAGATAAGGAAACAAATACGTAAGAAAAACTTCGAAATCTCCCAGAGAATAGAAAAAACGCAGCAAGAATATACCCAAGGCAGCAAAACAAATCCGAAATTATCTGTTGAAAACCTCAGGCAACAAAAACGATTTCAAAAACCTCAGGAAGACAGAAAAACTATAGCCCAAACTCAAGACAAACCCAAAAAAATGAATTTCACACCTGAGGTTGTGGGCTTGCCTGTCGTTTTGATTTTTGGAAGGTTGAAGGAGCAGTGAGAGCAATGATAAGGGAGCAGATGCTAAAATCAAGGGAACGCAGAAATGAAGATAGTGAAACAAAAACGTAAGAAAATTTTCAAAATCTCCCAAAGAATAGAAAAAGCACAACAAGAATAAACCCAAGGCAGCAAAACAAATCTGAAATTTTCTGTTGGAAACCCTAGGCAGCAAAAACGATTTAGAAAACCTCAAGAAGACAAAGAAACTATAGCCCGAACTCAAGACAAACCCAGAAAAACGAATTTCACACTTGTGCTTCAGATTTATCAATGAAATCTTTGAAAAATTATTTCCAGATTTAAAATATTTAAAATCATTGGACTGCGAAATAATGACCCTGTAAAAGTTGGTTTTGAAGCCAGATCTTACCCTCCAGGGCCTCGATCTGGCTTCAAATAAACTTCACCTTCAGATCTACAACCTGTACCTAAAAACAAAAACACCCAGAACCTAGATATACAATAAATAAATAAAACCCCAGAAACCCAAATCGGAAAACCCAAAAATTTACAGATCTATGCACAGGAATAGTAGATCTATCAGATCCAACTCGACTCCTAGATCTAACAATCTGAGGCTATCAAAAACCAGATTTATCAATTTAGCACAAAAATTAAATTTTTTAATTTTAAATGAGGTGCTTAGCACAAAACCCTTCATGCATCATCAATAAAAATATTATGATAAGTCTGGGATCAAATCAAGTTGGGCTCTTCAGAAAATATGAATCGGGAGTTCGATGGTCCAACTGAAAACTTCCCCAAACGCTCGATGATCTAAAAAGCAAGACTTTTTCCTGGAAAACTCAATGCAACCATTAAAATAAAGCGAGAAAATGATAATGAAATTCAGATAAATAGAGATACCTACTACTACATTCAAAATTTAGATTATCACTTAAACCCCATCGACTCTAGCAAGATACCTGTACTCAAATCACTCTTCAAATGTTATCACCAATGGCTAAAAAGAAATTTATGCATGAAAATGACACATCTTACAGTGTTTATATGAAGAGTAACACCGGCAAAAAATTAACCCCAAAGTCTTTCTTTATTATCAGAAAAAGATTACACGAGAACTTTTAGCTTAAGCACATAATTCAAAGATCTGATGAATTGACTGACAAATGACCTGCTATTTAAAGTTAAATCTTCCAATGGCTAGTTCGAGTGATCTTTGTTAAAGCAATCTCGACCATCGATGAGAATCTTTTAATCTCATCTGTCGAAATTTTAAATTCTTGAAGAAATTCGAATTTTTCAATTAAATGCATTTTAATTAATTCAAAAATTAAAATTTTGAATTAATTTCCTAAAAGTTTTGACTTTGACTTAACCTCGGTGATACTTAAAATTTAGCTAAATAAGTAATTTAAGTTGGTCCCAGGACTTCTTAAAATTTAATTTTTAAAAACCGACGAATTTTGCTTTTGGAGAATTTAACTTTATCTAGGACCTAGAATTAATTAAATTTTTGATATAGGATTTTAATTAATTTTTGGCCAGAAAATTTAATTAATTAACCTATGAGAGGATAGATTATTTTTCCAACCCTCAAGGCACTTTACATCACAATTTTCATATTTTCTACATCTCAAGGGGGAAAACCCATTTGTGATAGACCCTCACATACTACCTATTTTTGTGACACAAATATAATTCAACAGACCAAGCAATTTGCAATAAAATGAACCAAATAGCTAGGATTATTTCCAAATCACTTTTACATAGACTTGATTTAGAACACTAGGACTCATTTAAGATCCCAATGACAAAATCCATTATAACTTTGGGGTAAGACTGAAAGAAAACTCTGGTGAGCATTCAAGAATGGATCAGTGAGACAAAAAACCTCCCGAAATGTAGATCATCACCAGAAAAATAGGTTTACCTAAACAATTACATACAAGACACAAATCTGCTGAGATTATTTACAATATATACAAGCATAATGGGTTTGCATTATAACATGATCATCAGGCTGATGATGATAACTGGACGGCATGGACACATCGATCAGGCGCTATCCCTTTTGCTAAAAAATGGGTTGTACTGTTATGGGTTGTTGACACGTAATGATCAACATCTAGCTCTACTTGGGGACATGTCATTGCACTGGAGGAATGTGATAATCCATAATCTGCATCCAAGCAACACACAACATAAGTAGCGTCCATACAAAAATCATCATATAATGTTAAGCACAGGAAAGATATAAGCTCTTCATTTATTAACTATCCTAATAACATGAAAAACACAAATCTAACTACAAAATGAAATATTGAAATAACAAGGTATAAGGTTATAAATACAATATAAAGATGCCACATGGCATCAGATGCGTTCAATACAGTGCATACTGAGCATTTGTCTGCTTTCAAGAAAATATGTCGATTGCTTCTTAGATGTGCCATGTTCAATCCTGCACACAGTAGGACTTTTTCCTATCCAAAAATCAAGCTACTCGCGGCCATCCGATGCATCAAATCGCATTCTCATTCTCTTTCTCTTGACCTTTTTCTTTGCGGCAGGCTGTATCACTGATGATGTGAAACATTTTGCTTCAAAACTCTCAGATGAAGTATGCAAGATTTGCATGACGTCTTTCTTCATTCTGCATCTGCTCTGTCAAAAATGATGGATCAGTTTCACAGGTGTCATGAGTTATAACTTTATCTTTTATGACTGGTGGATTAACCATGTGAGCACCAACTTAATCCTTATTAATTTCCATTTTATCCAAGTCACCTTCAATTAGCCACTTTTCCATGGAACAAAGGACCAAAGGAGCTTGCTACAATAGATATGGAGGCTTATGATCTGTTGACGTTTCCTTGTTTCTTTCATCCTCTGACTAATGTTGAAGTTTTTGTACCCATATGGTCATGGCATCCATCTGGTTAGAGTGTTCAACCTTCATAGCACTAACTTCCTTACATGGTTTTCCTCCATGGTCAATAACTTATTCTGAAGACATATCTGACCAGCTTCCATATCTTTTATTACTTTTTCATTATCTGCCTTTATGGTCATCAAACAATTTTGCATAGAGCTCATTTCTCTATCATGATCTGCTTTCATGGCCTCCATCATTGTGTTATGATTTACTTGAATAGTACTCATTTCTCTGTCATGATTAGCTTTCATGGTTTCCATTTCCTGAGCACACTTTTTTACTACGGTGGCTACGTGATCAGAATTTGATTTTCATGATTTCCATCTCCTTATCACATTTTCCCAGGTGGGTGTACAAACTTCTCATATCCTTGACGTAATCAGTTATAAATTTTTCTTGGTTAAGCTCCATATTTTACCAGTTGTGTTTGACTGAACTGCATGTCTTTAACCAACTGCTTTAGTTCTTCTGTAAGATGCTTGTCATTCTCCCTTTCATTATCAACACTGATTTGATAAGTTGTTTCTATTTTTCCACTGTCATGGATTCATCTTACAACAATACAAGTGGATGACACATTTTGATATGGAGAATTGTCCTGAAGTATTTCATTGACAGTTGGATCCCTTACAAGATCACTTTCATCCTGTTGCATAGTATTAGGGGCACGAGGCGAACCACCTTGGCCTTCATATCTATCTGTAAAAGCATTGATGATGTCTTGTAAAGAAGCGAAAGAATCTTCAGGATAATTATGAAACCAATTCAAAGCATCACCCTCTAAAGAAAAGGAAAATAGGACGCATTTTGGCATCTTCATGTTTATATTGGGAAGAATGTGATTATTGTATGAGTAACCCTGCATAGATGATTTCTATGCAGCGACTGAATCACCACTGGAGAACAAAGGTAATTTATGAATGGCCTCCTCTAGCATATCATGGAGAAAACCAATAAATGACACGGGGTAAACAAATCATCCATAATGACTTGTTTAAAGGGATAAGGAGGAACCAAATGGATGCTAGAGAGAGACCCATGCTCAAGAAAATCAAGAGAGACCCCTGCTCAAGAAGCGAGCTTAGAGCAGAAATTCTTGCAAGAAATGAAAGAAGTGGATTCACCACTTGAACATGTGCGACGACCTTAAGACAACAATAATTACCGTGACAACCTTTAAGCAGATATAATTATAGTAAAGCAACAATAATTACTATGACAACCTTGCAGCAGATATAATTTCAATAAAGGAAATTTTTTTTGATAGAATTACCTAACTGAACTACTGAGGGTACTTACCTATACCTCTAGCAGGTTGATGATGCCTCCAACTGATTGCTTCGGTTACCAAAAGACCGAATCCACCCAGCCAAACTGAGCAAAACCTAGCTGCTCAATCCAGCAAGCTTCTTAATAGAAGCTGACTGTTCCCCCGTGCCCAGAACCTTAGAACAACTCAAGCTCTTCCTGTGGATAATTTCCTGCTTCATATTTTCTTCCCCCTATTCTTTTCCTTCCCTCCATCCCCTCCGTAACCTTCTGCTCGGTGGTTTTATCAGGTTTCTTGGCGGTGGCCGCCCTTCCATCAGCAACCCACCGCTTAATCTGCGAGTGACACCTTCCATGTCCCGCCTCCTCTATCACACTGTTATGGTTATGTACACAAGTATTTCAAATTTAATTAAATATATCACTTTATGATTTATTAAAATATTATTAAGATTATAACATTATATTAATTTCTTATATTTATATATGTATTTTTAAATCATTTTATTAATTAATATAATTTATTTTTATTAATAGATAGGTCATTACAACATGAATCTAGATCTAGGATCCAAAAGGCAAAAGAAACTGGATATAAGGGAGGGCTTCTTCTCTGAGAAATAAATGGATGAATAAGTGGAGTTGCCACCCAAACAAGAAACAAACCGATATGTCTAGGTGCTAAAAGTGCAAATGAAACGATTAATGAGATGACGAAAGATGAAAAGATGAAAAGATCAAATGACGCCAAAAAAATGTTGTCGCTTAATAGACTAATGAATGGCAGAAAAGATGAGATGATTAAAACGATGTCGGGGAAACCAAGGACAGAAAAACTCTATCCCCGACAATGGCGCCAAAAAATGTTGGTGTTGCCGGCTAGAATGAATGATAGAGAGATGAAGACTAATGAGGAAATGTCATTGAAACGTCAACAATAATATATCCCCGACTACAGCGCCGAAAAATGTTGTCGCACAAAATGTTTAGGCACCACGACAACGGCTCAGATCAGGGAATGTCACCCTGATCTCGAATCTCTTTGTTTAAGTTGTATCCCTACAGCAAGCTAAGGGGGGTAGACCCTATTGAAAAATGGAATGAAGAAGAGCTAGTTGGGAACCAACCAGTTCGGAAGACAAAGTGAAACGACCATATACTTGATTAAGATTTAGCAAGATTTACAGGGTTTGATTAGATTTCAGACGATTGATACAAGTGCCTTATGGAGTCAACGATCTTGCTAGGGAAATTAAAACCAAGAAACCGATTAGCAACTACTGCTTAGATGAATGACTATCTTATATGAAATGCAGATCCCAAAACTAATGTGAGACGCAAGAATCTTGGTTAATTTTAGTTAAATGCCTATTTAAATGTAAATCTTCAACCCTTTCTGTGTTGAGCCTGATTTCGTAGTAATTAGCAGAGAGAAGATAAGGAGAAGCGCATTAAGGTGTGATTAACAATACCTCTCCTGAAAATCTAACATGCCCAGTGCCTCCGGTGCTGTAGAGAGTTGTGGCTCTGACCACAGCAAGGTCACCGTTTTAAGTACTATTAAAAGCAGGCTTCTCAAGCAAAGATGGATGGATATCTATGTCTCTATCGACCAAGCTTATGCTTGGAAGTAAATTTTATTATGCAAAGATAACTTATATGCAAATGCACCAAAAGATGAGATGAAGTTAAACTCGAGGATTAGAAAACACTTGTGTCACAGAAGCCCTCAATCACCAAATTAAATGTTCGTTTTATGGATGAAGACTTAAAAAATAAAACCCTGAAAATATTACAATTAAACCATAAGCTTATTTTAAATCTTTCTGATACAATTATAGCTCAAAGAGAACAAAAACTTCTTTGCAATTTAATATCAATGTCAACAGATGCTCGAAATATACTCAGCTTAGGAAACAAAGATATTGAATCTATTATAATTCGACGACATAGCACTTTAACAATTGAAAATATTCGTGAAATATCTAACATGTAACAAGCATCAAATAATGCAAGCACTGATGATAGATGCAAAATATTCTAACTGTTAAATTTCTAGAGATCCAAATACTTTAAAACACCATGAAATTTATATGCTAATCAATTCCAACACTAGAAAAATGAGTATGCTTAGTGACCCAAATCTAGAAAAAATTACCACTTTCCTATAATTAACCTTTAGATACAAAAAATTTAAGCACGTTTAACTATAGAGAAATGAAATAAATGTCAATACCACAAAAGTTCTATTTTAGATTTTACCCTCAACACACAAAAACAACACCAAGAAGGAACTAAAGATTGACAAATTTAAGTAGTCCTTAGGAGAACATTTACAATGAGATAAGTTTTATGAAGCACTACTTAATGCAGTAAATGATCAATTAAGACTTTTCAATGTGACCAAAATAAATCAAAAGAATTTAGTAATGTTTTTATAAAAAAATAATAATGGGCCAGAGGCAACAATTAACAAAACAAAAAGCATATAAACAAAAATAAATAAATAAATAAATTTTAATGAGAAAATTAATTTTGATTTAAAAATTTAGATATCTCAAAGTCACACTTAAGATTAAAAACAAAAAAAAAAAAAAAAAGCCCCCTTTTTATGATTTTTTGGTATGTCAAAATAAAATCAAATAAAACAAAAGGAAATAAAAAAGGGAACAAAATAAAAGCTAAAACAAAAAGAATTTTTATCCTTTTTGTTTTTTTATATTTAAGATTTAAAATACAAAATGAAAATAAATCAAAGCATATCAAAAATCATAAATATGCCAAACCTAATCTACAAACACACCAAAGTTATAAAAAAAAAAAGGAAACGCAATACCTTAACCCTACAAATACACAAAACAAAAAACAAAAAACAATAAAAAGAAAACATAAATGAAATCGAAGGTTGATTACAAGTTACAATAGCAGAAGGAGAGTTCGAGGAATGCATGCAGGTCGACGGACGATGGCAGGGATGGAGCAGTTCGACGACAGGAGAGAGCACGCGAACAGGGATGAGGGTTATGCAAGTATGGATTGACAACGACGAAGGAAAAGCAACATGTAGGTTTAGGAGCGGAGGGTTGTATGGAATGCGATGACAAAGGGACGACAGCAAGGAGTTGCAACAAATGAGAGGAGTTCACGCAGAAGGAAGACGGGTTTGAGGAAAGGTAGTGATTTTTGCAGGTTAAGGAAATTACATTATTGTTGTAGTTGTGGGCTTGGTCGTCATTTGATTTTTCGCAGGTTGAAGGAGCAGCAAGGGAAACAATAAGGGAGCAGATGCAAGTCAAGGGGACGCAAAAATGAAGATAAGGAAACAAAAACGTAAGAAAAATTTCGAAATCTCCCAAAGAATAGAAAAAACGCAGCAAGAATAAACCCAGGGCAGCAAAACAAATCCGAAATTTTCTGTTGAAAACCCCAGGCAGCGAAAACGATTTCAAAAACCTTAGGATGACAGAGAAACTATAGCCCAAACTCAAGGCAAACCTAGAAAAACGAAATTCACACTTATGATTCAAATTTATCAATGAAACCCTCGAAAAATTATTTCAGATTTAAAATATTTTAAAACCCTTGGACTGCGAAATAATGACCCTGCAAAAGCTGGTTTTGAGGCCAAATCTTACCCTCCTGGGCCTAGATCTAGCTTCAAATCAAACTTCACCTTCAGATATGCTACCTGTACTTGAAAAAAACGCCGAGAACTCGAATATACAAAAAATAAATAAAACACAAGAAACCCAAGTCAGAAAACCCAAAAATTTACAGATCTATGTACAGGAATAGCAGATCTATCAAATCTGGCGAGTGTGAGTCTAACTCCGCTCCCAAATCTGACAATCTGAGGCTCTCAAAATCCAGATTTATCAATTTAGCACATAAAAATTAAACTTTTAAAACCCTCAATGAGGTGCTTAGCTCAAAACCCTTCATGCATCATCAATAAAAATCTTATGATAAGCCCAGGATCAAATCAAGTTGGGCTCTTCAAAAAATACGAATTGGGAGTTGGTTGGTCCAACTGAAAGCTTCCCCGAATGCCCAATGATCTGAAAATCAAGACTTTCCTGCAAAACTCAATCCAACCATTAAAATAGAGCGAGAAACTGATAGTGAAATTCAAATAAATAGAGATACCTATTATTACATTCAAAATTTAGATTATCATTGAGCAAGATACCTATACTCAAATCACTCTTCAGAAGCTATCATCAATGGCTAAAAAGAAATTTATGCATGAAAATGACACATCTTAGAGTATTTCCATGAAGAGTAGCAAAGGCGAAAAATTAACCCCAAAGTCTTTCTTTATTATCAAAAAAAGATTACACGAGAGCTTTTCGCTTAGCACACGATTCAGAGATTGGATGAATTCACTAACAAATGACCTCCTATTTAAAGATAAATCCTCCAACGGCTAGTTTGAATGGTCCTCGTCAAATAAATCTCGACCGTCGATGAGGATCTTTTAATTTCATTCGTCGAAATTTTAAATTCTTGAGGAAATTCGAATTTTTCAATTAAATGCATTTTAATTAATTCAAAAATTAAATTTTTGAATTAATTTCCTCAAAATTTTGACTTTGACTTAACCCCGAGGAACAAAGACTTAAAATTTAGCAAAATAATTAATTTACCTTAGTCCCCAGACTTATTAAAATTTAATTTTCAAGGACTGACAAATTTCTTTTTGGAGAATTTATATTTAACTAAGACTTAGAATTAATTAAATTTTTTGCTTAGGATTTTAATTAATTTTTTGCCAAAAAAATTAATTAATTAACCTATGAGAAGATAAATTATTTTCCCAACCCTCAAGACACTTTACATCACAATTTTCATATTTTTACATCCAAAAGGGGAAAATCCATTCCCACAGACTACCCATTTTTGCAACACAAATATAATCCACCAGATCAAGAAATTTGTAATAAAATAACCTAACCAAATAGCCAAGATTATTCCCAAATCATTTTATATAGACTCGATTTAGAACACAAGGACACGCCTAAGATCCCAGTGACAAAATCCATTATGTCTTTGGGGTAAGGCTAAAGGAAAACTCTGTCGACCATTCGAGAATGGATCAGTGAGACAAAAAACCTCCCAGAATGTAGATCATCACCAGAAAAATAGGTTTACCTAGGCAATTACATACACGGCACGGATTTGCTGAGATTATTTACATTATAACATGATCATCAGGCTGATGATGATAACTGGACGACCCGGACACATCGATCAGGTGTTATCCCTTTTGCGAAAAAAGCACGTCTACTGCTATGTGTTGTTGACACGTAGTGGTCAACAGAACCCAAGGGGTGGGCTTTGCACCCAAGATGATGGGTGTGAATAGGCATATTGGACATGTGATGGATGGAGATGATAGAGGATGTTGAAAAGAACCCAACGCAACGAAAATCATTGGATTCTGAGTTGTCTACGATGAAATATGAATTTTTTAATGGAGTTGTGGGTTAATGTGGCACCTAATGGAGGTCAACTTGACATTTTGGAGTGCCACAAGTCATGTTTCAACACCACATGAGTTTGTACATATAAGAGTGATGTTGGAGATAATTCCTCGTCCATCCTTATGCATTTCGTCTCATAGGAAACACATTTGAGGTAGTTTAACTCTAGAGGATGAGGACAAATGTGTTTGGGGCTATGTTTAGGTGAGTTTGCCATTTGAAACAAGGCTCAATTGCTACAAGAGGACAGTCGCAAGCTTGAGGACAAATCTAGGCTTGTTTCATGTGATTTTTCATCCCCTTATAGATTTGAATTTGAGCAAGAGGCAGTCGCATGCCTTGAGGCAACCCTGGGTGCTCGTGCGTGGATGTTAGAGGACTATTTTGATAGGCCGCAAACCGTGTCCTTTATTGTAGACTTGGACAAGACGTGTAGGTGAAGTTTGAGAGGGTCGAAGCCCTTAAAATCAAGAACAGGGGACAACAAAGGGAAGTAGGGTCGTGTGGAAGAGGTTGCAACCTTTAGGTGAATGTTGGAGAAGTTTTGAGGGTTGTAAAAAGTACTATTGGGTGCCCTAACCAATGAGGAGCTACAACAGCATGCACAAACAGAGGTATGAATTTATTTGATCTATTTGTGTTGGGAGATTGCTAGTTGGATGGTGGTCATGTTGGACAAATGTATTGGGAACTTTGTGGTTGGTGGACAGCAACATGTAAGTGTACAAAGTAGCCCTAAAACAGGTGGACAAGAAGGACATTGACAATTGTGTGTTGGGTGAAGAGTTGATGGCCGAAGTAGCTCCTTAATGGACAAAGGAGACTACTAGGAAAGGAAGTTTAGTGCTCAAGCATTGGCCAGCCTAAAGGAGCAAATTGGATAAGCCAAATTTCATTGTAGCAGAAGAGTCTTGCAGCAGTGATACGTGGCAGCCCTACTACACTATGTTAGCCTTCATATAGCAACAGTGGAAGGCTATAGGGGGAAGAAGACCCTGAGTAGTTGAGGAGCAATAGTGGGCAGAGAGTTGTTCACAAACGAGTTGTGAACAACTCAAAAGGGATCTCGATGTGTTGATTTGTAGATGGACTTACGATCAACGTGAGAGCAGATGGAGTCGTGTTCAATGGCCAAATGGACTTTGATCATTGATAAAGGCAGAGTTGTGATCGCTGCATATCGGGAGCGAAGGACCGAAAAACAAGATACAACATAGGGGTTGTGATTGTGCACTAGATCAGCGAGATTGTCATTGTATCTTGTATTCTTGTACGATTGGATATTTTAGGGCCATTATCCCTGGTATGGGAACCCTAGACAGTTGTATTATATGTTGATAATATAATGACATTGGGTTACATATATTGTTGTTATTGTTCTTGTGCATGTGATTGATTTACTACGTTATATTGTTTCGTTGTGCGAAGTAGCTTTGTTGAGATTCTTGGTTTGGTAGCGTCAATGATCTAAGATTCTATCCTAGACACCAAGATTGTGGAAATTCAACAATTCTCTCCTTAATTGTGCATTCTCATTCAACAAATATTCAGAGTTGTCTTGTGTTGTTGTAGCAAAAGCAACATTTGCTGCCATGATTGCCCTGGGATTCCTTCTGGTATTGGCACTTATCACCTTCTCTGTAGAAACTGAAACTGGGTTCTGAGGATCATTTGAGAACTATCTTTACCTCTGCTGCATGATCATTTTCTTGAGTCAATTAAACGTGACATTGCACAAATCCATCACTCTATTCCCAAGTGGAGGTGTGATTCCCATTTCACCAAAAGGGAGATGACCACACATGAGAGGAGGTTCTCCTAGAGAACCTATTTCATCATCAATTGGTTGGATGTTATCCTCCTCCAACTCTTCCTCTATCTCCTGATTCAACTATTCTTCTTCCACTCTTTGTGTTGCTTCTTCCTCCTGGGAATGCCTTTATCGTTCTTCTTCTATTCTTCTCCTTTCCTCTTCTTCTTCATGTTACTTCCTCAGCAACTCATCTTGCTTCCTCTTCTCCTCTTCTTCTAACTCTCCATTGTCTTGTTCCTCTAGAATAGCTCCAGTGTTCAATGGATCAGCCTTCCATTCCTTGTTTCTTTCTCCTATCGAATCAAGCTTGATCCTTTTCTTGGGTGCTACACCCTTTGCTTGAGAAGGTATATGTGTTGCCTCCTGTACTTGCATCTCTGAAGCTTGTGGATCTTGGGGCGAACTGCCTTCCACTCCTAAATGTGTCTTTCTAACTGCATTGTACCAGTTCTTCACTTTCTCATCTTTTGTTGTGGACATTGATGAATAACCCCAAATGAAACCAATCCTTTCACAATGCCACTTGCACACTCCCCTGGGATCATATCCATGAAAGTCTTTAACTACAAAGTGAAAGCATTCTAGCTCTTGCATTTTTGCTTTTTCCTCCTTATGGCTCTTTAAATCATATAGTTCGATCCTCAAAGGGAAAGTGGGCCATGGGGATTTCTTCCTTCTGTGAAGGGCTCCTAACAACCCTTTGATCAACTGATGTGCCACTTCTTGCAGGACCACCTTGTTGGTTACATATTGCAGCATGAGATTTGTAGAAATCTAACATCTGAAGCAACGGATATATGTACCTTCAAGCGTAGCAAACCAATATGTGATATCATGCATTGATTCCTTCACAAGGTCAATCGTGCATAGTTTTAAAACCAGGTCAGTCCAACTCAAATTCGACCTGGTTAACAGAGCCAAACCCTTGTTCATGTCGGCTTGGCCAATTAATCGATTCAGTAACTAGTTCGTTATTGAACTAGCTGAGTTGGTCATACACTCGACCAACTCGGCCGATTCAATAACGAACTAGCAGACTCGGCTGAGCCCGAATTAAACATTCGACACATTCTGAGGTTGATCTTTGAATCATTTTGGGTTGCATACAAAGGACAAGTAAAGCCCATTTTGACTGCAATCAAGGGCTCCTCCAGTGATTAGTGCTAAGAAAAGTTTGAAGGGCATTATTTGATCGCAAATGATGATAATGTGCATATGCCTACATTAATAGTCCTTGATCACTTGTCAACGGTATTCTTGTAGTATGTTTCCTAATGCAGTTTATTTGACTGATTGTTTGATAGTCAAATTGGTGCCTTAAATAAAAACAGGTATGCTGAGAAGGGTTGAATATTTAATGAGTTGTTGATCTCTAAAGGTTGAAAACCAAATTTCTCGAGAGTAAGCCTAACTCTAAGGCAAAACTTTGAGGTTGTTTCAAGGACAATCTCTAGTGTTTTTCTAAGGGCGAATTCCGTGGAAATTCTGTGAAATAAAGAGACTCGGGTATGTTTGTTTTCAAGTGGTTGAGTTTGAAGACTATTCAAGGCCAGATTCCAAAGCTTGGCAAGAGCCAGATCTAGATCAAGTTGTCTTCCCTCTATTATTCTAATGCTTTGAGTTTGGAAACATGAATGAAAATCTTTAAAAATATGTTTTTTCATAAAAAAATTAAATATTTAATGTATTTTTTACAAAAACCAAGTCAGTGAAATCAAATAGGCCGAGTCAATACTGAGTTGGATTCCAAGTCAACCCTCGGTCGTTTCTGAGTTCGAGTCTGAACCTGAGTTTTAAAACTATGCAATCATGCAAGGAGGATCAATCTCAGATATCATGTGGAATATGACCACGAATAAATGCTCTGCTAACCTGTCATATGCCCCTCTCAATCTCAAATCAAACAACACCCTGTAGTGGAAGTACATTGGAAACTTATCCTGCAGGGTTCAGTTCCAATACATTCTCGCGTGCATATTCCATCCAATAGAAATGCAAACATGTAAAACTTAGGTGCCTAATTTGACCTCAAAGATGCTTTTGCTTGCCCCACATGACACTGCAACTCAAAAGAGAGTATATTTGCCCAGTTGAAAACTTTACAACAGCGAAACACCATTATGAACATATATATCCAGTTTTCTTCAAACACCTCCGCATTCTTTTGCCCATGCAACCGACAACACATAGCGATGAGATATTGATATACATCTCTGAGAATCCTAGTCGGATAAACTGTGGATGGGCAATGACAGGACTTAGCATGCTCTTGACACAAAGATTTGATGATGTCACTCGTGTTGAGCTTAGCACATCTAGTGTAAAAGTCATTATTAGCATATTTTGTGGGCCTCTACATCTTGCAGTAGGTTTGCATGTCTTCTCCATAATAGGTGGCAACCTTTGAAGATGGATTCGTCCAAATCAGGCCACGTGTCCAAATCCCACGAATCCAACACAATTTGATGGGAATTCGAATCCAAAAATGGGACACGACGTGTCCTACTAGGACACATCATGTCCCAATTTTGGAATTCAAATCCCAAAAAAGTGAGGGTTTATGAGGTTTATGAGGAAGGGTTTACGAGGTTTATGAGGTTTGTGAGGGTTTATGAGGTTTGTGAGGGTTTATGAGGATTATTTTTGTTAGAACTGTACTGGCAACTATGTACCCATAAGGATTTTTCAAGACTATTTATTTTAGTCCTTGTCATGATTGCACTACCACTGAGTGTTATCAGGACCAGTTGATCCACAGTGGTACAGATGTTCAGTCTTCAAACTAGTAGTTGAGCCAGATCAGGGGGCTGGTTCAGACCCATTCACAACTGGTTTGGCATTGACACCAGCTGGTTCACACCAATTCACACACTAATGAATTGTGGGAACACCAGTGGTTCCGGGGAGGGGAATGAAAAATAAGGGTCCTCCTCACTCCCAAACCCTAAAATGCGCAAACTTTACATATTCGTGCCTAATGGTTAAGATATACCTATGTGTGTGTGTGTGAATCATCATTAAATTCTGCATATTCTATGTTTTTTTAGTAGATTGGTTCGCAGGCCTGTTCTGGTTCTGTACCAATCTGACTGTTGGTTGGTTCTGGCTCTAATAACACTGACTAAGTGTGGACAGAATCAGATTACTGAAGTCGAAGTATATATTATATTATTTTAGCACAGCCTTAGATATCATCAAATCTTTCCCATTAGACATGTTATCTTTTAACATTGCATTCTGCCACCAATGTCTCCACTGCCAATCATTCTCTGTATGCATGATTTGTCCATGCCATTGACATTATGTGGTTTAGAATATAATGAGTAAAATTGTTGGGAACCTATCTACATTACAGTAAAACTAACATCTAGATGAAGATCTATGTTTGAAATCAATGAATTTGTATCATTAATGAGAATGTGTAAGAAATATCTAATTTTTAATATATATATATATATATTTAATAAAATAATATATAACGAATCCTACGTGTCTTGTCCCGAGGGGTCAATGTGTCCAAATCTGACACTCGAATCCCCGTATCCTACGAATCCCAAATCCCCATGTGAGGTGACTTAGGTGGCAAACTGACCAACGCTTTCACTACGAAGCACCAAATAAGAATCATCCATGTGTGTAATAGTCCATTCAATCACTTATGCACATGGGATCATAGGGAATCTGCATGTGATCCTATGTATCCTAGACCGCTTGATATTTATGCATGCTTCCAAGTCCTCCAAGTTTTCAGCGAATTGTTTCTCTATGAAGGTATCTTTGATGCTTTTCCATGTGACCTTTGTAGACTTATCAATGAAGCATTGTGTATCTACATAGATGGAAATGGTTGGCTTTGTCACTTGAATTGCTTCCTCAGTGCTTGCTTCTAAGGCTTTTTTGAAAGCCACTTTACCTGTAGCAAAAGGCATGGCTCCAACAAGATGTTGAAAGGGTGACAATCAATACTTGTAGCTCAAATTGTGAAAGCACACTCATGGTGACAAGATTAGCTTTATGAAATCTCCTAGCTGTTGTGGCAATATCTTAGCAAATCATATTCAAAGAGCCATTAAATGTAATGGAGAATGTAAATTCTATCAATGACAACACATAGCTACGTGCATGGGCAGAAAATTTCCATGCAAACAAGGAGGGTGCACTTTTAGAGCACGAAGGAAGTTCAAGGGTCATTCTGGGCTTTGAAGTGCACTCAAGCAAGAGAAGGAAAGTGTCAAGCACACAAGGCCACACTCCGAAGAGACAGAGGAATGAGTCTTCGGGCCTTCAAGGTGCTCATGCGCTCAAAGAGTCGGAGACGGCGCAATGGCACACTCTGAAGAGACGAAGGGACAAAGCTTCGGGCCATCAGACCTTCAAGGTGCACTCAAGGACAAGGAGGTCGCACTGGCGCATGCTGAAGAGACGAAGGGAAAACATTCAAGCCCTTGGGATGCACTCATGCGCTCAAGGAGGGCGCAATTCTTCATGATCAAGGAGTGTGCTCAAGATGCAAACTTGCCTAATCTCAACAGAGTTTTCTGAGTTGGTCGAGGCTAAAGCGTTTGGAAGAGCACACTGTCACAAAATGGCTCAAGGACAAGCCTAGCAGCATGCTTGCATGATAGAAATGTGGAGAAGAAGGATCTACAAGCTTTTATAGATGTTGTCGCAATCATGATTTGAATATGAAGAGTCAAGGAATATGCAAAGTTTCAGCATGCGACAACAAATTAACAATTGTAGAATCAAGAACAAACTAAAAAGCCAGTAAATAAACTAAAAAACGAAGAAATGCCAGCAAGGCAAGCAAGATCAACATCGAAATCATGAAAGGCAATCAATAGATTCAACATGCAAAATTACTTGGAATGCACATCGAAGAAGAGTTTCTTGATCCAAAGATGTGCTCCCAACCCAGATGAGAATGATTATGAGAATGAATCATTAGTTGGGTCAATTTAAAAGAGATTACATGCAAATCTATCTCATGTGTGCTCGCCACTTGTCGACAATTGAATGGGTTAGTTAAGGGAAGTTAAGCATGCTCCTATTTTCTAGGAGTGCACCCACATACAACAAGAAAGGTCATGCATGCATTCTAGAAGATTGTATGTCTTCATGCTGAAGAAATGCGCTCAAGGAGGGCACACTTGCTAAGCATGAAGGAGTGCGCTCAAGGAGGGCGCACTTCTTCAGCCCAAAGGAGTGCGCTCAACACAACAGCAAGTCTTTGTCAACTTGAAGTGTGTTTTTGCCTTTAAGTGTGATTTTCTTGCTTTTGTGTGCTTTTGTGTGTATGCATGGCGAAAAAGCTAGTTTCTAAATCAAGAAAAGTTACAAGTCCACCTAACCATGAATAAGATAACACAAGCGCTTCTAAAGGTTGGATGACGACACTTAGGAAACATTGACTTAGGAGGATGCAAGACTAGGAGAAAACATAAGAATAACAAAACAAACAATGTGACGACACTAAGGGGCTTGAAACGACAATTCATGTAGGCTCCAAAATTGTAGGCAACAATTTTGGAGTCATCATCATAGCTACAACAAGTTCACAAGCCTCTTATGTTACTTATGCCCTGCCAACATCAAATCCCAACCAAGAAGGATGTAACATGCACACATGAACAAACTCTCCAATGTAAATATGGCTACTCAAGACAGCCTAAACTTGTCTATCAGCCCACACGTAGCATCCCTAAATCAATAGAACTACATGTAGGCCTCACAAGCAATGCCTTAGGGTGCAGCAATGTAATGTCCCCATTTTTAGTTTCCCTTATCATGCGGTCAGGATGGACTTCTAGAATTGGTGACATCCAATTTACAGGAGCGAGATTATGTCATCATAGGGCCCAGAGGGTTTTGGAGGAGTCTTATGGGGTACAATGGAGTTCACTTGTTGTATTTTATCATCTAGGGCAATTCCACATAGTTCGCTCGGTTCCGTCTCATTATGATGAATCCCATAAAACAGGGGTTAACATCAAGCATGTTTTAATTATAAACGCTAAAGGTGTTATTTGAACAAAATAATCGGAGAAACACCTTAGTGTAATAGTTTGTTGGAACCAGAATGAAGAGATCTAAAGGATGGGATGGTGAAAAGTGATTTTCAGTGGCTAAAGAAAGCTTGGAGGTAGGATGATCATTTTCCAGGATTAAAAGTGATTTAATTCATCACTTTATTAAAATAAAAGGGGAAAAGTGCTTGATTGAGAAAAAGGCTAAAAAGGAGAAAAGTGAATTAAAAATAAAAGAAAAGAAAGTCACTTAAAAAATGTAAAAGGGAGAAGTCTTTAGAAAGGAAATAAAATAATATGATAAAGTGCTTCTAGAAGGTTGGAGATCCATCCATCAAGTCTTTAAAAGGAGAGGAAGTAAATGATTTAAGACATCTTGGATTGGTTGTATTTTCTATTGGTGACGTTTGGAAAACTTAGTTTTCAACTTCAGTAAGCCCCAAGAAGAAAACTCTTGGGTAATTTGGTGTGAGGGGAGGAAAATGTTGAAGAATCTAGGGCAATTAGCATTAGTAAGATTCTTCTAGACTTCACAACAATTTGTGAAGTGATTTTACAATTTATCTTAGCTTGATATTCTTCTTTTTATTAGTATATGTGTTTGGTTCATCAAACTGCTACCAAAACCAAAGAGACAAGAACTCAAGAAGTTGGCATTCTGCCAGGGACAAAACCTCTCCCTCTTGGAGAGGAAAACCCACGTGTAATTCTTCTTATAGAGATTCCAATTGACGAACACAAAGACCATGACCCTTGACCTACTAGGCCACTCCAAGACCAAGACACCAATCCTCTTCTTTGTCACTGTTGAGATCATCATCATTGTTGCTTCACTGAGCTCATCATTATTGTACCTTCACTAAGATATGCATCATCACAACAAGATCATTGTTATTGCACCATTGCCACACCTTGACTAAGATCTTCACCTTGTAATTCTGTCTCCATCAAGATCATGACTATACCGAAATCATAATTGTATTCAGGATGAATGCTGAGATAGAGTGTGATACTATGGGATAACCGAGATCCTTCTCATCACTGTTGCCCATCCGAATTTACAGTCTTGTACCCATCCAAAATTCAATCATGCACCCATCCGAAATTACTGTCATGCACCATACGAAATGACAATCCTGCACCATACAAAATAACAGTACTGCACCATACGAAACTACAGTCTTGCACCATACGAAATTATAGCCCGAAATTCTATTCTTTTGTGGTGACTTAACCTGCATATATATAGTAGTTTTGCCTCCATAAATAAGCCGACCTGTCACCATGCACTGTTGTGTCTCCACATATGAGCCAACTTGTCATTTAAATTTATTTTGAGGCCGACATTGATGCCTTCTTCATAGTTTAGTAAGCAGACTTCTTTAAGAGGATTGTTCTAGATACTAGGTTGACTCGTATATATTACATATATTCTCAAGAAGAGCTCTTTACACATGATTTTGACTCTTTGACTTTCTTAAACCCATGGAATGAGCAAGAAACGCATTCATATAATTTTTTAAAATAATATTTCTTTTTCTTGACAAGTACAAAGATCAAAATTACATTGACGAATATCGAACCTAGCTACACTTTTCTTCAACACTCCCTCTTAACTACGGAGGTATTTTCAATGGTACTTGGTTATTCTCAATCTGAAGAATTTCTCATAAGAAGAACCGGATTGGTAATCCCATCTGTATAGGCATCATATCAACCAGTATGGCAACAGTGCAAGGCCTTGACTAAAAACTACATCTCTCTACGAGACCATGAGCTACAATGTTGGCGAGACCAATGATTTATAGACACCTTCATCATTGTCTCCGAAGGTACATACCCACCCGAGTATTCACTGAGTATGACCTTCTAGGACTATTCTTATCTTGGGTTTCTAGCCCTCAAAGAATATCGGTCCTCTTGCCTACTCTTATCTTGGATGCACGCATCCTCAAAGAGTATCGAATGTCTGATGATTACCCAATCCTCCCATTCTTTCTTCCCAAGTGAAAACAAGAATGTTTCCTATCATGTGTGTACATTTCCATTCATGGCCTTCATCTAGACTTATAGTTGTTAGTCCTAGTCTAGTGCATGACACATGAAATGGAAAAACACAATTGTCACTCCTTTGTAATCAAGGGTGATCTAATTCAAACTCCCTCTTGATCAGGGACCTCTCGGAGCTCCCTCTTAGCTAGGGACTCTTTTATACATCAGTCGCTTCTTCGTGGGTTATCAGCTGCTTGATCAACTTCTCTCCTTAATGTCATAAAATTTAGTTGAGCTTCTTCCTTGTAGGGCAACAATCATCGATCACTTTGCTTCTTATTTTGTCATGTCATTCCTTTCTTCATGGAAAGTGGCCTTCTTGGCATACATCTGGAACTTTCTTCATATGGCTACTTCTTTTCTCTCCATGCTTCTTTCAGGAATTTCCATCCATTGCATGAACGTTGGTTGTACTTGTACTTACAAGTCTTGTTCTAGTAGCCCCACATGAACTCATCCAGATATTATTCAAGAAATAAAAACATCATATTAAATTAAATCATACCTTACAAGATGGCTCTTCATCGTGACATCTCCCTATAGGTATTAGCATCTTGCATACATGTTGACACATCTCCCAAAGATATCAGTTGTCAAGGGTATTCATCTTTTTCAAACTTTCATCAAGGTCTTCATATCTTTCCAGGATATTTCCTAGTCAAATCTTCTTGGGCTTTTGGATGTTGATTGCCTTCATCATGGTTGCATATCTCACAATCTCTTCCTTCCTCACACATTCCATTTCCAAGAGCTTTCAATCAGAGTTTCTTAGTCAACTACCTCATACTTCATATGAGGACACTATGTTGATTTCATCTAGTGTGACTTATGCCTTCTCGCATTCTTTCAAAGGAGATCCCTTGATCATGCTTCTCAAGATAGAAGTAATGATTCATGTTACTTGCAACCATATGACATGACATTATAATATACAAGCATACATACCTCATTTTACCTTTAGGTCATCTAGGCTTCTTCCGACAGCTCCCTTGATTGAAAAGATCTTCAATCCCTTGATCTACTTCATGTCATCACACCATTATCCCATGAATTCCAAAAGTTGTAGTTTTTGATGAAACACTTGCTCCTTCTCTAGATTAGCGAACCCTCCGATGAGGATTCCTTTAGAGAAACTTGAGGATCTTGCATATCCCTATCTAGCAAATGTTTCCTTTTTCCCTTAATGTATGAGGAGCCTTGTCCTGGATGACATCTTTCTTTCGTTCAATGTTCAATGAGATTCCCAAAAGCTATATCCTTCATGTTTGACTGTCGTGGATTTTGTTCCTTTTGTCCTTCATGATATCCATGGTGATGTCATGATCTCTTGCTTCCAATGATTTCATGATGCCATGATCCATCTTATTATCATTGTCATATATTATAACACAAGATCTAGGAGCTTATGATAGGATCCTTTTGTGAGGGATACTATCTTACTCATAGGAGAGATTTGATACTCCCTCTTTCCTTGGCCCTTTTCTTTAGCTTCTTCCATCTTTCAATAATATGAACATCCAAAATATTTCTATATCATTGAATCTTAACTATATTTATTTTGTCTTTTCATAAGGACCAACCATGCCTTTCCTTTTTGCACATGGTTGAATTCTTTTATCCTTTAATACTATAGACTGCAACTTGTCTTTCTCTATCTAGCATAGAGACCACAGATTGTCGGGTGAGGTAACCTTCTTTTTTTATTGATATTTGTTATCTTGCTCATCAATGATCACTACCTTCTTATCATCTTTCCTAGATCTTTAAGAAGTTATTCCTTCATTCTTTGATACCTTTACTATTGTGTAGGTCTAGGTGACCTTCTTTTCTTTAATTTACAGGAGTATATATAGCATTTCATATATCTCTCTTTATGTCTCCTCTTCTACTATTTAGGTATGAGAGGAATTTTGAGTGATATCATATGAATCCTATGAATCTCATGATGGATTCAAACAATGCTTGACCTTCATAGACTTTTTCATAGATATCAATGATTTCTCTTTTCTATGAGAATTATCAAAATCCTCCTTATTCTATGCAGGGACTTTTGATTATTTAACCGATTTATAAATCCCCTTGCAATCATGAAATCATTTAACCAAATCTGATTATAAAATTGAAAGATACTTACTTGGTGTGTGAAGAGGAGATCTTCACCTTCATGCTTCTTTTGCTTTTGTTTCCCATCATTAGTATCTTTTCATCACAACTTCCTTGGAGACCTTTTAGCACCATGACATTATTGGTCTTGACATCATCGAAACTGCTTCATGACCTTCCCAATACATCTTTAAGGTATTTTGACTTCAACATATTGTTGACATGCTAGTGATACGATGTTCTAAAGACTGAATTTGAAAGTGTGACAAGTATATTGATATGGTACTGCACTAAGACAGTGATGTCTATGTGCATGGAGTTGTGTAGAGATGCACTGTATAGAGAGCCCAAACTTGTCACTGAATAACATAACTAAACTGTGGGTGGCACTGTATAGAGAGACTGTCTCATCATCGAAACAGTCTTTGATGTAATAAATATACTGAGGCAGTGATGTAATCATGGATTGTGAGAGGTATTTCCTCAGATTACTTATTCAATATATATTGTTAATTTTATGTATTTTCTATGCTAGAGCAATTTATTTCAGTTTTCACAGTTAGCTCAATATTTTTTCCAGATTAGCAATCACATCAACATTAACATAAATTGTAGATATAACATAAATATAAATCGCAAAAGACAAGCCAAGACAAGAGGACACAAGATGTGGTGCTAGCCAGGGACAAACCCAATGTGGGGAAACCCTTCGTCAATTCTTCTTATATGTTCTTCAATAGTTCAGCAGCAGAGAGAGAGAGAGAGAGAAAGAGATAGTACATTTACAACAGAAGTCGGCATTTTGACTTATCTAGATAAGAGGATAGATCATCTCCTAAGATGATGATACATGAGATCAGTTGAAGACATGCTGCTTCAACTGACTCTCCAAGGTGTCTTTCACCTATCATAGTGTTGCATCTCGTCATCATGTTTCACCGCACTGTGTTGCACCATGCTGCACCCATCATCACAATGTTGGACCTCATGTTGTTGTTGTCCCAGTGTTTAGCACTGATGTACATAGTGCAACTGCTGCACCATGCTTACTGTTGTCCCAATGAACTTGCAGCATTGTACTTGTTGGTGTCCATGCTTTACCATGTTGCTGGTGTTCATAATTCTTCATGCTTGCAGTCGTCCCATGTTAAATCATGCTTTATCATCACTATTACTATGTGCACTATGTTGCACTGTACATTGAGCTATGTATTGTTGCTCCTATGTCCCATTGCTACACCAATGTACAACTGCTACACCAATTACCATTGTTGTTATCACTGTGTTCAGGCACACAGTCAGGAGATAAGTCCTTTTAGGACAGCAGTTTACCTTGGAGACCCTTCTCTCATGCCAAGATGCCTTCCAAAGGTCTTGTCCACCCTGGACTGTTTTTATCACAACCTCTATCTATGTGCTATGGCCTGTAGCCTAGCACAACAGCGAGCTGTAGATTTTGGTCTGCTCAAATGACACTCAAACCGCACAGTTTCTTCCCTGAAGATCTCGACTTAGCTAACTGCTCTTGGCATCACCCAAATGCATACACAATTCAGCCCTACGTTGATCTGTTCTTAAACTTGAGTGCAGACTTCGTTAACGCGCAACCTCACCTTATGACTATGGCTCCCTGTCTTGTAAACAGTCCTCAAAACATGTCTAGAACAACTTCTATTACTGCGCTGTCACCTACAACACCCCAATTTCTTTCACGCTGTCAACATGCTTCTACTTGCTGCATTAGGGCTCCTTTGATCTGCAGCTAGGTCTTCTTTTGTTATGATTTAGGGTCTCTTCTTAGCTGCGTATATGGCTCCCTCTTTGTTGCAGATTAGAGTCTTTTCTTGTTGCGCATAGGGCTCCCTCTTTGCTGCGAATTAGGGTATTTTCTTGTTGTGCATTAGAACTCATGTTAACTGCGGCTAGGGCTTCTTAAATCTGCAACCAGATCTCCTTCAAGACCGCAGCTAAGGCTCTTCTTGATTAGCGTATAGGTCTCTATCCTTAGGGCTGCGTATAGGTGCCTTTCAGGACAACAGATAGGGACTCTTCTAGACCAGCAATTACATCTTTCCTTGCTGCGTTATGTAGGCTTTCTTCACCATTCTAGATCTCCCTTCCTTTCTGCATCTAGGGCTTCTTCATTAGGGCAGCGTAGATCCTTTCTCCATCAGGGCAACATTATCCCTTAGGAACTCTCCTCCTACTAAAACAAGTAGATAGGAAGAGATCCCAAGTGAGTGTGTAGAAATGACTTGAAGGCCACCTCTATTTATACTAAAACGCTGAGCACAAGTGGGGTTTGTTTGGTTGTTGGCCGGCCTTGAAAAATTGTCCCATAACACCAATAAATTCATATCTCCATGAATACTTATCGGAATCAGATGATCTTTAGATCAATCCTATACCTCTCGATAAGAGGGATCCAAGAAAAATATCAACTGCCACTAATAAGATGACCCACATGGAGTTTGGCCCTAGTTGCCAATTTTAATATATATATATATACACCTGAGACAATCTTTTATGGTATGGAGAAAGTTCGGTGATCAAGAGGTGAGGATCACTGATATACTCCAAACTGAGCATGATTTAAGTGCATGACTGTAATTACTGAAGTTGATACTCCGTGACTGTTGTAGATCTGCTTGGTGTATACTTGCTCCTTTAATCTTTTCAACCTACTTTGATGCCCTTGAAGGCAGACCCTTGTATGTCTCTTTTGCTACCCTTCATTTGACTTCAGCACCTTAGCTCTGATACCATGTTGAAAAATCTAGGGCGGATAGCATTAGTAAGATTCTTCTAGACTTGACAACAATTTGTGAAGTGCTTTTACAAATTATCTTAGCTTGATGTTCTTCTTTTTATTAGTGTATGTGTTTACCTCATCAAACTGCTACCAAAAACAAAGCGACAAAAACTCAAGAAGTTGGCATTCTGCCAGGGCCAAAACCTCTCCCTCTTGGAAAGGAATTGACAAACACCAAGACCATGACCCTTAACCTACTAGGCCATTCCAAGACCAAGACACTAATCCTCATCTTTCTCACTGTTGAGATCATCATCATTGTTGCTTCACTGAGGTCATCATTATTGTACCTTCACTAAGATGTTCATAGAAAAACTTTTGTGGATGCGTTTCGAACCAACCATCTATTTAATGTGCAAAGTGAGATCTCCTCATTCAACTTGTCCTGACGATGAACCACACTGGTTGGTTCGAAACGCGTCAACAAAAGTTTTTCTATGTGATTTTCGCCGAAGATTCTTCAAAAAAAATTGATATGGATCACAGAAGTCTCAATTCAATAAGATATTCATCATAACAATGAGATCATTGTTGATGCACCATTGCCACACCTTCACTAAGATCTTCACCTTGTAATTTTGTCCCCATCGGGATCATGACTATACCAAGATCATAATTCTGTTAAAGAGGAATGTCGAGATAGAGTGTGATACTGTGGGCTCACCGAGATCCTTCTCATCATTGCTACCCATCCAAATTTACAATCATGTACCCATCCGAAATTAAGTCATGCACCCATACGAAATTATAGTTGTGCACCATACAAAATTACATTCATGCACCATACGAAATAGCTATCCTACACCATACGAAATAGCAATCCTGCACCATACGAAACTACAATCCTGCACCATATGAAACTACAGTCTTGCACCATACGGAATTATAGTCTTGCACCATACGAAATTGTAGACCTGCACCTCATACGAAATTTCAGAGATGTCCGAAATTCTATTCTTTGGTGGTGACTTCAGCTACGTATATATAGTAGTTTTGCCTCCATAAATAAGCCAACCTGTCACCATGAACTGTTGTGTCTCCACATATGAGCGGACTCGTCATTTAAGTATATTTTGAGGCCAACTTTGTTGCTGCAATCGTTTAGAAAGCAGAGTTCTTCAAGAGGATTGTGCTTGTCTTGGAGGGTTGTTCTAGACACTAGGTTGACTCATATATATTACATATATCCTCAAGAAGAGCTCTTTACACATCATTTTGACTCGTTGACTTTCGTAGACCTATGGAATGAACAAGAAACTCATTCATATAATTTATAAAAATAATATTCCTTTTTCTTGACAAGTACAAAGATTAAAATTACATTGACGAACACCGAACCTAGTTACACTTTTCTTCAACAGAAAACCCATCCCATTCCTTGTTGAATTCATTCAGGATTCACAAGTGCATTTATCAATTCAATTTCATTTTGGAGACCTGATTTAGTATTGTAGTAGATCTTCTAGCTGCCATCACTCTAGCTATTTCTATTGAAATTTTTGTATGTAATTTTCTCAGTAAATAAATAAAGTTGCATTATTTTCATTTCCCGTATTATTTGTACATTTAGCATTTCTAGGATTCACTGCAAAAAGTACTTATTATGTTGTTAATGTTATGGGCCAAACATGTAAGTTTTGATTGAGATTTAAATAACAAAATTGTGGGATAATTTTATAAATGAAGTTCCGAGAAATTTGTCAAAATTAATAAACAAGATACTACAGGCCACTGGCTTTCAAAGTTTTTAGCCCCAACCAAATACTAATGAGAAAGAAAGAATTCCATCACCTCTAATGAACCCCCAACCAAAAACCCTTCTGAAAAGGAAAAGTTCAAGTTAGACCTAGGGTGTCGAATGGCTTCTTCCAACCCACATACACTTCAGTCTCCAACAAGCTTGGGATCCTATCAAAGGTGAGGATCCAATTTCTTTCCCCCTAGCCACATTAAAGTTTTATCATGGAATATCATGGCTCTTACAAAAGCATGCAGAAAAGGAATGGTCAAAAGAAGTAGTTGCTTCAATTGGAATGAAGACATGATCCAACTTTAGGAAAACAAAGAATGGGTGTTGTTACCCACCAAAATGCACCAAAATTTTCTCCTACATTTGACAGCCAATTGGTCAACCAAATAACCAGCAGCCCATGCCAACGACCATTAGCTAATGATTTGCCATGTGCTTCTCCCCCATCCGCATTAGCACTTGGACAAATGTGGCTACCATTCAAAAGGTACTTTGATCACTTTACAATTGGGTGCTTATAGTTGTTTGGTTTTGGGCATTTAGTATGGATAATAGTGATCTAGAAGATTGACAGAACTTGATCGCATTCTTGTTCTCTCACCTTACCATGGGGGGTTAATCTTTGACCCTAGTCCCATTGGACCTCCCTTGAGGCCCTTTGGGTTGTAGGAGGGGCACTACATGGGAAGCCATGATTGAGATAGTGTGTTCCATCTTTCCTATATCATACATGACACCTTCCATCCTACATTACAAGTCCCATGTCTATCAAACACTTAATGAACAAGGATTTCGTCAAACATTTCATAGACAAAGTAACGAGAACTGTCAGCAAAGAGATATATGGGGCAATTCAAGCTTTTATTAAGACCAATCTAAAGGAGTTTACAACCAAAACTCAATGAAAAACCTAGGAACTTCCTCAAATTCAACCCTCAAAAACCAAAATACAATTCTACAGCAACCAACTCAGCGCAGAGGAGACATGATCTAGAATTTGAAGCAACTCGTCCCCTCCAACGAAATAAGCTTTGACTATACAATTTAGCCTCAATAATATGTAAACTCAACTTGTCAAATTATCAATAGCACAATGCCAAACTCAGCACCCTGGTGTAATAGATTCAAACTTCCAATTAGGAGCAATAATTCCGCCTCTGGACAATGCAACCAAGGAATGAAGTTTTGCTTCCTAGATGATCAAATCTCCGGCGCAAAAAATGATGATTTTGGTCCCCAAATATGCAATTGGAGGTCTATAATTGATGAGATTTTAGCCTCCAAGCTCAACCACCTTCATATAATATTCAGCAGCACAAAAAGATAATTCGATGCTCTCAAAGATGGTTGTCTCAGTGACGAAGTGATGGATATAGCCTTCAGAAATCATCTCCCTTAAAAAAAAAAATCGGCCTTCCAAATGTTGAGTATGATGCAATAGAATTCGGTCCTCGGAGAAAAGATGATCGGCCTTGTTACCCACCAAAAGTGGGTACCTCTAGAAGAGATGTTCTCTTATTCATCTTCTTCCAATCGACAGCTAGCAGCCCCTGAAGTTACCTTGTAGCTGATGTGATGTGCCACTTTATCTCTGCAACCTGCATCAGTGGTATGTTTCCTCACCCATTTGTCAAAAGCACATGTTAGAAGGTTAGCAATCCAGCCCAAAACGTATGTTTTTCATTATACAATCAAGTTCTTATGCTTGTTTTCACTCCGACATTTACGCATCAATTATTGGGTGACTTGGAAGAAGAAAGGGCTTTAATCGTGGTCTTCTTCCCTCACTTTAAATGGGTGGTTAATCTTCAATCCTAGTCCCATGGGATCTCCCCTATTGGCCTATGGCTTTAGGAATGACACTACTTGGGAAACCCTAATTTTGGTAGCACGGTATTGGGTGACTTGGAAGCAGGAAGGGCTTTCACTGTGTTCTTCTTCACTCACTTTAAATGGGTGGTTAATCCTCAATCCTAGACCCATGGGATCTCCCCTATTAGTATATGGCTTTAGGAATCGCACTACTTGGGAAACCATAATTTTGGTAGCACGGTCCTATTTTCCCATTCCATATTTATCACTTCCCTCCGCACATTACGAGCCCTATTCACTATTTGCCTTCTCTAGGTCCACATGACCATTAGGTTCACAGGGTCTAGCACACCCTCTCCCCTGATCTACATCTCTAGGTCAAGCGTAGAAACATTGCCCTCGAAGTCTATGCAGCCAAAAGAAAGTTAAAAGCATATCATGGCCACAAACAATAAACAATGAAAAGAAAATCATAAAATGCAAAAGATGGACGGGACATTAATAATAGCGCATGGGAAAAAGCTAAGCATGAACTCTACCCCTTATTATTATGGCCATCATCTTGGTTCCTCGGGCCTATAGTTGCCCCATCACATCATCAAAGGAACCCATGCACGTCCCAATCCTTGGTGGGTGATGAACTGCCCCACCTTTAAAGGGATGATAACTATTATACATCCTTCACAACATGCTCTCATTTCCTAGAGCTTAGAGCAGTAATACAAAGAAAAAGCAGAAGGCAAATAAAGGGGTGGAAAAACAAAGGTTGGGGTAACTCATGCAACCATGATTGCTCCCTCCTCACATCCGTACACCCACTATTTGGACTTCCACATTATTGCTACCCTTGCCCATGGCATTTGACTCTGAGACCCCTTTATCCTCATTACATTCCATCATTATTAACATGCTATCTATTGATTGAAGCATGTACCAAGGACATGCCTTTCCCCTTAGGAGTTGGGAACACGTAATAGGGATGTTTATTAGCATCTCCTACCTAGGGAGGTAATATTATTACGTGATCAGAGCCCCAAAATTGGAAGAGAAGCCATGTATGAAGTCTCAATTTTCCCTTAATTAACAAGCTTGGTTGACTTACTTAGATGCACTAATGATTAATTGTACCTAATGGTGAAGATGTAGCACTAAACATTGTGTGATTCGCAGGTGGTTTCATCATGGGATAGGCAACTTAACTTGGGCCCACGTCCACTAGAGGAGCATAGTGACACCCTATAGGTGAAGCCCTAAGAGCCATAGGATTCCTATCACTTGCAGAGCATCATTCCATTCCATGGGCACCTAGAACACCCCAACAATCTCCATTTTGCCCCACATTATTCATGAGATGATGCACTTGGACCAACATGCCCCCAGTCAGCTTAGTAGTATACACAAGTTTTGGCACCTAATCTAAGGCCCAAATGAGGTTTGTCTCACTCATTGGGACATGGGAGAGCTAGCACCATCCTCTAAGTCCTTAATGTCGAAGCAAAACTAGCTTATTCAATCACCAAGAGACCCATTTTGTGCCCCAAACACAAAACTAGGGTCCATAGGATGATTTGCGTGGAGGTTTAGGGGCCAACCCCTAGATCCAAAGTTTTAGAGCCCTCTACACTCGACTTGGCACTGGAGGAGCCCACACATTCCCTAGAAGGGCCTACGGATGTGTGACGTCAGCATTTCTACCACTTTTGTGGGTTATTTCTTATGTTTTACATTGGTTGTGAGGTTGACTTGTAACCTCACCTAGTATTGGCCCATTATTTTATGACTTGTGGGACTTTAGGCTAAAATTAGAGATCATTATACATGTATAAATTGGAGAGAGATCATTTCATTCTCTAATCATCATCACTTGAAGCATTCAAACCTCATAAGAGAACTTGCACTTGTTCCTTCTTGGCTATTGGAGATTCTTGGAATGCATTTTGATATTTGGAAGCTATTTTGGATTACCTTTGGAGCTAATGGATATACTACATGTTATCTTGCAAGTGCCTATTCTTGAAAATTATTACTTTGAATTGTCTAATGTATGGAATTGTTGCTTCTAGATTATGCTTGATTGCGCCCTAATTGTTGAAAATTAATTTTTGAGAGGCTATGTAGTTGAGAAATGCATATGTTACATATTGTATAGCATGTAATGAATGTTCATAATGGGGGCGTCAAATTTCAGCCTCATTAGCAACAAATTTGGCTTATCTATCACATCCTTGACTCCATGTGCCTAAAGGACAAGGCACTAGTCCAACTCTTTGGTGATTATCTCAAAATTTTCTTCATAAATTTCTCTCCTTAAATTTGGTCCTTTTAAGGCTAGGGCAAAAATCTAGGGCTTGTAGCTAAAATTTAGGGAGGAGGATTTTGGTGATGTAAGAGCCTAAACATCAAGAGATAAGTATAGGATACATAACCAATCAATTTGGTGGGCATCCACTCAAATTTCATCCATAATATTGCCCTAAATGTGGCTCTACGAGGAAAACCATAGTCTCTTTTCCCCTCAACTTTAAGACTTTCTTAAGGGTTTCATGAGCCTTGCCTTAGTTGAATATCATTGTAAGAAACCCTTTCCCTCGAGCCTCGACCTTGTGAATACCTATCACCATTGAAAAATCTCAAAACCCTAGGTCATAAGCCTCCTTTTCTAAGGCTTTTCTTTGAGAACACTTTGCTTCTTTGAAAGCTTGAACCATTATTGAGTCTCTCTCTTCAATGAGCTGATCACTTTGTGTCTTATACCTAGCATATCTATTTTAAGTAATCTCCCTCTTACCAAGACTCCTTCCATTAGTGAAGGTCTATAAAGAGCAAGGGGTTTTCTCTGAGGTGACATTGGTCCTCTACCCCATTTTTGGCACTTTCTCTAGCACTTGTATTGTAAGGTTTCCCTCTCCATGGCCTGCAAGATTTTGTGGTAACAAGCCTAGCAAAGAATATGTAATTCGGCCTCCAAGATTAGTATTTCTACTTGTTGAGGAAATGATGAATTCAACTTGCCAAAGGACAGATCTCAGCCCTCCAATGACAAGAATCTTCATTTGAAAAAGAGATCAACCTCCAATAATAGCCCTGAACTCCTAAAGAGATTCCAACAACTTCGCCCTCTATGGAAGATGAATTCAGCCCCCTCACAATGATAGATCATACCTCAAGAATACTCGGGCAAAACCAATATAAACTCGGCCTCCTAAAATGAATGGCAACTGTTGAAGCAACTCAGCCTTTTTAGGAAAACAATCTCTGGAAAATAGATATCACACTCCCATTCACTTGCAAATTATCACAATAATAGGCCAACTAGGGTGCTAGGAAATTATCACAATAATAGACCTTATGAAGATAAGATTTATTATTGGGAAAAGTTGTTTTCTATGTAAAGTCTCCATCAAGGTATGGAGATTTTGGGAGGGGACCTAAATTCCACTTTAAATGGAAGGGAACTGTGGGTAATTCAACAAGACCAGACAAACATGTTGACTTCTTTAATTTTCATATTGAAGTTGTTTGATTAGTTGATGTAGAGTCTATCTCCATGGACCTACTTGGAGGATCCACAAGAATGGTTTTGATAGTGTTTCCAAAAGGCTTGAACAGTTTCTAGTTTGAGATCCGATGTTATAAGGAGTGGACAAGTATAGATCTTGGATAAACCCCAACAAGGTATCAAACCACAATCTAATATTTCTAATGTTAGAACTCAACAATCCTAGTCTAAGCACCTCCTTTAAATTCAACATCGATTGGCTTAGGGAAGAAGAGTTCTAATCAATGGTTAAGGAGCAATGGAAATCTTATGGTCGCAGTTTAGGAACATTGGCTTGCATTGCTTGCTATTTAAGTTTGTCGAGGAGAAAGCAATCAATTGGGCTTGGGATAGATATAAGAATAAAGGCTCTTAAGGAGGTTGAATAGGAGATAAGGGATATATTTATTGGAAATGGGAGCGAGATCTTTTATAAGGAGTTATTAAGATTACAAAACTCGAAGTCTAAGAAGGTTATGGATTCTAATCATAGGAAGAGTGTTAATACAATTTGGGAGAAAACCAATGAGGAGCATATCTAGGTCAAGAATTTCCATGGCCTCGCAAAGATGGGAGTTCCATACATTGAGAAGGCCTATAAGGGCTAATATTGTTGTAATTGTCAAAATTGCTTTCTATTTTCTCAATTTGTTTTCGAGGGTGGTAATCAAAGGTTGAATGATCAAGTTACTGTTGAAGAAATTTTGAATGTGAAAGACTGTCTACCCTAATGGATGAACATCAAGTTTTAAATGGTTTTTTTTAGGGTTTAGGTGAGAATTTACTTTGGTAATGTTCCAAGTTCTTTCAACTTGATCTTTATTGAACTCATTCCAAAGGTGGATAGACTAGTCATTTGATGATTTTACACTCATTGCTCCATGCAATTGTATTGACAAGATAACAATTAAGGTTTTGGCCATACTAAAATCAATATTTTATAGGTTAATTTCTCCCAAACTGTTTGGATTCCTAGAGAATCTCAAATCCACTAAGCAATTGGTTTAGCTTAAGATGGGCTACATAGTATTCAAGTCCAAAATGTTCCCGCAATTGTGATCAAACTACACCAGTCCAAAGCATATGACACAATTTCATGGCTCTATCTCGAACTTCTGTTAATTCATATTGATTTCAACTTATCTCTAGTAAATTGGATCATGGGGTGTGTAACCTCAACTTCTTATGCAAATTTGGTCAATGGTTCAAACTCTAGTTTTTTCAAACCCTCCAAAGTATTAAGACAAGAGTTAATTATGTAGTTGTTGAGGGATTAAGTAGATCCATCTTAGAATCAAAACAAACAAGAAAATTTGAAAAGGTCAATCTGGTAGGAAATGAAACTCTTAAACCATCACTTATTTTTGGACGACATATTCTTATTTTGTTATGGTTCAATTGAGGAGGGAAGACAATACAAGGAGATGCTTCAGCTATATAATAAGACATAAAGTATGGAAATTAATATAAGCAAATCTAAAATAATTTTAATGATCTGCACACACTTTAAGGACTTATTTACCTTTTAAACAAGGTGAATTCTAATAGGAATTAATTATATGTGGTTTTAATTGAAACCTAACGCATATGGTAAGCAAGATTGGGAGTAGCTTCTTTCAAAAAGAGAAAGGAATTTCCTTTTGATGTAATGGATGGTTTTCTGGGGAGGGGGGATGTTTGGTCTTAGTGAAATCCGTTATATAGGCCATCACAATTCATTTGCACTGACTAGCTTATATCCCTAAACAAACTCCAAAAATATCAAATTCGTTACAACTTTCTTTAGAAAGGGATTTCTAATAAAGGTGGCACCCATTTAACAAGCTTGAAGATCATAGTTAGGATTAATTTAGAAGGAGGATGTGGACTCAAGAACATTCATCTAATGAGTCTATAGAAAAGAATTATAATATAGAGTATATTGTTCAAGGGATGATTCTGTATTGGATTCAAAGAGATAGAAAAAGCATTAAAAATGTTTCCAACCACTAGAAAAGCCTAACACTAGGTTTCCCTCTTATTGGAAATTAGAGGGCCTTACAAGTTGGAAATGGCACCCAAGGGGCAAGGGTTGACTCCATCTTGAGACGTGGAGACGGCATACTTCTTCCAACAAATCTGATTACCGAACTAGTGCAACAATATGGCACAGTGGATGGTTAACAACTCAAGATCTAAGCCTTAAAGGTTTTCATATCTACTTATAGAATGAATTGTGACTGAACTACGCAGAAACCATATTTGATTGAAACTTGAAAGATGTGCCATATATCATGGTTTGGGTAAAAAATCAAACAAGTGGTCAATAAATTGCTATTCTTGGCAATCAAGTTTCACAAGTTTGTGCTCGACAAGTTACAAGATGGTGGTGGGCTAAAATATGGAAGATGAAGATTTCCATGAAGGCAAAACATTGCATGTGGCTGGCATTAACTAATAAGGTGCACACCTGGTGTTGTTGTTTAGATCCACACCAAAGTTGACAAAGTCCTAAGTCATAATACAAGGACCCAAAGGCAACTTGGAGGGGTCGGGTCACCCACCATCACTTCAATGACCCACTTCCACACCTTGGGTTGGTATAATTACCAACACAAGGGGAGAATCCCGACACACTAATTCTTTGAAGGCTAACAACTATGTCGCAAGAAACCCCATATTTAGTGGTGTACTAGTACCCGGGATTACCTGAAACGCCGAAACAGGATTGAAACGTCGTTGGTCATACCGTACGACGTTTTGTGATTTCGAAACACCAGACAGTACAGCAGACGGTGTTTCGGCCACAACAAGCTGAGTTTCAGTGGCCAAAAAGAAAAATAAACATTTTTTGGGGCCTTTTTCAACCATCTCAACGAGTGGAAAGAGGGTGTGGGCCCCAACTAACACCAAAACACACTAATAAACTCATTTTATGTGGTTGTTAGCTAAATTTAATAAAAAAAATTACAAATGGAATTCTCTAGAAGATGAGAAGAATAGAATTCTCAAGAAACCCTATGAGCCTCTTCTTTTCTTTGAAAAGGCACTTCATTCACTTAATTCTCACACATTGTTTTGCAAGAAGAGCTTCCTATAGCAACAACAAGGAATTTATTTGTGTTTTGGAGTGTGGGCAGCAAGAGGAAGAGTGTGGGCAATAGCTAGTTGGGTGAGTTTTTGTTAAATTGGCAACTAGGGCCAAACTCCATGAGGGTCAGCTTATTTATTGCAGCTAATATTTTTATTGGATCCCTCTCATCGAGAGGTGTAGGATTGATCTAAAGATCATCTGATTTCAATAAGTATTTATGGACATATGAATTTATTTTGATTATGGAATTATCATCAAGCCGACCAACAACTTGAGTAGGCTCAAAAGCCCAATAGACGTGTCTATTCATCATCTACATGTTAGTATAAATAGAAGAGGATTTGAAGTCATTTTGTAACTCTCTTCAAGTGATCTCCTCTCCACGTCTTGGGTTTTTGGAGAAGGAGATACACTATGAATTACGCTGGCCTAGTATGATGATGCCCTAATGGAGAACACAGTCATAAATCTACAAGCAATGGAGATGTATTCATCTACGAATTAAGGAGCAGGTATATGAAGCCGCGGGGATTGACCTATCCGCTGGCATATGAAACATATATACACTGGCAAATGAGACACATATACGCTGGTAAATGGAGACTTATATACGCAGGCAAATCTGCAATAAATGACAACATATATACATATTAGCAATGTATATATACGCATGCTATGGCAATAAATATCCATGCAAGCAAAAAGGACATATTGGGTGCAATCACAAGGACACAGTTGTGAGCTATGTATTGGGTCAATACTCAAGCCAATCACAGTCTAGGTCATGGAACCGTAGTAAGTTCAGTTGATATATATTATTGTCTTGCCATAATGCATGATGTATATGGGCAGCATGATGCATAATGTATATGGGCAGCATGATGCATGATGTATATGTATTATGCACAGCATGATGCATAATGTATATGGGCAGCATGATGCATGATGTATATGGGCAGCATGATATATAAGCAGCATGATGCATGATGTATATGGGCAGCATGATATAAGAGCAACTCTGTCATCTAGATCTAGCACTGTGATGGGGCAGCATGGTGCTACATGGTAAGGTGCGGCAAATGGACGAGATGCAGCATTATGATAGGTGAAGAAGTCACCTTAGAGAATCAGTTGAAGCAATATGTCTTCAACTGATCTCTGTAGATATCAAAAGTCAAAGTGTTGACTTCTATTGTAAATGTACTATCTCTCTCACTTTCTTTGCTGAACATTGAAGAACATAAAAGAAGAATTAATCAAGTGTTTCCCCACATTATGGGGTTTGTCCCTGGCTAGCGCCACATCTTGTGTCCTCTTGTCTTGGCTTGTCTTCTGCGATTTATATTTATGTTCTATCTGTCGTTTACTTTAATGTTGATGTGATTGCTAACTGTGAAAATTTAAATAAATTGCTCTAGCATAGAACATACCTAAAATTTAACAGTTTTCATTTCCTAATTTTGCATCATTCACGGCTTCTCAAAGTAGTGTTTCAAGTGCCCCTAAATTGGATGAGTTTTTCATTTTGTATTATTGTCATTTTGTAGCAATCATGGCTTCTCAAAGTTGTGTTTCAAGTGCCCCTAAATCCACTCAAGCAAGCAAGCAGCAAGAATATTATCCTTTATGGAAGTATGTTACCAAAGTGAAGCGGATGGGTTCTGGTGGTACATGGGAATGGAAGTGCAATTTATGCAAAAATGAAAAGACCTTTAAGGGCTCTTACACAAGAGTGAAGGGTCACATTTTGCATGAAGAGGGTATTAATGTGTGTACATACCAAAAATGCAGAGGTGAGAGCTAAATTCAAGAAAGAGAGTGATGATGCTCAAAGGTTGAAGGATCAAAGAAGCAAAATCGGCATGGGCACTACTAATCCTCACATCTCTGATAGCGTTGAGCCAAGGATTGTTCAAGAAGCAAGAAAGAGGAGGGCACTAGAAGTAGAATCAGAGTTATCAAAGCCATCAACTCCAATTCAAGACAGCAAATTAGTGAAAATACTTGATAGTCAAGGGAGAGAAGAAGTTGACTCGAGTGGCAAGGGCCATCTTTGCTTGTGGCATCCCCTTTAATGTGGTTTGTTCCCCATATTGGCAAGATTTGGTAAGAGAAATTAACAAGCTCCTCAACGTTACAAGGGCCAAAACTATGAAAGAGTCAAAACAATTTTTCTGAAGAAAGAGAGGCAACTTCTTGATGATGTTCTGAAACCAATCCGTCGCTCATGGGGTAGTACAAGTGTTTCTATTATCTCAGATGGCTGGAATGATACAAGGCACAAGCCTTTGATTAATGTCATTGCATTGTCACCAAAAGGAGCCATGTTCATCAAAGGAGAAGATTGTTCTGGCGAGATAAAGGATAGTAAGTTCATTGCTGATATTTTAATGTTTGTTATTGAACAAGTAGGGTCAGAAAATGTGGTGCAAGTTATCATAGATAATGCACATGTTTGCAAAGTTGCACACTTGATTGTTGAGAGTAGATACAATCACATATTTTGGACTCCTTACATTGTCCACAATTTGAATATGATTTTAGAAGAGATGGAGGCAAAAAACATAATGTATTAAGGAGGTCACATGGCGAGCTAGGGAGATTATAAAATTCATCACCAACCACCACCAATCTCGAGCAATATATCAAGAATACTCCAAATTGGAGTTGTTGAAAGTTGCTGAGACACAGTATGTCTCAAACTTCATCATGTTATGTCACCTTGTTGATGTTAAAAATGCATTAATGAGTATGGTGGTGCGTCCAACTTGGGTTGAGTGGGGACAAGCAGATTTAGGGAAGGGAAGTATGATGAGGAGGGTGTTGGTTGATGAAGATTGATGGAGCAAGATTGATTTCTTGTTTAAGTTCACATCATCTGCATTTGATCTTCTTCGAATTGCAAACACAGAGAAACCTTTCTTAGGAGAGGTTTATGATGGCATGGATACCAAGGTTGAAAACACTGTGGAAATTATTACATAGGAGGCTCCCACTCTTCCTTTTGTGGATTTTGATTTTGTTGAACAAGTGAGGTCCAGTATTGTTACCAAGTGGAATGGCTTCAACACTCCATTGCACACTTTGGCACATGCTCTAAATCCAAAATTTTATGATGAAAAATTTATTGCTAAAAGCAATGGGAAGAGGAAGGCTCCACATAAGGACAAGGAGGTGGCCAATGGAGTGAAGAAAGCCTTTCAGAGGATATTTCCAACGTCTTTACAAATTGATGTAAGGCAAGAAATTGCATGTTTTGTTGCTGGAATAGAGGATTTTGCAGACATACCAACTTTGGATGAGAGGATGTCCATGGACCCAATTAAGTGGTGGACTTGTCATGGGGCAAGTAGTGTTCTTTGCAAAGTTTGATTTTTTTGAACAAGTGAGGTCCATTATTGTTACCCAGTGGAATGGCTTCAACACTCCATTGCACACTTCGGCATTTGCTTTGAATCCAAAATTTTATGATGAAGAATTCATTGCTAAAAGCAATGGGAAAAGGAAGGCTCCACATAAAGACAAGGGGGTGGCCAATGGAGTGAAGAAAGCCTTTCAGAGGATATTTCTAGCGTCTTTACAAACTGATGTAAGGCAAGAAATTGTCTATTTTGCTGCTGGGAGAGAGGATTTTGCAGACATATCAACTTTGTATGAGAGGATGTCCATGGACCCAGTTAAGTTGTGGACTTGTCATGGGGCAAGTGGTGTTCTTTGCAAAGTTTGATTTTGTGAACAAGTGAGGTCCATTATTGTTACCAAGTGGAATGGCTTCAACACTCCATTGCACACTTTGGCACACGCTCTGAATCCAAAATTTTATGATGAAGAATTCATTGCTAAAAGCAATGGGAAGAGGAAGGCTCCACATAAGGACAAGGAGGTGGCCAATGGAGTGAAGAAAGCCTTTCAGAGGATAGTTCCAGCGTCTTTACAAACTGATGTAAGCCAAGAAATCGCCTCTTTTGCTGTTGGAATAGAGGATTTTGCAGAGATATCAACTTTGGATGAGAGGATGCCCATGGACCCAGTTAAGTGGTGGACTTGTCATGGAGCAAGTGGTGTTCTTTGCAAAGTCTTGCCACTCGTATTCTATCACAAGTGGCAAGCTCTTCATCAACAGAACAGAATTGGAGCACCTACAGTTTCATTCATAGTGTGAAGCGCAATAGGTTGGGATCGCAGAAGGCATGGGACCCTGTATATGTGCATTCAAACCTACGCCTTGTGTTTCTAGGGGTGAAGAATATACAAATGGACCTCGTAAAGGATTGCATGTGGATGCAGAATATCCAGATTTAGAGCTCTTTCTTTCTGCTCTTGATATTTGTGACAATGGTGATGCAAGTGCAACTGGAGGCACTAGTAGAGTCGCCTCTTATGCTAAACAAGCATCTTGTTCTATCTTTGTTGATGAGATTGAGGAGTTTTATTAGTAATGATATGTTAATGTAGCCATGCTTATCTTTAGTTCATGTTTTATTTCAGTTTCAGCAAATATAGCCTCACATATAAAGGTTGGTATTGGAGCCTTGGATGTAAAGCCTCATCTATAAAGGCTAATTTTGGATATTTGCATCATGTAATCACCTGTTGGAGTTAAGTTAAATTTGGATTTCCTTCTAAAATGTCATGTATGTCTCATTCTTTCTTTTCTTGCAAATATTGCGTTATAATATATATATATATATAATAATAAATAATATATATATATAACGTTTCAGTCGTGTCTCCATTTTCTAGGGGTTGTGTTTCAGGCAGTCTCCGTTTCGGAAACTTTTAGACATTTCAGCATTTCGTGCAACTTAGGATGACGATAAATCTATTAGGGTTTGAATGGCTTAATGCTAATTTGGTTTGTTGTTGATAATAAATGGATAATCCATATCTGGGATCAGATGGATTAAACTATAATATGTATAAATGAAAGATTGTTTTAGTTCAATCTAAATCTGGAAACTCGTATGAGATTCCGATGTGAAATTCCAAATTTGCTAACCTTCAAAATTATCTAACCAAAGTTACTCAAAGGGCAGATTTTCAAGCATGCAACTATTTTTTATCTTTCCAAGAAATAAACAATATAGTGCAGATTTTTTGGAGCAGCCAAAAGGAGTCTTTAGGTTGTAATCAAATCTAAAATTATGAGTTTGCTGGTATAAGTTTCCAGATCTCAAACAACCAATGAATGGCAAAATTATGCCCCAAGGGATGAATTAATAATTCTGATTTATAAAATAAATTATTCCAAATTTCATTCCAACCAGGAATAAAGAAAGGTTTATGATTTGGTTCATGATTTTCATCAAGGGTTAGAAAGGAATACCGGTACCTATATATCATTGGACATATGGCATCTAAAAAAGCAAGGTTAAAGTGAACTTATTTCTCTGAATTTAGGTCATTTACAGCAATATGAAGCACTCTAAAGCCAATTATTTGCTGCCTTTCACTCCAGATATTATATCTTTATCCCAATGATGGAAAATACATCAAGCTGAGAGAAGAAAACGTCTATAACTGAAAATAAATGGTTTCAAACTTAATAAATGGTTTCAAACTTTCAAGCAACTTCTAACGACGAAAATTAACCTTCATTCACTATTTTCAGCCATCCAAAATACAGAAATTCAGCAAATCAATAACCCATCCATAAACTCTCAAAAATCAAGGGAAATATTATACTCGGATCAATCTCCTCATAAACAGCATAAGTGACAAAAGTTCCAACTTTTGTATTCAGCATTTGAGTTCCAAAACCATTAACTTTAAGATCCCACAAGAAAACAAAATTAGTAGTAGTCTAGTGTGTCCCAACTCTCTCCGTGAATAAATCAAAGAAGGAATAAAAATACGAGTGTCAATGCCACATGTAGAAGTATCCATCTAGATGAGCCCAAGGAAGGGAGGAAAATCCTCCAAACGTGTGAGAATAACCAAAAAAGCTCCAACATTTTTCTTATTCTTCTCCAAGGAAGTCCATCTATGGAAAGAGTGCTAAAACAATCCTCGTGTGGCACATGTGGGTCTCCAAGACATACATTGGTGTACAAAAAGTCTTCATAAAGCAACTTGACCTCCAAGATAAAAATATTATATATAATATATATATATATATATATAATAAATATATAGATATATATATATAAATATATATAATGCAAAGTATAGATCCATGCTAAAGATAACCTCCAGAGCAATTATTTGTTTTTGTTTTGAAGCGCGGCAGAGCTAAACAAGAGCGAGGAGCGCAACCTAGAAAACCTGCGTGCAGCGCCGACGCCTTGGCCTCGGCCGCGAGGCCTGCTCATCTTGGGCCCTGGCCTCAGCCATGGCCCATCCAGATCAATCCCAGAGGGGGTGCTGAGAAGGCTTTCTCAGACTTGGTAAAGTCCCTCCCACCTTCACGCCCTAAACCTGCATCTTCAAAATTCGTTAAGAAACTGGATATTCTCCAAGAAGTCCAGCTGCCTCCATCTCTTCCTCGAATGGCAGCACTATATCTAGCAGAAAAAGGACTCATCGGACAGTTTACGGGTTTATGGCCTTCACCAAAAACAGTTCAAAGATGGGTTGAAAGGAATTGGTCCGACAAAATCCAAGGGAAGATCTCAATCTATTTCTGTGGCAGAGGCTACTACACTTTCCACTTTGAATCAAAAGCAGACAAGGATCTGATCTTCAGAAATGGACCCTATTTCATGGACTCCCGCGGACTCTACTTAAACAAGTGGACTCCTGATTTCGACCCAAAACTGGACATCCCCAATGCTGTTCCAGTTTGGGTCCGTCTTCCTCATCTTCCCTTGCACTGCTGGGGCGATGAATCGGTCAAAGTAATCGGGAATGCGGTAGGGAAATACATAGACAGAAGCGAACCCAAGGATAACATGCAAGCCTGTGCAAGAATCTGCGTGGAAGTGGATCTCGGGAAAGGGCTGCCGGAAGCCATCAAGCTTAAGGTGGACGACTGGAGCTACATACAGCAGCTGGACTACGAGCAAATACCATTCAAATGCAAGGTATGTCATGAATATGGACATTTCGCTAATAGATGTACCAAAGTAACTAATCTGGAATCTGATGATCAAGGAGGTCAATGGGAAACCGTGAAAAAAAAAAGAAAGCAGCCCCTCCTCCCAAACGAGACTCTTCCTCTGATCAGCCAGGCCCTTCCAGCCAGCGCCCCTCTTCCCCCCCTCCCAAGCCTTTGGGCCCATCCAAAGATCCATCCCATGAGCCTCCCTTCCCCTCGTCCTCCAACCCTTTCTTGATTCTAGCCTCAGAAGATTCCCAATCTGACCAGCCGTCCCTTGATCTGTCTGATCCCCCTGTGATCACTTCGATCCTCTCCCAGCCCTCCTCAGAGCCCCCTCTTCCTCGAACCACTAGAAGTTCCTCTAAAGAACTCGGCGCTACAAGTGATCTTCACAAGAAGCTCGGACCTGGAAGGAAGTCTGCCAAACAACATCGGGAAGAAAGCACTCAAAAAGACATTGCCCTTGGGATTCAAACCCCCATGGAATCCTTCATGACAGGCCAACAAGAAAGAGATATAGCAGGGAAAGACCAAGAGAGGCGAGCACCTCCTCGCACAAATGTTCCATGATGAAACTCCTTTCCTGGAATAGCAAGGGTATGGGGCACCCCTCCAAATCAAATGCCTTAAAAGACCTACTCCAAGATGAAAGACCCGAAATCCTGTTGATTCAAGAAACCAAACAAAACCAAAACGAAATGCAGAAGATTGTAGACTCCCATCAGAGATTTTCAAGAGCCAGTAGCAGCTCTAGAGGAGCTTCTGGAGGAATTACTACCATGTGGAACAACCAATACTGGGACTGCATTTCAACCAGTTATAACCAAAATTGGTTGAAGACCAATCTGAGCAACAAAGAAAAGAACTGTGATCTCATCATTTATAATGTTTACACACCCAACCACTACAGAGAAAAGGAGCAATGTTGGAAGGAGCTGAGAGAAAGCATAGATAATGAGCAAAATCCAAACATCATTCTAGCTGGAGATTTTAACCTGATCCTCCACGCAAATGAGAAGAGAGGGGGCACTTTCGCCCACGACCCCTTCAAAAGTCACCTGGAAGGAGTAATGACAGAGCACGAGCTGGTCGATATCATCCCAAAAAATCGGAAATATACTTGGAATAATCGAAGGATGGGGCCGGGCAATATCATGGAGCGATTGGATCGGATTCTGGTTAACATCTCCCTCCTTTCCTCCTTTGCGACGGGCCACACAAGAATCCTCAGCGCCACAGCCTCGGACCATTTTCCCATTCTCCTTACGCTGGACTCCCTTCCTCAATTGGGACCAATTCCGTTCAAGTATAATCCTCTTTGGAGGAACAATGCAGCGGCTGAAGCAATCATACAAGCCACCTGGAAGCAGCATGTCGAAGGCTCCCCCAGCCACATATGGGAAACCAAAATCAAAAGCACAAGAAAAGCGCTCAAAGAATGGGCAAAACTCAGCTATCAAGAACCAGAAAATGTCAAAAAACAAACTCAACAGAACTTGGAGGAGGTCCATAATCAAATTGAAGAGCAAGGACTCACCCATCAGTTAAAAAATAAGGAATGGGAAATACAGGGACAGCTCATGCACATAAAGAGAGAAGAAGAGATAAAATGGAGGTTTAAATCAAGACAATTATGGCTGAAAGAAGGAGATAAAAACATTGCTTACTTTCACAAGCAAGCCACAGCCAAGAAGATAAGGAATAACGTCAATGCAATCACTGACAGCGAAGGCAACCAGCATAATAATCAAGAAGACATCAAGAGGGCAACCTCGCTCCATTTTAAGAGACTCCTCACCGAAGACCATGAAGAAACTGATTACTCTAATCTGCTGCAGTACCTCCCCAAAGGAATTACTTTAGGGATGAATGAAAGCCTAAATCGAGAGATAGAGGAGGAGGAAATAAGGAAAGCTATCTGGTCCCTACAACCGGCCAAGTCTCCAGGGCCAGACGACTTCCCAATCAACTTTTACAGAGACCATTGGCAGTTGATAAGAAAAGATCTAACAAAAATGCTGAGGGGAATTCAAAGGAAGGGGAAAATGGGAGGCTTCACAAATTCAACTTTCCTTGCCCTCATCCCCAAGGAAAATCGGCCAACAACCTTCTCCAGATTCCGTCCAATATCCTTGTGCAACTCCTCATACAAGATATTCACGAAAATCATAGCAACGAGGCTCCAGCCACACCTCCCATCCCTAATCTCTGAAAATCAAGGAGGCTTTCTTTCTAACAGACAAATCCATGACACCATCACCCTGGTTCAAGAAGCAATTCACTCTAGCACCTCTAGACAAGAGAAAGGCTTCGTTCTTAAGCTCGACTTAGCCAACGCCTTTGATAGGGTAAGGCACTCCTTCTTGCTTGCTGTCCTGAAGAAAATGGGGTTCAACTCTGCCTATATCAGCACTGTGGCTGCTTGTATAACAGGCCCTTGGATATCTCCCCTAATTAATGGACGCCCCTGTGAAGCCTTCCAATCCTCCAGAGGACTAAGGCAAGGCTGCCCTCTTTCTCCTTATCTATTTATTCTCATGGCTGAATCTTTTAGCAGTGCACTGGACCATAATAGAAGAGTTGGTCTGATCACAGGCATCAAATATGGGAATGGAACCAAGAATATTAACCATTCTCAATTCGCTGATGACACTCTTTTGATTGGAGGAGCCTCTACAACAATAGCAAGGCGCTTTAAAATCCTTTTAGATCAATTCATGGACTACTCAGGGGGAGCGATCAACTTCCATAAAAGCTGCATTTATGGCTGGAACATCTCAAATCAAACAGCCCATAGCATCGCCAGCATCTTTGGAGTCATGCACAAAGCAAAATGGGATCACTTCACCTATCTTGGGATGCCGGTCAGCCTAGGACCATTAAAAGCAGCAACTTGGAATGAAATAATAGACAAAGTCAAGAGGAAGGTCCAGCAATGGGGAACCCACTGGCTCAATCCAGCAGGCAGACTCATCCTGCTCAAATCAGGTATAATCTCCCTACCTCTGTATAGATTTACTCTTTATCAAGCGCGGGCTATCTTCCATCACAAGCTGGAAGTAGCCCTCCGAAATTTCCTGTGGCAAGGAGGGAAAAAGGAAAAAAATAGATTTAACCTGGTTAGCTGGAAAAGTGTCATTCAATCTCTGGATAGAGGAGGCTTGGGAATAAGAACTCCAAAAATCCTCAATCTAGCATTTGGAATCAAAATGGTTTGGAGACTAATCAATGAACCAAGAGCTTGGTGGAAACAAGTTATAGAAAACAAATATCTCAATGGCACAAGACAAAAACTTCTCGAAGATGGCATTCCCATCAGAGACTCCACCAAAATTTGGCACCTCTGCAAGAAAGCAATTCCTTATCTCAGACAAAACACTTCAAAGATTCCTAGAGGAGGGGACAGCATCCACTATGCTTCTGACAAGATTATGGGACTGCAACCCCTAAATACCATTGAAGAAGCCATACCAATCATTCATTATCTCAATAGTAAAGGCATTCAAAGGCTGGGGCAAATATCGAAATGGGATCCAGACACAGGTGCTTGGGTTGATTGGGAATTCCCAGACATTCCCTCAGCTTTGGAAGCTAGCCTTCAAGCCTTCAAATCCAATCTTTATAGTAGAGCCCCAATAAAAAAAGGAGCAGCAGATGATCTTCGATGGGATCCTACGGGGTCAAATTACACCATCAAGTCTGGATACCACCACATCTGCAACATCATATATCAGATCCCCATCTGGAATCACTGGCGAATAACTTGGAAATCAGAGGCCATCCCTAAGGTAAAATTTTTCATATGTCTGCTTCTAAGAGGTAAAATTCTCATAGCTGAAAATCTAAGCAAGAGAGGGATCAATGGGCCATCCAGATGCCCCAACTGTTGTTCAGCAGAGGAGACAATTCACCATTTGTTCATAGTTTGCCCTTTTGCCAAGAGATGCTGGATCAAAATGTCATCACTGGGCAATATAAACTGGCAACCCCAACACAACATCGCTGAGATAATATACGAATGGGAAAAGAATTGTCCATGGAAAGACAAAAGGAGCAGGATTGTAAAAAGAATCTGGGATATCATCCCTCACTCATTACTTTGGAGAATTTGGCTCGCAAGGAATAAAAAGATCTTTCAAAACAAGGAGATCAGTGTTCAGTCAACATGCAGCAAAGCCCACATTTTGGCTCAAGAGGCAATAGCAGCCAAGCAAAACGGAAAAATCCAAATAAAAGACTACACAGTGGAGGAAAGACTAGTCATTAGTCACATTCTAGAGCGACCAGGTCAAAGACAGGAGACACAAAAAACCGCCAGACAGCAGCAAGCCCAAACCAAGGATTGGGAAATTAGACTATCAGCGCAAGAATTCAAAGGGTGGTTACAAAATAACAAATGTACAACCTTATTCTTCGATGGTGCAGCAAAATCCAACCCAGGCATTGCAGGAGCAGGAGGAGTCATTCTGAATGAGTCTGGGGGGAATATATGCAGCTATGAATGGAGCCTGGGAGAGAAAACAAACAATAATGCAGAGGCATTAGCTCTTTATCAAGGATTACTACAGCTCAAGAACCTAGGTTCCAAAAAAGCATTAGTCTTTGGAGATTCGGCAATCATAATCCGCCTCATGATCTCCAACCAACGATCCCCCAATAGCAATCTACAGCAGCACATTGAACGCATCAAGCTTCTCCTCAAGCACTTTGACGAGATTAAATTTTACCACATTCTTCGCACTCTAAACAAAGAGGCAGACCAGAGGGCGAATAACGCAGTTAGAAGGTTGAAGGGATCGTTAAGTTGCAACAACACCATAAGTTTCCAACCTCTGCCATGAAAAAGAATAATGACAGCTTAGTCCTGCTACGCTTGGTCAAACAAGCGTGCGAAGAGCATGGTCCTCTCAGAAGAAGGACGCCAAATAGACACTGCAGCACACAAAATCAGAGCCACTTGATCCTAGACAGAAATAATCATCTACCAACTGATGCTAACGATCACCTCAACGCCGGTCTCAACAGAAAATACTCAGTAAAGAAGGATTATCTCAGAGATTTGGCTCAGACCGCTATCTCCCTCGTGACTCTGAGCCAAGCTCGGGACCCTGACCACTGCCCCACCCGCTCTATAAAAACCATGTTCAGCACCAGGAAAATCACCCAAGAAGATCAAGACTTAGAGCAACAGTCTCATCCTGGAGCAAGCGAGCCTCCTCAGCATCACAGGCGGGCAACTTTTCTGGTATCGAAATCTGATTTATTGCTCAGTTTTAGTCTAACCAGTGTTATTGTGAATAACAGGGAAGACATAGGCAGCTTCAGCAAGGTCCCTATCCCTGCAGATCTCTTCTTGACTTTGACTCTCAGTTCTCCTCCCCTTCTCATTCTTGGCCTTGTATCTCCCCTCTTCTCCCTTTCGAATCTCCCCTGTCTCGCCCCCTCTTGCAGCTTCAGGTACCTCGGCATCTACTCAGTCTCGCGCTGTGGACTCCCCTCTCAAATCTCCAACAGAACGGTTACTCCCGCGCCTCTCAGTCACTCCCCAGCCAGTTCCCATAGTTTCTGCTCCCTGGACAGCTCTTAGCTCAGTAATTACTTTGCCCCCTCTTGCTATATCAGGCACCCGGGCCCCTTCTCGGCTTCATGTTGTGGACCTCACACTAAAATCTCAAGCAAATCGGTCGCTCTCGGGTTCCCTACCTACCCTCCTGCCAGCTTCTACAGTCCCTGCTCCTCTGACATTTTACCGCGCATCGCCCCTAATATTCCACCTCATAACGCCTTCAATTTTTACACTTACAAAGTCTCTGTCCCCAACCACTACACTAGCCGTTTCCTCCTTCCATCAATGGCGCGCAGCGAAGACTGTTTTCATTGTGCTGACTTACAGGCTGAGCTGGAGGAAATAAGGGCTCAGCAAACCATCCTGGACGACAAACAAAAATTACTGGACTCAAGGCTAGCACGACAGACGGTTGGACGAACAGAGCAGAAGGATCTATGAACAGGAGCGAATTATGACCGAGAAATACAAGGCTGAAATTCAATTGTTTACGCATAAGGCAGCTTCCCTCCAAGAGCAGTTCAGACAGGTCATCAACTGCTGCGCCCACGCCGAGGAATCAATTTCCATACTGAAATTCATGATGGAAAAGAAAAACGCCATTGCCACCAGTTCCTCCAGCGTCAAGCAAGAAAAAGATGATCAGCCAGGGGAATCAACGGCAAGGCATATCCAGCACATCATGATAGACTAAATGAAATGTCAATGTATCTTTTTGTTATTTTCCTTCATCAGGATCTATAGTAGTTCTGTTCTAGATAGTAGTAGAAACAGTAAAGCAAGGATCAAGGAGGTAGCCTCTTTTTGTAAACCCCTTGATCCTAAACAATTATCGCATATTATGTACCAGTGGAGTTTGAATCCCTGGATTTTTTTTTCAGAATCTAATATATAGCAACCGACTTTTAAAAAAAAAAAAAGATAACCTCCAGAGCCAGGTCAACTCCATACACAATTCATTGGCATGGTCTATAATCTAACCAACCTCAAAATGTGCCAACAACTACATCCAAGGGAGAAGAGGTCATAACCACATAAGTACACGTGCAAACGTTGTTAAAAATTAAACTATATGCCAAGAAGAGGGCACGACTATGCAAAAGTTGTTAAAAATTAAACTATATGCCAAGAAGAGGGAGCGACCAAAAAATGGTGATCACCTCAACATGTGTGCACAAAGGAGGCGCTCCACCTAAAAACCACCTCAATCATCATAACAAACCAGTGGGCGTGAAAAATTGCATTAGGAACAAGGGCACTAATGTAGGAGACATCCATACAATAAAGTGATGCGAAAATTGTTGATAATAGTAGCATCGGATAGGTACTTCCACACAAGTCTAAGTTTCTAGACGTGTGGAAGTCATCCAAAGAACCCTTAACCTTAGCGATTGCCTTAATTAGTGGAATTTTACAACAAAAAAAAAAACGAGTTAATCTAATGAAATGCAAAGGTTATTTGCATTAGTGAATTAGATGAATTTCAATCATTGAAATCAACCATTGATTACTTTGGATATTAGAGTTGTGAATTAGATCAATTACTCAAACTTATAGGAGGAAGGCTAGGCTAAGGAAGAAAACACATCTAATGAAGACAAGACAGTGAGATAGTGAGATCTTAGTGACTGGGTAGAGAAGAGCATTCATCCAAGTGTGCAAGGTTTGAGGAAGAGAACCAAGGGCAACAAGGGAGAAGGATCCAGATCAACTGGCAAGATCAAAGGACAGTCTGCAGAAGGTTCGATCAGCTGGAATAACTCCAGATTTTTAATGTATTTGTATTTTTTTATCAACAGGCCAATATCCCAGTGAGCTCTTGTATCCTGAAGATTAGGTTAATGAAATAACAGATTTGTAGGGCAGAAACTTATGTGTGCATGTGTTTGAGATTGGTGTATTAGTTTGTTTCCGTTGTATCTTTTATTTATATGTCAAAATCCCGGCAGGGATTTTTATTCAATGGATCTACAATAATAATTAATTTACAGCGACGAATCTACTAGGTTAATAAATCGTCAGTGGCTCAAGTTAAAGAAATTAACAAAAACAACCATTAAATCAACACAATCATCCTCATCATGTATGCATAAAGAGAGTGCTCCTCTAAAAACCATAGTACTCATGATACTCGAGTGAATGAAGTGCATATACACATCAAATAGCCTAGGGCAATCATGCATGGTGTCTGAACCCACATCGAACATAGGATTGAACCACCAAAATGCCTACGAACCATATAAAAATAGTGATGATCATCGTAGGATAGAAAGGTGACAATGTGATATGCACTCTCCTAACCAATGAACAATAAAGCCATAATCACAATGTTGAAACCAAAGGACTTGAAATTAACATCAATATACAGGGACATCAAGCAATCACTTTGCACTAAACACTTTTTTCTACACATCAGAGCACCCAACCGTTGCGCAGTGATCACTTCAAGAGAACCATAAGGGTAATGCTAGGAAAGGTGTGCACTTAGATAATATGTCCCTGGATAACATCAATCAACTATCTAGAACACTTGTAAGTATATATTACATATAACAAAGTTATCAGAATCATAACCATGCATCATATAGTGTATCACCTGGAAAATGCTTCAAAAAAGACAAAACAAAGGACCTAGTATTTGCTTGCAATGCAGGCAGGGAGCAGAGACTACTCAGCTCTTATCTGTTGATCCTGTAGGTGTGGAAAGATTTAAGAATATTGATTGGCATTCCTGAGCTCTGGAATGAAAGCTGTATTGAAGAATGATTTAAGGTCTTCTTTTACAAAAAGGAGAAAATTTTTATGACAGTTCCATTCCTTGCTTGGTGGGAGCATGGATAGCCAGCAATTCGGTGATACTGACAATAGACACCTTCCCTCCTTCCAGATTCTAGAACAGATTTGTGCTATATTACAACATTACAAGCCTAAAAACAATCTGACTTTCAGGCAAGCGAGGCAGGTGATGATGGATAAGACCATGCCATGGGGGTTCTTCAATGGAACCTGACAAGGACCAGTGCCTCAATACAGCTTTGAAGTTCTTTACCTTTCTGAAGCTAACCTCTACAAGTTCAAAGCTAATTTGGTAAAAGGGTCCACTAACCTTGGTGAATTCATGGGGTTAAAACATCGACTTAAACTGGCCCTGGATAAGTTCCAGTACAAACTTCCGGAATATGGTGATTCTTTATTGGTTACCAACTAGATGAAGAAATTTCTCAGGTACAGAATATTACTTTACGTCCACTTACAGAACAACTCCAGGAAATTCCAGGAAATTCAAAAGCAAGTCTCCTCTTACCAGTGGAGCATTTTCATATTGAGCAAGTGCTGGATGGCACTGTTTGTTCTATAATTCAAGAAAATATGTTGTTTTAAGTGGTTTGAATTAGATCTATGGGATCATAGACACATTTTTGGGTCTGTAACACATCATGTTACGGATTTTTTTTAGAACTTTTTAGGAGGATAATTAAATTTCTGGGTACTACTTTGAACAATATTTTAACAGGGAATACTCTGTTGAGCAGTATCATTTCAGATATCTTTTGAAGATCTGTCTAGCCACAAGATAGACAGACACAATTTCTGTATTATGGCAGGTGTACTTAAAGAGTCTGTTTTTTGTTTTAGGTGAAATAAAAGATGCATCTTTTTCTTAGGGGAAAACAGATCCACAATAAAAAAAAATATATTTAAAAAAAAATGTATGGCTCATTAAAATGGAATAGAAGACTTGTTTTACTATGGGGCCATACTTATTCTAAATAAAAATGTACGCAGCTAGTTTTGTTATGCAGCTGTTTGTGTTGTATTGTACCAGTTTTGAATAAGGATTCAGAAGCTTGAAAGTAAAATGTGTGAGTGCATGAAAGGATCCTGGTAGTATATGTTATAATTAAGCTGCAGGAGGAAGTTTGTCAAAGTCAAACATCTTCCTTGCATTTTGAAAAAAAAAAAAAAAAAAAAAATCAAATAAATACAAATTAGTTCCTCCTTTTGTTGTTGAGTAGCTTCATTCCACAAAGTGGCTAGAAATACATCTATAATCTACCCTAATGTAAATCCCTTATTTGTTTCCAGGTGTACTCCAGTGCAAGACACATGAATATCTACGATGTACATATATCTGGGATAAAAGAATATAGCAGTTTGCCACAATGACTGCATCTGCAGCAACCATCTAAATATACTCAAACGTTGGTGAAACATGACAGTATTCCATCGATTGCACAATAACAGACTAAGCTAAAACAAGAATCAGAAGTGCCCTTGAAGGTGTTTTAGACTCACAATAACAGCTAATGTAATTAATTCTTAGGAATAACTTGTAAAGAAAATTAATGAATTTTTGTAAGTACAAATACAGTAAATGAGTGCCTTGTTATTCTATAGTACCATAGAAACTGGGCGCAAATCTGGCAGAATTGACAGCCATTGGATCAGGCTGTGGCTTCCTTCTCCGCTCATTGTGGCCAGCAAGACGCCTTCGACAGCTACGTTTTGCATCATCAAATTCCGACAAAACATGAAACCTACATACAGGTCAGGGCATGTAGAAAAGAGAAGCTTAATCGAATGATAATGTACTAAAGATCAGGCCACTGTCTAATAAACAATTGTCTTTTGCTAAATCAGAAAATACAGAGAGTTTATCATGTGTTCAAATGCAAAGATGGACAAGAGCAAAAAAGTGTTGGAACTCCAAATAAGATACTTTACACCTACTACATGGTGGACAAAAATTTTATTCAAATCACCATTGGCTGCTGTGCCTGATAGCTATAATCCAAGAATTTGATATACCAAAAATAAAATCTACAAGAGAGGAAATTTATGAATATTCCCTAAAAAGAATGATAAAATTATTTACTGTATATATACAGCCGAAATCTTACACTTAGGTCGAAAAAATAGAGCAACCCTTTTAACCAAAAAATACACAAGATAGATTGCACAACAATGAAAAAGGGTTTCCAACTTTGCATTGGCACATGGGACCAAAATAGGGCAATTACAGATAGAGTCCAACTGCATCAAAAGGTGATGCTTGTAAAACTGTATGAATTCTATGCTTGTAAAACTGAGTGAATAAATAATGTGCTAAAGGAGAATATAAAAATAGAAAGTACAGCTTTGAATCAGGAGATATACACTTAAAATTTTGAGTTCTTTTCACTTTATTGATTTCGAAAGATAGGATAAGTGAATAACAATATGACAGGAATGAACAGTTGTGCTTTTTAATGAGAAAAAAACAGAATTAAGATTACTTTCTGAGAAAAATAGCCTTCAGAGAACAGTCTCCTCAACTTTAATGAGGATGAAACTGAAACATAAATCGCCACCACCCTTGCTCTGGGCTCAAATATAATTAGGTAGATCTTGAGAAGCAATGCTCCTCGTTGCAATGGAAGAAGATTTTAACAAGCTACTAAAGATGTCCCATATAGCACACATACAGAACAACTCTTAACAACTGCAAAATCCAATTTGCTTGTGAAAACCATAACTAGTAGCCTAAGAAGAACATCACATGGTTTTCAGCATTTTACAGCCTACTAAACCAAAAGACTTGCATAGAGGCTAAAAGAACGAAAAAGGTGTCAGCAGATTAATATATGCAGATATCCAAAGGCACAAATTAATGTCATCCTATATCATGCCTCTTTTGGTTGCTTGAACGGCCTGTGCCGACGTCCCAAGACAGTGAGAAAACGGATATCTGACAAGCATGGAGTTAGGTTTGGGTCCTGAGCTTCAGTGCTCAAAATCCAACAATTCTTACATCACCAAAGGCTAACTGCCTTCAATAGTATAAAAAAATAATATATCAGCATCACATTATATAGTTTATTAGCACATGATTGTTTATTATCCCTGTTTCGTATACAAAGAATTTATATGAAAAAGAAGTGCACAGAAAACCAACAAACATTTGCATTAAGAGGAATAAATGCCCAATGTACAAACCTGCTGCACTGCTGGCAGAAACGTTGCTCAAGACCCGCCACCATGACTTTGGCAGACTTGGAATGGATCTCGCAGACTTTGTGCCTGCGATGGTAGTCTTTTGAACTCGTAAGATCTGCATTGCAACCTTCAACTTGACAACGTGCAGATTGCATGTGCGGTTTTTTTACACGAGTAGGCAGGGGACCAGGGAAAGCCGCTATAGGCGTTGCTCTTATTTGACCCCCTCCAGAGATATCTTCAAAATAAGTCCTCTTGCCAAGCTTCAAACCTATATGAGATTCTCCAGAGCATGCAGAAACTGGGATTGTTACTGCAGAACTGTTTTTCTCCGTGTTTTCGATATCCTTGTCCTCCACATGACCAGTCCTAGCCTTGAATTTAGAATCTTTGGAACACCTCTGTGGCTCTTGATGTTCCTTGGTGCCACAGCAATGCTTACCGCCATTAAGCTCCACATCCTCCCTCTTTTGAGAGGACTTTCCTCTTTCTGACTCATCTGTTCTAGGTCCTACTTGGCTTCTCAAGTCCAAGAAATCAACATCCCTGTCCTCCATATCACTGGACTCCATGGACCCCGTCTTGATTCTACAGAGATCTGGCTCAACCTTGAGTGAGCAATCCACAGAAACCGAGCTTCTTGAAGATGACCCATACCCAAAAGTTGATCCAGAGCCACAGCCAGGAGAATACACAGACCCATTATGGACTGAACCGTCATCCATCAGAGTATCCCCACCACCTACTGTTTCATTTTCCCATTGAGCCCTCTTTTCAACGTCAGTTCCTCTATTGGGAAATAGCATTATATTCTCCCACTCCCATGGAGAGGAAGACGCCTTGATGTCCCAGTCCATAAGTACGCTGTTTCCTGAAAGGCTTGTTTTTAGAGTCCAAGTGAAACCAATACCAGAAATGGTAAGGACCTCTCTACACCATCTTCGGCCCTCAAACTTTAACCTGATGCCTAAAATTCTCCGCCATGATTATCATCTTCACTAATCTGGTCGATTCCATGGATTCCAGGAGTGAAAAGGAGTGTTGTCGATCCACTTGTAGATGAAGTACCTGCTTATATATACAACAACATGTACAGACGTGCCAGGAAAGATAAGTAAGCAATGGTCCAGTACGAGAGCTGCTTCCTTGTTGAACTTACGTGCCCAGAAAAAGTAGAAACGGCACTCCCAAACCCATTAAGCAGAACAATGATAAGGAACAAATGCAATTGAAATTTTAAGAGTACTGTTTCCAACAAATGCAGCTATGGACGTCCAGCGTCAGGTACAGACGCGATTACAGAATGAGATTCACAGGTTTCCAACTTACTATATGCAACAAAAGGAGCACAGAAATTAAAGTAACACTCCCTAAGACAATGAGACCCCTATAAACCATGAGACAGAGTACTCAACTACCGATGACATATCAATACAGAATCAGTCACCCACAAATGCATACGCAAACACGCATTACCTGGTCTGGCATGGTATGGGCGTTATCTCACCAAACGTTTTACCTAGTGGACATTGGGCTTTCTCATTGCTAAAGAAAGACGGAATGACAGAGCGGGTATTGCTCTCCACACAACAGAGAAATGGAGTCACCTATACTATGCTATTGGACTCCAAACCACCGAAAACATGTGAGCAATCGAACGCAGTAGAAGGTACTTGAAATTATATTATATTAGCTACGTTATCCTGCACGGTACAGAAATATCCAACCCTCGCTCCGGGACCGTAAGAGATTGTTAAATTTGTTTCAAAATGGAGATGGTCAAAGCGATTTGCCTCGCCTTCGTATCGCTATGATCGGACATGATAATAATTAATTTGAAGTTTGGCAAGCTCTCTCAGTATGCCGCAAAATCTTATTGCATTTATGCCCCTCGTCCCACCGCACGTTTGTGCGACATGTACACCGCCTCCCTCAACGCGTCACCATGAAGACGCCTCTTTTCCGCTGACTCATCGGTTCCCACACCCTGCCAAACTGTAGATTTGTACCTCACCCCTGTACATCTTTCCGATAGCGTAATGGGCAGTGACAGGGGCTTGATGAATGTAGCTCATTTTCTCTCTCCCACCACTTCCTTCATGAATGTAGCTCATTTTTTTCTCTCCCCACCACTGCCTTTCACCTGTACCCTTCCAATCCCAGTATGGAGATGTGCTCTGCTTGTCAGTGTCGGCAGAACCTCGACCCTGTCTCTTCAAGTACCACCAATACCCCATGGCTTTTCAATACTACATTGAAAAGTTAATGGTGATTCAGAATTTCCACTGTACTATTTCTAGTTTTATAGCACTCAAAAACATAAGACTTTGGGCACCGGGCATGGCCCTCCTCCGACCCTTTTTGGATCCGAAACGGCGAACATGATCTATCCAAGATTCAGAGATCTAACACTATGATTCCACCAAAAAAATGGTAAAGGCAGACACTGATTCTATTCATAAACAACGATCATTGTTTGTCGACATCTTTTCCGTATGCTAATTATGTAATCAAATGATTTTCTCCTCTTCCATCCATAAATTTAGTTAAAAATTAGGAAAAAATCATTTTTATTATAAATATTTCAAAAAAAAATCTATAAATCTGATATATAAACCTGATTAGATTTCCAAATTTTTCAAAATTAAGTTAAAATAACTGATTGGAAAACTTTCATTAAAATTGGATATTTATATTTCAAATTAAATGAAATTATTTTTTTAAATTAAGTTAAAACATCTTAATGGAAAACTCTCATTAAAATTGGATATTTATATGCCAAAAAGATAACAAAGACCATCAAAGCCAAAGTCATTGCCATAATTGTTCTATAAATTATCTTTAGCCTCATAAACATTAAAATATTTATTTATTTTTATGTTATTTAACTATTTAATATTCATTTTATTTAAATTGGGATTTTTTTTATTACTATCATTAAATTATAATTCTTTTTTTGTTGTGAAAGATAAACATTGGCTTAAATTTATTTTAACTTCGAATCTACCAAGCAGGCATCTAGAGGATCAAATGTCTTGATCAAATCTATTTTCATTCTAAAAGACGTTTGCACCTCAAGACATTTGATCCTCTCGATGCGTGCTTAAATAAATTTAAGCGAGTATTTATCCTTCACAATAAAGCAAAGAATCATAATTTAATGGTAATAATAAAA
>APFE030083368.1:264085-289578 GCA_000404065.3 Pinus taeda
AAAAAAAAAAAAAAAAAAAGGACTACAAGGGCCCTAAAAATGTGTCATGTGTCAAAATGAGGAAGAAACAATCCAACACCTCTTCATTAACTGTATGATGGCGAGAGAGTGCTAGAAACAGGCAACAAGTCCTTTGTAAATAAACATAAATCCAACAATTCAGTTGACAACTCTTCATAAAAACTGGGATAAAAGCTACCCATATACAAAGAAAAAAAGGAAACAATAAATAGGATATGGAAATGTCTCCCTTCAATCCTGTGTTGGCAAATTTGGTTAGCCTGAAACAAATGAATTTTCAAAGAACAAAAGTCAAATCTAGGCAAGATCCTAGCAAAAACTTGGAGCCAAGTTGCAGAGATAATAAGTACAAATGGAATCTCAAAAATGGACCAGAACAGTTTACAACAAGAAGAGAAAGACTGGTACAGTAAAGCAATGTTAGAAAACAAAGTAAAAGCAGCAACTATAGAAAAAAATGAAAAATTTCACACAAACAAGAATTGGAATTTAAGATTGGAGGACAAAGAATTTGCAGAATGGATAAAAGAGGAGAAGAGACACATTCTCTTTTTTAACAGAGCTACAAAAAATAACCCAGGTAAAGCAGGGGCAGGAGGAGTTATTCTAGATCCAAATGGAAAAAAGATAATAACCTATGAATGGAGCCTTGGAGAAATGACAAACAACAGGGCTGAAGCATACAACCTTCTCCTAGGCACAAGGCTTTTAAACAAAAATGCAATCAAGGACCCTATATTAATAGGGGACTCGGCTATCATAATAGCTGCATTGGATGCCAAAAGGGACTTCAAAAGCATAGCCATCAACAAAATCTATCAAAGGATCAGAACAAGTTTTGAAAGTATGGGGAAAGTAAGCATAAAGCATGTCCCGAGAAACTAAAATAAGGACAGTGATAGCCATGCCAACAAAGCAATTGACAGACCAGTTGGGGTTGTCAAAGAGAATAATGAAGTTTATGAAGAAATTATACCATGACCCCCTCACCCAATATGAGGATCGAGAAAGAAGATATAGATCCAAAGAACATCACAAGAAATTTAAGAGGGGAGCAAAAATAAAAAAGAAGAATCAAAACATCAACTCAAGATGGAGATAGTATGACGAAAACAGGGGATTTATGTCAACATAAATTCTCAACTGTGAATAGCCTTGTTTAGTGCACACGACACTCATAGTCCCAAAAATCTACACTATATGATGAAATAAGTTTTCATTTGTCCTCCTCTCCTGGGTGAAGATGACATTAGAAATGTCAACCACAAACACCTAGACCGTAACGATAAGGCAAGTAACAGTCAAGTCTCTATGTTCACCTGCATAAGCTCCTAGGCGACCCGAGACAGTATGGCTTTCAATAGCAGCAAGTCTCTCCTCAACAGAGACCATTACATTAGGAACAAAAACCACAAAACATTGAAGAATTGCCGCAAAGATAGAGTGAGGATACAAATGAAGAATAATCGCACGGGAACCGTTGGATCCGGAGATCAACGGATGAGGAATGACATCAGTAGTATCAGGAGAGGAACTCGTTGGTGGCAAATCAAGGGTCATCGGGTGCTAACTGGTTATTAAGCGGTAAGTGGTTTCAAGAGGGAACCCCCCGATTCCACTCACCGTTGGACAAGTAGCAAGTAGGTGGGGTGAGAATACCGCTTTAATGGGCAGGTATTCTCCGCCCATTTTTCCCACCCGAAACCCCCGTTAGTTGTGGGATCTATCGCATATGGATCAACGGTAGTAGAGTAATGAGCAGGTTGAAGGTTCGGCGTTCGGTGGTGTCCATCAGATCTGTCGGAGGAAATCTCTTGTGAAGATTGAGCCTTATAAAGGTAAGTTTCGAAAATCGTGCCATGGCTTTGGAAAAGCGGAAATTGGGTTCCCATTTGTTTGTTTTTATGTTTGCCTTTTCCAAAGTTAAGTGCGGGTTTATAGTTAAGTCTGCTTTTTTCAAAGATAAGTGCGGGTTTGGTTACTTCGCGAGGCTTAAGGTTTCAAGTCAAATTTTGGTAAGTTATCCCATAGTTTTTAAATTTTATAAGAAACAGGGTTGTTAAAGTAGATGTGGGGACTGTGCTCCCTTTTGTGCAATACTTTGATCCAGCCCTCCTTTGGTTGTACAAGGAACTAGCTTCCTTTCCCCTTTTTTTGCAATATATAAAAAGTAACCGACTGTGTTAAAAATAATAATTATAATAAATAAATAAAATAAAATAAAAAATTGCAAAATAATAACAAGGAAACAAAAGTCGATAGTGTTTAACAACGATGAGATTAGTGTAAGAGGATATGAAAGTAATGAGATAATGGTGTAAGATACAAAGGCACACATACACATAAACAAACACCACCTAGGGAGAATTCATTTAGTTAAATGGTGTAAAAAGATAGTATTCTCTTAACAATTTACAAAATAATAACAAGGAAACAAAAGTCAATAGCGTTTAACAATGACGAGATTAGTGTACGAGGATACGAAAGTAATGAGATAATGGTGTAAGATACAAAGGCACAAATACACATGAACAAACACCACCTAGGAAGAATTCATTTAGTTAAATGGTGTAAAAAGATAGTAATATGTGGTTTTAGTCAACGAGTTTCCTATAACCTAGTTTCATATAACCCAGGATACATTACCCCTAATTATATATCTTGACATTTTTATAAAAAATTATGGTCTTCACTTTTAAAGAACATTTTTTTTAGCATTCTATAACGGGATAATTTTTTTAAGTGTTTTATAAGGTAGTTGAGATTTTATAAAATAAGAAAATAAATTTGATTTTATTAAGTTTGGCTTGAGTTTTTGGATACACTCTTGGTGTTATAGCGACAGAAGGTTTGACCCTCGACCTTGTCCAAATTACTTTAACAAGTTATCGATTCACCATAGTTAAGCAAAAAAAATCCAAACAAGAAAGTCTCACACATCAATTTGATGTTTGACTTGGATGTGAATTTAAAATATATTATTTTTTATTTATTTTTTTATTGATTAAACTTTTTTCTTGAATCATAAACACTCTCATACAAAGTTCAAAGTTTTTTATTGCTCATTATCGTGGTCTACCACGAGAGAAAACAAACCAATGATGGTGAAGGTAGTTAAATAGTTTCCCAATCATCAAAATATAAAAAATGTAAATTCAACTTTAGCTAGCCTATTTTTTAGCAGTTGTCTAAAAATATTGATAAAATTACTACATATCATCTACCAATTGTAACTTGCCATGCATATAACTATGAGAAAATAAATTCTCGAAACCTTGACATTAGCTAAGAGCTTTGGACGATCATCATTTGTCAGATGATGTTACTGGGGTAGGGTCCTCTACATTGAGCCTGCTGGAGGTTTACAACCACACTAAAGATGGCCTTCGATATGCACCAAATGAGCATCAAGGTTGATCAAGAAAGAGTGTTGGTGGCATTGGACTCTCAGAATTGCATTGAGGCATGCAATGATCTCATTGCAGTCCTCATATTTTTATTTGAGCACCCAACCTAGGAGCACCTTCATTTGCCGATGAAGAGTGACAAAATTAAGTATTGATTGCGTCGTCCCCTAGTGTGTCCAAGGTCAGGAACCAAACTAGCAACTCCAGTTTGAATTTTAGAGTTGGAATAGGCATGGCAGTCATTAGTGGTTAAGGCTTCCAATTGTTGGATTTCCTTCTAAATTTCAGGCGGAGTAGTAGAATGGAAAATGACAACAATAGATTGGGCTTAAGTCTAAGCACGAGGGCTGCCTAAAGGGCCACAACCTGCAAACCCCCAGAGAGAGTGTATTCTCAGGTGAGGCATATCATTCAGAAGTACATAGGACACAAGGTCGGTAAACCCCCAGAGGAGGCAAGAATTGGTAATCCAAACTATACTCAATGAGGAGAGATCTGAGAGGGGAATTAAGTATTGCGCCCAGGCTAATCAGGGAATCAGGTGAGATGACGACAATAGAAACTATAGGGAAAATACCCTCTAGTAGAGGATTTTGCGGAATCCCCTATAAAAATAGACCAAAAATCTGTTTGTAGCGGAAGTGGGTAAGCAGATGTTTTTTTAACGATGTGCCTATAATATACAAACTCACCAGTGCTTTACTATACACATAAGCATCGGTGCCTAATAAAACATGGTGCATCGTGGAAAATTTATTAAAAAAAATGGTGTGTTAAATAAAAAAGAGTATTGGTGCATATACTACTCAATAACACCAGAAAAAAGATTAAATTTACAAAAATGTCAGTTGTAAAATTCATTTTGCCCAGTCTTGAGCTATACTATGACGATGACCCGGTGCTAACTCAGTACTCTAATGCCCCGATGCATACACAGTATAGTGCATCGTCGAAGTGTTGTTTAAAACATCGGTGCACTGCCTATATATAACGCATCAATGCTTATACTACTCGATAGCACCAGATAAAGGTTAAATTTTAAAAATGTCGATCCTAAAATTCTTTTCACCATATCGATGTTATACCCACTCGAAGCATCGATGTTGTTCTTGTATTAAAAAGCCTTGGTGCATACTCAGAAAGAGCATCACTATAGGGTTTTTAATTTAAAGAAAAATATGGTGTTATATTCCAATGAAGCACTGGTGTTGTTCATGTATTAAAATGCCCCGATCCGTCTTAGAAACAACACCGCTAGGGGGTTTATAATTTTAAAATAATGTGGCACTATATTCCCACAAAGCATCGATACGGTTCATGCATTAAAATATCATGGTGCATTTTAACAAGAGTATTGTTATAGGTTTTAAAAAAAAAAAAACGGTGCTATCTTTCCATGAAGCACGATGATGTTCACGTATTAAAACGCTCAGGTGTGTCTTAGAAAGAGCACCACTAGGCAGTTTTTAACTTTTAAAAAATGCAGTATTATATTCCCACAAAGCACTGGTGTGGTTTATGTATTCAAACACCCCAGTCTGTCTTAACAAGAGCATTGTTATAGGGTTTTTAATTTAAAAAACAAAACAACACAAAACAAAAATGTTTCTATAGGAGATAGTAGGCACTAGTGTGGTTATAATAACGCACCAAAACTGGGTTAAATAAAAATAAATAAATAAATAAAAACTTACCAACTGTAATTTCATTTTTACGATCTGCAATGCTATAGAGCTCTGAAGCACTGGTGCCACTCTTTCCTCATGCAAGCGCCCTATCATCGATGCTTCTCTTACTCACCATCCTTTTGGACCATGCTCAGTGTCTGGCTTTCCAATTTTCTCAAACGATGATGAAATTTGTTTTTCTCAATTATGTGTCAACTATGCCTCCCCAACGACCAAAAGTCCAAGTAATGTCTATGTTTCTCTCTAATTTATTTTTTTAGAATATTAGAATTGCAAAATAGGTAAAAAAATAAAAATAAAAAATCCATTGTTTTTTAAAATAAATTGTTTTCTTGTGCGGTGTGTTCGACTAGTTTGACTCACACTGATAGTGGTGCACCCTGTAAATTTACAGGGTGCACCGTAGTTCAGTGTGTGAACATAATGATTTTTGCGGTGTTTGTCGTAAATTACAACTCACTAGGAAAAGCCATAAATTGTACGCCAGTGCGTACATTTTTAGGTTATGCCTAGTGCATTCATATTTACCAAACACATCGCACACGTAATATTAAAAAAATATATCTCGGTGTGTTCGACAACCTAAACATCTCGTACTAATGTGAAAAGGTTATATGTACACACTAGTGCGTAAGGTTGTCTAAATGCACCGTGTTGAAAATGTATGTATGTAAACCAAAGGCGATGCATCATATGTATGTGCACACTATTTCCGATGTTGTTGTGTTTGATAGCGCACTAGGGCCAGTGAATTATTGTCATTTGGGTGCACTCGAGATTTCTTTTCTTTTCCTTGTAATTGAAAGTTATGTTTCCATATTTATAAATACATTTTTCATTTAATAAAGGTTGTTTTTTTTTTGTATGAGGCTGATGTATTTTATATGTCAATCATGTAACAAAGATGTCAACAAAGGGAGTAGGAGCAAGTGAAGGACCAATATAATGCAGTCCCACCATGTGAGGCATGAGAGAGGGAGAGGGATTTATACCCTCACCCTATTAGCACAACAACCTGAGATCTCTTGAGGAATGTAGGCCTCCTTAAGTATTATGAGGAGGCCACATCCCTGAAAGTGCACTCTAGCTTGTTGGCACAGTTGATCTGTTGTTGGAATGTCTAAGAGCAGTCTTTCCATGTCGGTCCTAAGACATGGTATAAGTCCTCTAAGGAGGAAATATATTTTATCATTGGCCTATCCAGGAGAGAGGAGGATTTTCCCGAGTTCCTTGATGTCCCTCGTGGTGTTGCAACAAAGAGTCATTTTGTTTACTCTCACAGATATGTTACAGGTCATGTAGTACATCCAACATATTTTCAGATGCATGGTGGGAAGCTATGGATTGCTTCTTTTTTGGCATAAGAGGTTAGGTTCCTCTCATTATTAGTGACCTCCATTGCACAAGATACTAGTGATGGGAAGCACATTAGGTGCCCTCTTTTGCACTATGTTGATTCTTTGATGCAAGCACCACGATGTATCAGATTGCCTTCCATTTGAGGCAGTTTTGTAGGGCTTTAGATAGAGGTCATGCAATGATACATAGGATGACAAACTTCCATTTCACTTCAGAGCCTTTCACATGGGATGACAAACTCCTAGGCCGGTGACTGAGGTGCAGATGCACATGTGGGATCAAATGATGTCTACGAGGGGCTTGTTGGAGTATCCAGCCATAATTTTTTCCCAGGCACTGGCACTACTGCCCAATGAGGATGACCACGCATTTATCTTGGTGTCGGATCCATATGCGGGGATGCATTGGAGACAGTGTCCCAACATCCTCTTCACACTGATTGAGCCTATAGATTATAGAGGTAATATTAGTGTTTTCTTTAAATTAATCTAGTTTCATTTTATTGTCTTAATTAATTATAATAAAAATTATTCTAACACGTTCTTTAGCTTGTTTTATTAAATTTTTTAATGAAATAATCTAATTATTGTTGTGTACTATATATTTTGTAGACATCAACACATTCATTGGGAACATGCCTCCTCCCCCACCGGAGGGACCAGATGTAGAGATAGGAGAGGCCCAAGAGGGTGAGGGACATGATCCTCAAATGCGAGGGGCAGCATGGGCATTTGGGCCCGTAGGGCTGGTCTTAGTTTAGGATGGACTAATGTGACCTATTGTCTATACTTTTGGTGGAGGAGGGAGTTTGTTGTCTGAGGGCACAAGACATCAAGACCGATCCTAGGCTTCTAGAGCCCTTTAGGGACTTTCTGCATGATAATGATTACTCTAATGTGTCATATCGCCAGAGCTACCAGGATATTGGAAGCACTAGGGTAAATTTGCACATAAACAACATAATAGGAACATAAATACAATAAACATATCAGCCATCAAAATCCATATATACATCAGTACATTTGCACATGAAAATCAAGGGAATGAATTTTTTCATTAATAAATGCAATGAACCAATAGGTGATGGGACTACCATGTTCCACCCAGCCATAGATTGGTTGAGCCAAGTCTCTCTTCAGCCAATCACGCTAGTTCCATATTCCAAGCATGAATGTGGGATCTCAGAGAACACATCAACCAAATCTCATCTAGGGCTTCCAAAGGCCACACACCTCAACCCATCAAACAGTGATTCCACCTCATGGTCGAATGTCACCAAAAACCATCTTTAGGTTGGTCTCCATCCAAGCCTTCCAGGGCTTCCACAGTGTTTGTCCAACCAAGGCTTCCATAACTAGTAACTCAACCCACAACTTATACAGGGCTTCTAGAGCATTTATCCAACTAAGGCTTCCAAAACTAGTAACTCAACCCACAACTTGTATAGGGCTTCTAGAGTGTTTGTCCAACGAAGGCTTCCAGGACTAGTAACTCAACCCACCAAGACATTTCAGAGCATTTGTCCAACCAGGGTTTCTAGGACTAGTAACTCAACCCAAGCTATTATAGGGCTTCCAGGACTAGTAACTCAACCCAAGTTGTTACAAGGCTTCCAGAGCGTTTGTTCAACCACAGATTCCAGGACTAATAACTCAACCCAGGCTAAGGAAACATGAGAACCAACCAAAAAAAAGTAATGAAAGTAAACCCACAATCACCATGGCTATCCAGGAAATGTGAAGGCTAGGCAATCCTCCATGTCAATGACATATCACAACCAAGAAATGACATGCATGTGCCATGCATGCCAAAAATAGTGACAAAAACATACATGTAACTCAGTACCTGCAAAAAAATTTGATGTAGTTGTTGACCCTGATGTCATCTTGTGCTTTCCTGCCCTTCCTTTGCCTTCTTGCTCTAAGAATCTAAGTATGCCACACCCTCCAAGACTGCTCCAAGAAAACTCTAAGTATCCAATAGTATGTGAGAGAGAGAGATAATAATGGGAGAGCTCCCAAAACTAAACTGACAAAAGATTCACCCTCCAAGAAGAAGCTTACCAATTGATCCTCAGAAGCCTTTTTATGAATAAGGCCTCTATTTTCTTCATTTTCCTCCTCACATCCAACCTGTGACCTTTCACCTCCTTTTTCTCCTAATTTCCATTATTTTCCTTCATTTTCCTCCTCACGTGCAACCTGTGACATTTCACTTCCTTTTTCTCCTAATTTCCATTATTTTCCTAAATAAATGTGCCAAAATAAATTTTTGCCTCTTTAATGCCTTAGCTATTGCCTTTTCTAATTTCCTTAACCATAAACAACCAAATGAACACCCACTAGGATGTCCTACCCACCATTCAGCCTGGAATACGTGTCCCATCATCTGTGGTGTTTGTATATTTTTACATGGAATTTTCACAAGGGTTGTTACAAAACCCTCCCCCTTGGGGGAACACCATCCTCGGTGTTCAATGACACCTATAATGAACAAAACTGCTGAAAACAAAACATACTGCCCATGGAGCTTTATAACACAACTCGTTGCAGTATTTATAATGAAATACCTGCTCAAAATCAAAACCTCATGATAACATACTGCATACTGGAGCTTTATAACATAGTTCATTATGGTATTTCCAATAACCACATATACACATATGCACATTTTCTCAACCAACAAATAAAAGAATACAATACCTATATTCGTAACAAGGAAATCCATAGGCTCACACCTCCATCCTTAAAGTAATACTAGGATTCACCTCCTCCCCATGAAGTCTAGAATCGACTACAAAGTCAAATCTGCATCCAATGTCCAGTGCCATAATCCCGCTCCACTTGTCCTCTCAATGAATAGTTACCAACTCATTGTTCCAAGGCGCAATCCCAATGTACATCTGATTCCATCTGACAATGCTAATGACCAACACAAATCCATATTTGACCTTCCCTTCTCTGTTACACAGTCCCTCGGGAATCCGATCACCCCTTCCGTGTAGTCACTCACCTTCCAATTTCCATTGGCAACCCCATCTTGGGCATTCCATCCCTTGGAAAGGCTTCCTCGCATCAGAACATACAAAAACCAAGTCATATCCCCGCCTTAAAACCATCATACCAATCATAGCGTGCTCATGGAAATCAATGAACACAATTGGGTACCAGTGTCCCACAATGTCCCTGCTTTTGAAGTGCTCTACCAGCATATTGTTGCATTCTAATTTATTTCATTGTTGCTACTAATTCTTGGAGTCGATTTCAAGCACCCAATTGGGCATGTTCATGCTTCCTGTACCAAGAACATAACTTCCATTAGATTCAGAATAAATTGAAATAAATTCACATCATACCTCATTAGTAGCTCGCCAATAAAGTACATTTGCAATCCTCTTCACTTCCTGTCACAAGAAGTCAAACTAACATCTTTGACCAAGTCAACATATATAAAAATATCACATTAATTTATCTCAAAACACAACCATCATAGATCAAAATCATAAATCACATGTAACCATCATAAACCAGAATCATAGATCATAAACCATAATCAGAATTCACATGTAATCATCATATACCAGAATCATAAGTCACATGCATAATAAAATGGAAATACAATACCGATACCTATCCTTTATCGATCCTTACTTCTGCTTTTGTTCTTTTGTATAGACACTGGATCGGTTGCCACACCCAACAAACACCCAATGCCTTCTCCTCTACTAGGTGCACATACACATAGTGTGCATCACACACATACAACCACACTTGACACACAACACCATGCAATACATGCACCTACATTTGACGTACAATGCATACACCTACAACCAATGTACAACATAGTGCATCCATCTATACCTGATGTGCAATACCACCCAATACATGTACCTACACAGAGTACAACACAATGAGTAAACACGCTGTAATACCATGACTACATGACGTACATACATAATACCACATGCCCTTAACACAACATATATGACATGCACATAATACCACACATGCACCAGTACCATATGTACAACATGTACACAGTACCACTGGTACACTGCACCACCTTCACAACATGTGCACAACATCACATGTACACGGTGTCACCTGCATAACATGTACACAACGCCATATGTACACCATACCACTCGTACAACGTGTACACAATACCACACGCATGACATGTACGTGACACCACATGTACGTGACACCACATGCAAGACATGTACACAACACTACCTGCACACAATGCTACTTGTACAACATGTACAATGCACACACCACCACTTGTACAATCATGCACACCACACCATATGTACATAGCACCACATGTACAACATGCACGCAACACCACTTGTACATAGCATTGCATTCCAACATGTACATAGCATTATCTGTACACAACACTGCATATCCAACATGCACAGAGCACCATATGCACACACGCCACATATATGACATGAAGACAATATAATATGTATAAAACACCCCATATGCAATATTCACACAACCCTATTTGCACCATATTGTATATAACATTACATAAATAACATGTACACGTGTTATGTATACACCACACCACAAGTGCACACATCATAGATGCAAAATGTACAACATATACAACATATGCATAACAGTAATACCACACATCCAAAACCACAATGGATCTACTAAGCAACCCCACTTCTAATGTCTTATCCATGCTTGTCTTAGCATGTCGCGGACCTCGCTTCTTTCATTCTGCTGGTGTATCCTTTGGTATAACCTTTCCACAACATAGACATAATATAATCACATAATATCAACTCATAACCACTTGATACTGACCTCATATATTTGTCATGAATACTCTTCCCACTTGATTCCTCATGAACTAGGAACCTCTTCATGCCATTCAGTTGCATAAGAAATGATTCCTTCACAATAATTATCCCCGACAATCCCTATCAGACAATGAAATAGATAGATACATACATACATATATAATTGTTAGCATAAAACATTCATCACCTTGTCAGAAAACAACATACATACATTCATGTATACATATATAAACATCAACATAATCATGATTATAACATAACATCTAGGTTAAGAGAAATTCCTTTATTCATGCAACACATGTGCAACATTGAGAACAACAGTTCCCAACATAGCCAAGGCATATGATGCCTCAAATCCATTTACTTTACATTTTCCTGTTACCTTTCTCATGACTATACTGCTATCATCCATTTACCACAATGGACCCAGCCAGTCCAACCGACTGTCATAGCCTTACCTTCCGCTGCGCTTACTCATGCACCGAGCTTCATCTGAACCTTACATTACCTTTCAAGTACCACACAACTCTTCTCGAGCTCCATCAACTTTCCTCTTTCCCAACCAATTCCCAAGACTCAAAACAATAAAAGAGAAAAGAAGAAAAAACTAAGAATAAGACCACAAAAACCCATAACGATATGACACTACAACAAAGTGGCAAGGCCTTGCACTAGACATAAACAAAACTGCAAATCAAGATCAAAAGACCAAAAGCACAAGACTGACACCATGACTCAATCACTATGGTTCCCTAGGAAAACTCAACCTGAGCCATCTTCAAGATTTCATGGAAACTTGTCTTGCCATGCAACTCCCTGCATCATGCTGCCATAAAAACATAACTATCAATGTATAATTAAGCATAATAATACACCGGTTACCTCATCTAATTGTTCCAAGCACGTTGCTTGCAACTAAACACATGCACACCATCTCTCAAGGGACTCCAATCCTTTAACAGATCCACTTGTAGCGAAAACCTAACTAATATACCTGTCAATTGAATATAGCACATATCCACATAATGTCATACAAAATCAAGGTTAAGAAGACTTCTTGTGTGCAAAGCACTCATTCGTTCGAAATTAGGGTTTCCAAACATAACCAAAGGAATTCTTGCCCAATTCATTTCTTTTACCTTTTTACCTTGTTGGAATCGAGGCTTACTATATGCTGTCACGCCACCCAGCGGTTAGTTACATAGACACATCAACTATTGCCTTGTCATGTTAATACCAAGCATGTTACCCTGGAACTGCTCACACATGTCAACCACATGTTCCAAATATCAAGACAAGCATATCTATTAATTTGAAATTAATTGTTACCAAGACTAACAATCATGTCATAATCCATATTCAAATCATAGTCATCAGTCATAATACTACAATTATCACCTATTGTACTCAAGTACATATCAATTGTCTCAACACATATATTTTAGTACAATCATCTTAAAACAAGATCATTTGAACACATACTCATATTATGCAATTCATCAAACATTCATACCATGTTAAATAAATCAACTAGATGACATAATCAACAGTCAAGCACTAAATATATGACATTAGCAACTGATACCTTAATGTATCTCAGGGGAGGTGATCTTGTCTGCACAATCAATCTAGTTAGCACGATATGACTTTACAACACATCATCTCAAGCACTCATAAGATCATGATATCCATAACAATATATAACTAACATGTTCACATCGTAAACTCATACACATATGCAAAGTCAATCTAGATTATTATGACACCATCTCACAAATATGTCGGTTCATACCTGAATATCACAACCATAACCATCTGCATAGGTCAAACTAGGTTAACATAATACATATAACATCAAGATCTTCAAGGCAATGAACATAACCATCATGCATATGACCAATCCAAATTATAACATCAATATCTCAATGAAATGATCCTAATCATCAAGTTAATAGCATATAACAACAATAAGCTATATATCATACTCATCAACAACATACAACATAATCATCAGGTTATCTAATATAAAACAACAATAGCAATGTATACAACTACAAGTTACTATCATTCTTGACTATCTGACACATGTGCATATAACCACACTAATCATCTAACATCTATCATGAATGTAACCATAACATCAAATACATGTTCATAAACCTAATGTATATAACCCTAATGCATATAATAATCCTTAACCTACATACCTACATGTCAAACATACACTACTTGTATGACGATCTGCTCTTATCACAAAGTATAATGTTGCAACCTCATTATGATGATCTGCATCCCTTACTCTATCTCAACTAGCTCATTAGCATCATAACAACCAATAGCATCATGATGACCTAAATTGCATGCAATGACTTCACAAGGCATGTTTGACCTAGTATACATGCATAATCATAGCCACGACCATACATTCATAACAACAACCGTTACTCCATCGTACACATTGCCACATGCAACCAAAAATATGCATAAACAATGCCAAATCAACTACACCTACGCATAAGCACATGTAGTCGAACATAAGCGATCAATTCTTGTAATCAACCTACAAGACTAATACATGTAATCAAAATATTAAAAAATGTAACCATACATACAAGGATGTAAGTAGGTATCATGAAATCAACATGTAAGCGACATATAATTCATATACAGTCAATCACATGTTCCAAAAATAAAGACATCATGTCTATTAATTTGAAATCAACATTCACCAATACTAACAACCTATAAGCATACCCCGTTACTATCCATGGTCCACACTAAGGTAGAAGGAGGAAGCTACTATAATGGCCCGGTCTCCAATGTCCAATTATGTAAATGGGATCTCTAAAGCTCTACTAAATTTAAGCACACTTGAAAATAAATTGATTTTTATTTCTCATACAATTGTATGAGACTAAGTCAAAAACATTGCACTTATTCCACTTGTAACATAATAACTCAAAACATGCCACTTTTCCATTTCCTTACATGCAACTTTTCAAATTCCTTGCGTGCAACCTTTCAAATTCCTTACATGCAACTCTTCAAATTCTTTGCATGAAAATAGGCATAGATCAACTACATCCATATTATCATACTACAATACTATTCCATCAAAAAAAAAAATCTTCAAACAATTACCATACTTTTACATTTTCTTCAAACAACTACTATACTATTACATTTGCATGTAAGCATTTCTTCAAACACTTTACATGCAAACTGATATAGCAAACTATTTGCATAAAAGTAAGCAACTACAACAATACTATTACACATCAATACTATCCCCAACCACAAACAACATACTCATTGGGGCATTTTATCAAACATTTTGTATGCAATTAATCATTGAACCATTTAAGCATTTCATCAAACACTTTGCATGCAAACTAATATAGCAAATGATTCAATGCATATATCCTAAAATGTAGTAGTACAGGTTATGGAAATTGAACCATATGATCAGTGGTATTTTTCCTCACTATGGTTCAAGTTTCAACTTTTGAGATTTCATAGATGAAAAGTTATAACAAAAATACCAACACAATCCTATTTGGTGCACAATTCTAGGATTACCTAGAAAGATTGACTTCTAGTGGTCATATCTCCTAAAATATAGAGAATAAATGCCTAAATTTTTTATCAAAATATTAGTGAGATTTTCCTGATTATGGAAAAAAATTCAGCTCTTGAGAGTTCCCAAAAGAAAAGTTATAGAAAAATGTCAGCGTGACCTGTTTGAGGCATGATTTTAGGAGCATTCAGAAGGCTCGAAGCCCTCTACTCATATATCCTAAAATATTGTGACCCAATATCTGAAATTTCTACCACATAATCGGTGGTATTTCTCCTCAATGTGGACAATTTTTCAGCTTCTAAAAGCCTACATAATATGATTTATTGCATAAATTTTAACATGACCTGTTTAAAGGTGCATTTAGGAAGGTCATATTCCTTAGATCATAATTCCTAAAGTATTGTGAACCAATATCTGAAATTTTGACCACATTATCAGTGGGATTTACCTTCAATATGGACAATTTTTCAACTTCTAATATGCCACAAAATAAAAGTTATAATAGATATGATAGAAAGGTCTAAAATTTAACCTTTGTTCTTCATTTCACTTATGATAGAGCCCATCCATTCCAAGAGTTTGAACCATGCTTTGATACCACTTTGTAACAACCTCTGGGGTAAATATGCATATAAAAAACATAATAGGAACAGAAATACAATAAACATATCAACCATCAAAATCCATATATACATCAGTACATTTGCACATGAAAATCAAGGGAATGAATCTTTTCATTAATAAATGCAATGAACCAACCGATGATGGGACTACCAAGTTCCACCGGACCATAGATTTCCCGAGCCTAGTATCTCTACAGCCAATCACCCCCGTCCCATATTCCAAGCATGAATGTGGGATCTCAAAGAACACATTAATTAAAACTCATCCAGGGCTTCCAGAGGCCACCCACCTCAACCCATCAAACAGTGATTCCACCTCATGGTTGGACATCACCAAAAACCATCATGAGGTTGGTCTCCATCCAAGCCTTCCAAGGCTTCCACAACATTTGTCCAACCAAGCCTTCCATAGCGTTTTTCCAACCAAGGCTTCCAGAACTAGTAACTCAACCCACAACTTATATAGGGCTTCTAGAGCGTTTGTCCAACCAAGGCTTCCAGAACTAGTAATTTAACCCATAACTTGTACAGGGATTCCAAAGTGTTTGTCCAACGAAGGCTTCCAGGACTAGTAACTCAACCCACTAAGGCCTTCCAAAGCATTTGTGCAACCAGGGTTTCTAGGACTGGTAACTCAACCCAAGTTGTTACAGGGATTCTAGGACTAGTAACTCAACCCAAGCTGTTAGAGGGCTTCCAGAGCATTTGTTCAACCAGGGATTCCAGGACTAATAACTCAACCCAAGCTAAGGAAACATGATAACCAACCAAAACAAATCAATGAAAGTAAACCCACAATCACCATGACTCTCCAGGAAATGGCAAGGCTAAGCAATCCACTGTTAATCCAGGCAATCCTCCATGCCAATGACAGATCACAACCAAGAAACCACATTCATGTGCCTTGCATGCCAAAAATAGTGAGGAAAACATACATGCAACTCAGTACCTGCAAGAAAATGTGATGTAGTTGTTGATCATGATGTCGTCTTGTGCTTTCCTGCTCTTCCTTTGCCTTCTTGCTCCAAGAATCCAAGTATGCCACACCGTCCAAGAGTGCTCCAAGAAAACTCTAAATATCCAATAGTATGTGTGAGAGAAAGAGAATAATGAGAGAGCTCCTAAAACTAAACTGATAAAAGATTCACCCTCCAAGGAAGAAGCTTTCCAACTGATCCTTAGAAGCCTTTTTATGAACAAGGCCTTTATTTTCTTCATTTTCCTCCTCATATGCAACATGTGACATTTCACCTCATTTTTCTCCTAATTTCCATTCTTTTCCTTCATTTTCCTCCTCACATGCAACCTCTGACCTTTCACCTCATTTTTCTCCTAATTTTCATTACTTTCCTAAATAAATGTGTCAAAATGCCTTTTTCCCTCTTTAATGCCTTAGTCAGTGCCTTTGCCAATTTCCTTAACCATAAACAACCAAATGAACACCGACTAGGATGTCCTGCCCACCATTCAGCTCGGAATACGTGTTCCATCATCTGTGGTATTTATATATCTTTAAATGGAATTTTCACAAGGGTTGTTACAACAAATATGTCACATGAGTCTTCAGGCAGTGCTAGCCCATGAGATCATGATGATGAGGGTAGTGATCCTGCTTCTAGTATTACTACCCCATGGGATCATGGTCAAGGTGTCGATGATCCTTCTGGTAGTACTCCACCTTGTCATCATTTTCCTCATGACAATCACCCAGTATTGGTGACAATGCATCCACTACTATGTTTGTTGTATCATATATTCGATAACATTTATTTGACTTGATGCAGTTGTTTGTGTGTGTGTGTGTGTGTATATTGCATTTTTTTGTTCACGATTATGTACTTAATTTATATGTTGGTATTGATGTGTATATTGTTAGGTCATGTTAGATATGTTCATTTAATTTGCTTACACATAAATGTGTATGTGATAGCAGTTTTTTGACATGAGATGTGTATTAATTTGAGAATGTGTGTGGTGATGATGTTAGATTACAATGCTTGTGTTTATTAGATGTGATCATGATGATGATTCCCCGTAAGATTATTAGATTTGTGTGCTAGCTAATGTTGTTTATATGTGCTAAAGGTGTATGTAATTAGATGACGGTATTGATTTTTTTTTGTAAGATTGGCAAGACCTCTTTCATTCATTTGCTTCAAAAAAGGGCGGGTTACAAACATAATTCAAATCGTTAAGTGGACTCAACCTACCTAGAGGGAAACCAGGTCTGTTGGCCTCCTAATTGTATTATATTCCATCCAAAAATAGAAAATTTTAAGATTGTCAAGCAAATTTATGTATTTCAGAATATCATGTAGCCTTCTATATATTAAATAAGTTAAGGTAGAAACTATATTGTGTAGATACTTCATATGACAAAAAGAAATCCAAAATTAAGCCAACCCTGCTACTAATCATCAAAGGAATCCACTGGGGTTGGATCCTTCGCACTTTATTCAAGAAGTTCTGACTAAGGGATGCACATAATGTGCCACTCAATGCGACTGAGGCATCCATTCTGTTGTTGGAGTTGAAACTAAATCAATTAAAATTCCTTGGGAAGGAGTTAACCTTCGAAATCCTCTAGGAGATATGTCCCCTTACCTAATTCCTTACAAATGATGTAAGGTCCTAGCCATAATGATTCCAACTTCCCATGCCTAAGGGTATCATGGGACTGGTCATACACTAGAGCAAAATCACCTTCGTGAAAGGCACAAGGGTTGACTTTTTGATCATATTGGGATTTGGTGTGCTTTTTGGCCACTTTAATGGTTTGCAAAGAAACACAATAGTATTTAGAGGCTCGCTCAAGCATGACATGTCTTTGTTCTAATGGTTGGGTGTAAGGGAGGAGTTCGACAACGAGGTGGAGGGAAAGGATCTCACACTCGATTAGTAAGACTACCTCCTCGCCACTGACAAGGTGGAGGTGAGTAAATCGGGTGGTGGTTTTAACAGAAGTTCTATAGGCCAGCAAAGCTAGGAAGAGCATAAAATGTCAGTTGGTCTTGTGCTTATTCACCGTCTGTTGACACATCGTCTAGAGAATCTTGTTGACTGCTTCAACTTGTCCATTACCTTGGGATTAATAAGAAGATGAGTACTAGTGCTGGAAGCCCAACAGTGAGGATAGTTCATGCCATATATCATCTTCAAAATGTCGTCTATGGTCAGAGACCAGTAGTTTCGGAACCCCAAATCGAGTGATAACGTGGTTAAAAAATAAAAGAGTTGCAGTAGCTCCTGTGTTATTGAACATTGGCATGGCCTCAGCCCATTTGGTAAAATAATCAACCACCATGATAATATATTTATGGTTATTATCAAATGATGGTCAACACTCCATAAAGTTAATGACCCATTTACAGAAAGGACCAGCAACGATGACAAGATGGAGGGTAACTTGTGGGGCTCTTGCCTTTGGGAAAAAATGTTGGCAAATGGGGCATTGTTTGACTGCTTCATTGCAATCACTAAAGAGAGAAGGCCAAAAGTGACCACCGTGCATGACTTTTTGGGCAGTGGCCATACCGAAGAGGTGACCACCACAAGTGCCACTGTGACAGGCATTTAGCACTTGCTCTACTTCTGGATGGATGAGACAACGACGGAGGATAGAATCCACACCACGATGATAAAGGTCGTCATTGATGAGGAGGTAGTAAGGGGCCTAGTATCGAATCCGTCATCGATCATCACGTGTAAGATGGGGAAAGAACTTTTGGGTTCTAAAATATGTGATAATATCTTCGTACCAAGGATCGTCTGAAGTGATGATGAACAAGTGTCCATTTGGGAGCTCATCATTGACCAGCGGATCACATGCACCAGTGGGTAATTCAGAAATGAGTTCGGCGAGGGTCAAACCTTTCTTACTTTTAGGCGTAATAAGCTCAAGATCAAATTCATGGAGGATGATGATCCAACATGCATACTTCCCATTGATGACCCTTCGACTCAATAGGAAGGTCATGGGGTTGTGAGGATATAGTGACGAAGCTTTTGGATGAAGAACATGACAGCCAACACCATCTTCTCTTCATGGGAGTAGTTCATAGGGGGACCTACTAAGTTCTTACTGACATAATAGATAACATGCTCATTCTGATCCTCATCTTCTTGAATAAGGACCCAAACAATCAAATGGGTGAAAGATTAGATGTATAAGATGAAGTCCTTGGTGAAGTCAGGGGGACTAATCAAGGGTGCGGAGGTGAGAACATTCTTTAGAGCATAAAAAGACTACTAAGCATGGTCATCCCAAACGAATGTGATGGTGGAGTGAAGGAGTCTGAGAAACCCATGCGCGGTGGTTGCATAGTCAGGCATGAACCTGCAAAGGAAGTTGGCTTTGCCTTGAAGGCTTTGTAACTGGCGCAAGGTACAGGGAGGTGGTAGTTCAAGAATGGCTTGAAATTTCAAGGGGTCAAGAGTGATACCGTCTTTCGACACAATGAATCCTAACAGATGAATGAAAATAGCACAAAAGACACATTTCAACAAATTAAGATGAATGATATACTTGCGACATTGAAGAAAAATGGTGCGCAAATCATGAATATGTTGCACCTGAGACCTAGAACGAGCGGTGAGATCATCAAGGTAAGCAAGGATAAGTGCTCCAAGTCATGAAAACAGTATGACATGGCCTGCTGAAATGTAGCTAAAACATTTTTCAAGTCGAATGCATGACCTGATATGCAAAGGTTCCCCATGGACTAATGAACGTTGTCTTTAACTGACCGGCACAACGGATACTGATCTGGTTGTACCCGGAGAATCCATCCATAAAGGATAGAATGTCGTGCCCTGCACACTCATCAATGATTTGGTCAATAAAGGGTGTGGGAAAGTTTTCTTTGGGACAAGATTTGTTCAGGTCGTGAAAATCCGTGCAGACACGAATGGTGCCTTGCTTCTTGACAACAAGAACTGGGTTGGATACCCATGTGGTATACTTAATGGGATAGATGAAATCAGCCTGCTTGAGCTTGTCGATTTTGGATTTTATGGCCTCACATCGAGAAGGGTGGATGGGTCTCAACTTTTGATGGACAAGAGTGGCATCGGGTCATGTGTTTATATGTTGTTCAACAATGGTGGGATCAAGTTTGGGCATCTTAAAGTAGGACCAGGCGAAAACATCACGGAATTATTTAGAGAGCTCGATGCAAGCTTCAATTTCTTTCGGGGTACACTGTGCCCCTAAGGTAATGTTTTCTTCAACCCCTGGTTTATTTGAAATGTTAATTTTGATAGTAGGAGAGATGTTGGCCATGTTCCCTTCTTAGAAAGCATTTGGGACAGGTATGGGATTTCGAAACCAATCGAATTCACCGTGGATGAAGTCTTTTGATTCCACAACATACTGGTCATGGGACTATTATGGCAGAAAGTATGCATGGTGGTGCATATCATCCCAAGGGTAATCAGGGGTAGACATAGCTTCCATGATGTCCTTATCAGAATGGAAGATGGGTGGACGGGAGGAATACCGACTACATGACGTGACAGCATTACCTGGTGCATCAACCTGAGAAAGAAGGTTCACATATGCATCATCTTTGATGGTATATGATAGGCTATTAGATGGAGGGTCTACAGATGTTGAGACCTAGGATCCTGTCGAAGAAGGTTCGATAGAAGCACACACAGAAACTTCAGAAAGGTTTTTCTGTGAGGAACTCAAGGATGACGCTTATAACATGCAGATGCTCATAGATTTAAGCTCTGAAATGGGAGGGTGAGTAACAGGGAAAGCACCCAATAATAAGGAATCTTTGTAGACTCTGGGTGAAACATCAATTGGAGGAGTTGAAGACTATGTGTCGGACATTGACGAGATAATGGACTTGGGGGAGGTCACGGATGCCGACTTTTAGTAAGTCAACTCATCAATGGTAACAATCTTCCCTTCATGGGGGAAGCACATCTTACAAAACACAACTGACATGGCATATGTGTAACTACAACCTAGGAGAATGTTGTAATCCAAAGGGGCATCAATGACTTCAATGTCGACATGGAAAATCTTGCTCGCAAGGGTCACTAAACAGTTGCGGTACATACCAAGGGGCTGGGAGGAGTGTCCATCCCAAGCACACAAAGTGATGGTGGAGGGGGATAACTCAGGTGACTTAAGTTCTTTCCAAATATCAATGGAAATCACACAGGTGGATGCACCTTCATCAATAATGCATCGGGAGATGATGGCCTTACGGACTCGAACTGGTATTTGGAAAGCAACATATGAAGGCAATGGGGGATGTTGTAATGTATCAGCCGGGAAGACAATTAAACGATCGTTAGAAGGATCCACAGCACCCAAGGTAGTTAGTAGAGTTTTCTTTTGAGTTCGGCATGACTAGAGGACTTCCAGCATCGACATGACAACAGGTGATTGCGCCAAGTCTTCTACTACACTATATGTCTAGGTAACTTTGTTAGAAGATGCATTACGATGTAATGGTCCCTTTAGGATCTTAGGAATGACCTCAAATTTAGGTTGAGGAATATGTAAAGGACCATTTGGTGTCGTAAGAGGCTCAACATATACTTTGGTTTTGGACTCGGTGGCAAACGAAGTTGAGGGCTTGTCATATTGATGTGGCCAAGTTTGTAGGTTGATATTGGAGGGGTTAACCTCATCAGAGTTCATCATAAGGATCTGATAGTCAACAGGACCAGAAGGTTAGGGGGATGGGCTGCTTGACTTGGCTAAGGTTGAGAATCAACAAATCCTTACTGAGGGAAAGGATTTGTGAGCGTTGCCAGTTGAGACGATGTAGGATTCTGAGGCGATTGTTGGCCTCTAGAAGTTGCTTTAGTTTCCCACATTTGGAGCATCTGGGTAAAAGAGGACACTCATGTGTATAGTGGTCATTTACACCACAACATGCACAAGGTTTGTTCGTATGAATAGCCTTGTTCTACTTGGGTTGGCTAACCTATTGCTGGTTGTTGGTGTTAGTCTGGTTACCTTGATTACTCTGGTTTTACCCTTCCCCTTATTCTTTTTCTTCGAATTGTGGGGATTGGTAGCACTTTGCTGTGCAAACACCTGGCCCTAAGGGGGTGGTGGTTGTTGGGGCTGAGGATGTATGGGAGGTTACGACACTAATGATTGAGGGGTTGGAGTGCTAGGCTATGCATTAGGAGGAGCAACAGTTTGGTAGGCGGTTTGGGGCCCTGGAAACATGTTTCTAGTAGGAGCGGAATAAGTGTTGGACGAACTGGTGGCCCCCTATAGGTAGCCATACCTTTGCTGAGTATATGGTGAAGAGTGTGAAAGGGATCCAACGATACCGTCGGTGGCGTGAGATTCCCCTGGTGCATTGGTACTTCCATGATGAGGGAGGTTTGGAATGGCGGTATAGATGTAACTAAATTAAGCATAAATCAAGTCATATCTTAGGGTGGTTTGGAGAGATTTTTCCTTGATTTGAAGAAAATGGGACATGACATTTTTCCAGTGGGAGATAAAAGGCTCCTAAGAAACCAATCTACATAGACGCGGTCTTTGAAAGGTGGGGCATGACATGTGCTCCTCCTTCGATGCCACTGTTGAACATGGTCGGAAAGGCGAGTGGGGGAGGACTGATGGAATGTGGTCAATAGCTCTGTACTAGTGTCGTACAGGAGAGGTAACTGGAAATATGAACGGAACACTTTAGCAAGCATCGTGAAAATGGAATGATATGTGGAGGGTTGGTCTACATAACATTTTGCGACGTCTCCAGTGAGCGTGCGTTGGAAGAGCCGAAGACAAATGTAGTCATCGATTATGGAGTTGGACGACTGCCACAGGTGTAAGGATCGAACATGGTTGGTAGGATCCTCTCCAACATTACCCACAAACAATGGGATGTCTGAGGGAAGCTTAGTCGGCATAAAGGGCCAACAAGAATCATGGTGTATGGGGTCATTTATTAATTGGTTAAAATCTGGTAGACTTAACCCAACCATAAAGGGGAGCATGGGGGCTGTTGGAATGGTTCATGACGTTCTTCCACTTGATCTGGTCACCGGTATAGAACCGAAGCCAGCACCAGGTTGGGTTCCTGCACTAGATGTGGGTCCAGACATGATGACGATATGCGGTGGAGAAGGCTCGGAATTAGATGAGGAATCAAATGAACTAGGAGAAGATTCAGTGTGGGGACTCAGAGGGATATGAACTCGAACTCGATGGGGAGGGGTAATGCCCAAGCGAAAACTGGGGGTGAGGGCCTAATAGTCTCTGCGATAAATACCTTGGTGGTGCAATGGTGGTAGGACACACGTGACATGGAAATGGTGAACGAAGATCAACAATATGCCTTTGTCTCAATGAGGGGAGATAAATTTATTATGTTAAGTCTTGTCTTGGCGGTGTAAACCAAGTACCCTTCGCTTAAGGTGTGCTTGTGTGTGTAGGTGTATTAATTGATTAAGCCCAGATCGTGTTTGTAAAAAAAAAAAAGATTGTTGAAAATAAACTGAAACTAACAACATAAAATGAACAAAAAAACAATTAACGAAACCCCACCCAAACTAGGTTTGCAAACATCGCGCTGGTTGGTGGCTAAACTGATGGAAAATACAGTAAAATGGTTAAGAGATCTAAATGTCGGCGTGACTAGGATTAGGTGACACTAAGATGCTGGAAATTGGTGCAGCAGCAAGAAAAAGCCAGAGAGGAAGATCACTGCAAAAAGATAAGGAGATTGGTGAAACACCTAGGGCAACCGATGGGACCCTAAGGCCAATGACCAAACAAGTTTAAATGTGAAACTATGGATGGTGACAACCTATCTAAATAGAAGGGTACATATCTCAAAAATGTGGCTGAAAGCGCTGCAAAAACTCAGAGTACTTACTCAGCTAAAATCCTCCTAAAAATGTGGAAGCGTACTAGAATCCTTAGGGGGCTAACTTAGACTTGGACGAGTAAATCAGAGTGGATTAAGACCTAAGTAGGATGAGACAAAGGTCAAGCAACCCAGCAGAAAACTCTCTGCAAAACCCAGAAACAGATCTGAGAAAAACCCTAAAACCAAGAAACCATATATATTAACCTGTTTTCTAGTGGGGATCGCACTTTTTGGGTTGATAAGTGTGCTATGGCCTCCATATCACACTTTTTGGGGCGAAAAGTGTGATTTCTTCTTTGTGGATCTCGGTCGGCAAATCTCGGAAAAAGCGTTGCCTTTGTTGCGGATAGTTCCTGTGACTTGCGGAAAAGACTAGAAAGCGTGCAAAAGTAAAAAATTTAACAGATCTAGGGTTAAAAAACTAGGAAGCGTTAAGAGAATTGAAAAAAGAAGAAACCCTAAGCTGAAAACCGAAGGTCACCCAGGTTTCTGGATCTGAAGTATAACCTTAGTGGAGTCGCCAATTTTGTTGTAGTGTTTTCTTCTCAAAGATGTACGAAAAGAACCCACTTTAAATTGTGGCTGACAAACAATATCAACAATATAACTAGCTACTAAACATTGTAGATCTGTAGCAACTGATAGAAACAAAACCTGCTAAAGTCCAAATCTATGCCACAATCATAGTTAAACAACAAAAAGAAAGAGTAATAATTCCAATCATCTAATGGAAACGATATATAAAAGGAATAAATTTATTATAACGCCTGTGAAGGGAACAAATAAATGTTACCAGTCCTCCTCTATGGGATGGGTTCTTGGTTATCCTCAAATATCTTCAGCTTGTGTAGAGTCTCTCTCCTCTATAATGTGTAAACCAAACAAAAATATGGTGTGCGACAATGAAAATAATCAGAGTTACAACAATGAATCCAACAATGAAAATAATCAAAAGTGAATAATGAATGGAAAACCCTTCTATTTATAACGAAATATTGAGTTATCTTCAAATAATGAGTAGTAATAAAATATTATTGATCCCATTCTTGGAATAACTACATGGAATATTTTATTATATTTGTTTAGGAGGGAAAAATATTTAAACTTTTATTTAGAAATAATAAATAAATAAATGATT
>APFE030083369.1:0-19786 GCA_000404065.3 Pinus taeda
GGGGGGGGGGCGCTCCCCCGCAACTATGCTCTAGAAGTCTATTTCAGATTTGTATTGGGTTATTTTGTTGGGTATTGTATTGGGCTCATTGTACTCTCTGCTGTACATTTTATGACAATCTAATAGGAGAAGAATTTCAAAGGGTTTTCCCCCTTATGGGGTTTTTCGCTGATCTTTGAGCAAACCCGGTGTCTCTTGTTGATGTGTTGATTGGCTCCTTTGTCATTGCATTTATTGTTTTATCTTCAATTACTATTGATGAATGAAAAGACTAATTGTGATTGGAAATATTGCTAATTGAAGTGTGGAATTGGACTAAAGTAATCGATACAACATAGAACAATTTGAAAAATTAACATGGTATCAAAGCTAAGTTGAAGGGTAAGCCCAAAAGGAGACAAGATTTGAAGCAATCATCTTTGGAAAGTTGAAAGAACCGATCTAGTCAAAGTCAAAATGACTTCCTTTTTCAAGAGTGATGATAAGTTTGGTGACTTATCCAATTTTGCTGCATGGTAAGTGAGATTGTAGATCATAGCTAATAACAATGATGTTTTGGACTACATTCAACGAAAAGTGCCTGAGCCTCCGGAGAATGCTTCCGCTGCTAACAAAAACAAGCATAACAAAGGTGAGTTAAAAGCAAATCAAATTATAGATGATGTTTTACAAGATAATTGACTTGCATATGTTGGAAACTTGAGAAGGCCTACACACATGTATGATAAGATAGCCAGCGTGTATGAAGTCAACAATTTGAATGAAATCATCTCCTTGAAAGATCAACTCAAAGACACTAAGATGAACAAAGTTGAGTCCGTGCAATCCTACATAATGAGGATATCTCATCTTAGAGATCAATTGCAAAGAGTTGGAGAATATGTGCCTAACAGTCGTGACTCTAAGAGGTCTCCCTCGTATATAAGAAACCTTCCTTACTGCAATAAGCAACAACAATGTCCTCCCATCATTTGATGAAATTTTTGGAAAGCTCACTCAAGAAGAGTCAAGGATGATATCAAGAGGAAGGATTCAGAAGTATGAAGAAGGAGAACCTACTACATTCATCACTCATGATAAAAAGAAGAAAGGGAAAGGAGGTCCATCTTCAAGAAAGCCTCCTCCTTGAAATCCAAGTAGAAGAAAGGAATACATGAACGTCAAATGCTACAATTGTCACAAGATTGCTTGAGATTGCCCCGAGAAGAGCAATGGACCAAATTATAATACTAGAAGCAACAACAACAGGTTCAATGATCAAAGAAGAGAGGACCAAAGAAATGACCGCAATGGAAGAGATGAAAGAAGAAGAGATGCTCCAAGTGACCATGAAGAAGATCGTCGTCCTCAAACGAAGTCAAAATTCTCGAGGTATGAAAGAAATGTTGCAAATCAATCTGAATATATTCTGATTTCTGCCTTCCTATTCATCTTTTCCGGATTCTTGGGATAGTTGGTTGGTTGATAGTGGGGCCACTCATCACTTCTCTCGCTACAAGGAAGTTCTCTCTAATTTGGTAGAGAGGGAGTCAAATTTGAAAATCATTCTTAGAGACAACTCCACTCATCCCTGTTCATTTAGGGTAGCATCGGATGTGCTCTAGCCATGACAATTGGTGGAGAGGCTAAAGCACATGAGATCTCCAAGACCCAGAAATGATTTGGGGAAATTCTACTTGGTCAAGGAGATATTAAAATAATTAATATTTTTAATGAGTTCCTAAGTCTAAACTTAGGAAAATAAACCTATTAATGGGTATTAATATAAAATTGGGTTACAAGGTTCTAAATGACATGGATCAAGCCAAATCTAATCTTAGCCATTGATTAGAAATGTAATATCAGCCGTTGAAGACTCAACATAAAAAGTATAAGTGGAGGCTTAAGGGTCAGTTGGAGATACACCAGAGTGATCAGTCAGTTCAATTTTCTAGAGCAGGGTTTGCTAAGAGAAATCAAACTAGCGATCACATTTGCAACAAAGCGTAGTGAGTGCATAGCAGAGAGGCAGAGATAATGTTGGAAGACCAGCACAAAGGCAAAGAGGCAGACGCAGAGCCAGAAGGAGCCATGCAGAGTCCAATAGCGATTGCACAGAGGGTCAAAGGGCCTTCATGTGTGAAGCAGAGGCTGCAAAAGTGACACAGAGGGCCAGAGAGGCTATGCAAAGCCTCAGGGGGCTGACACAGAGCGTTTCAGGCTGATGCAGAGGCCAGGAGAGCTGACGCTAAGCCTCAGAGAGGTGCTGGAGAGAGTTTCGTGGAGCAGACTTTCAAAATATTTGCTTCCAAAGAGAGGTATTACTACCAGATCCATTTCTCTATCAGGTGAGCCAGTTTGGCACCCAGTTGTACCCAAGAAAAGTTCCTTAATAACAAAACCCTCAGAACTGCTGCACCGACTTTCCCAAGTTGGGTTTTTCCGGTGACGATTGTCCAAAAATAACGGTGTCCCTTGTGTGTTTGTCTATTTCTTTCAGTTGTTGATATGTAGATGGTTGAGACTGCATTGTGTTTATTTCAATACTTATATGGTTATATTTTTTTCAGTAATCAAACAAGTAGGTGAAATAAACCAGATAGTGCAGGAAAATTTCTAATGTGTTAGACTTAGAAATTTCAACATGGTATCAGAGGATTGCAGATCACAGGAGCGCTGAAGGCACCAGCTGAATCAAAGAATTTGCAGCAGAAATAGCTATCCCGAGTTACAAAAGTTGTTCCTAAGCAAAAAGCAGTAGAGAAGGGGTGACGCAAAGGACCTGTGTCATCTGTTCGAGCCAAAGAAAGGGCCAGCGCAAAATCAGTGTGAGGCAGAAGATGCTCATGAAGAGCCACGTCATCCTGCTCAGCCAAGTAGGAGTGACGCAGTTGGCTAGTGGAGCAATTCAGCCACTGTCAGGATTGCGCGGAGCCTAGAGGCTCAATGCTTCAGTTGCTGGGGCATAGGAAGCTGTGGGCAGATTGTGAAGTGTGAAGCTAGTGGGGTGCTATTGTTGTTGAGGCAGAGCAGTACCTAACAGGACAGAACCAAGGTAGAGGGAGTCACTACCTATGTGGATTTCTAGCCAAGAAATCCAGATCAGTGTTGCAGGAGAAAAGGAGATTGGAGAGATACGATTTGACTGTAGACTCAGAGAGAACTTCCAGGAGAGAAGTAGAGACTCAGAGGAGTCGAAAAGAAGAGCAGAGATGGCCATGAACGGATTGAGGGATTAGGACAGGCTGGACAGGACGTCCAACTTTGTCATCTGGAAGGCCAGGATCCTTTCTGTTCTAGATAGACATCGCATCAAGGCCTTCACCTTGAGAACCGTGGCCATCCCAGTAGACCCAGCTGATAATGAAAAGTATGAGGATGCGATGGCCAAGGAAAAGTACATAATCCTTGATGGGGTCAAGGATCATGTAGTTGAGCATATTGCCAAGAAGAATACAGCAAAGGAGATGTGGGACACCTTAACGACATTGTATCAGGGCACTTCCGTGCAGAGGAAGACGTTACTGGAGAATCGGATGCAGTCGTATCAGACGCAGAAGGGGGAGCAGATTAATCACCTCCTCAGCAGGTTGCAGGAGATTCGGGACCAATCGACTTCCATAGGGGCCACGCCGAATCAAGAGTTAATGGAGAGGACCGCCATGAACGCATTCTCCAAGGAGTGGGAGACATTTGTCCAAAGCATTTTTGTTAGAGTGAATCTTCCAGATTGGGAAGAACTGTGGGCATCTCTTTGCCAAGAAGAGATCAGACGACTAACCAAGGTAGGAAGTAGCAGCAAAGGAGCCCGGGTCAAGAAAGAGGAGGAAGAGGATGCAGCCCAGGCAACTGCGGAGCAGCAAAAGAAGAGGAAGAAAAAGGACCTCTCCAAGATTAAGTGCTTCAACTGTGGGGAGCTAGGCCATTATGCAACCCAGTGTCCTAGGAAAAAAAATAAGGGACAAGCCTCTGACTCCAAGGCAGCGCCAGCTAAGGCAGAAAAGGAGGTAGAGGATGATGACGATTGTGCCATGAGTGCTCATGTACCTCTAGAGAAGAGGTGTTGTGACATCGAGCTGTAGTCAAGAGGACTACAAGAGATGAGGGGCAGGATCCTTGAGGTACCCAAACTCTTGGATCATATCCAGCTACGGGAGCCCCGAAGTGACAGTAGCGGGATGGCGGATGTCGGTAGAAGCAGATGCAGATGGAGTGGCAAAGAGTGCTAGATTGCAGCAGTCCCTGACAGTGCAGAGATGGTTGCAGCAGTGCGAGAGGCACAGAGGAGGATGCAGCAGTGCAGGAAGGCACAGAGATGTCTGCAGCATTGCTAGAAGACAGAGTTGTTGTAGCAGCTCAGAGATAGCAGAGGGAGCACAGGATAGTGACAGAGAGAGATTCATCATCAAGAGGGTTTCTAGCCTAACAAGGATGTCAGTAGTTGGGTAGATGAGTTATCATCGTCTCAGTAACTGAGTTGCAGTGCAGCAGTAGCAGTGGTAGTGCTATAGGCAACACGATGCAGCATGAGGAGAGAGGTTGCAGTGTAGATGCAAAATTGGGAGGAAGGACCATCAGCAGCACAGATGCAGAGGAGCTGCGGTACAGATGTAGCAGTGATAGTGGTAGAGCCATGGGCAATAGTACAGGATGCAGCAGTGCAGAGGATGTTGGGCAAGAAGGCCAAGCATCAACATAAGTACCGGTGCCGGATGATGCTTAGTGGTGGAGCATTACTAGAGCACATTCCTCGCTAAGAGGGAGTGTTGATTTGGGGTAGCATCAGATGTGCTCTAGCCATGAAAATTGGTGGAGAGGCTAAAGCACACGAGATCTCCAAGACCTAGAAATTGTTTGGGGAAATTCTGCCCGGTGAAGGAGATATTAAAATAATTAATATTTTTAATGGGTTCCTAAGTCTAAACTTAGGAAAATAAAAATATTAATGGGTATTAATATAAAATTCGGTTAGAAGGTTCTAAATGACATGGATCAAGCCAAATCTAATCTTAGTCGTTGAAGAATCAACATAAAAAGTATAAGAGGAGGCTTGAGGGTCAACTGGAAATACACCAAAGTGATCATTCAGTTCGATTTTCTAGAGCAAGGTTTGCTAAGAGAAATCGAACCAGTGATTAGATTTGCAGTGAGGGGCAGTGAGTGCATAGCAGAGAGGCAAAGATAGTGTCAAAAGACCAGTGCAGAGGCAGAGAGGCAGACGCAGAGCTAGAAGGAGCCATGCAGAGTCCAGCAGTGACTGCACAGAGGGCCAGAGGGTCTCCGTGAGTGACGCAGAGGGCCAAAGAGGTTGCGTAAAGCCTCAGAGGGCTAATGCAGAGGCCAGGCGGGTTGACGCTGAGCCTCAGAGAGGTGTTGGTGAGAGTTTCATGGAGCAAACTTTCAGAATATCTGCTTCAGAAGAGAAGTATTACTTCCAGATCGATTTATCTATCGGGTGAGCCAATTTGGCACCCAATTATGCTCAAGAAAAGTTGCTTAATAATAAAACCCTCAGAACTGCTACACAGGTTTTCCCAAGTTGGGGTTTTCCGAGGATGATTGTCCAAAAATAACGGTGTCCCTTGTGTGTTTGTCTATTTCTTTCAACTGTTGATCTGTAGATGGTTGAGACTGCATTGTGTTTATTTCAATATTTATATGGTTAAATAACTTGTTCAGTAATTAAACAAGTAGGTGAAATAAACCAGATAGTGCAGAAAAATTTCTAACGGGTTAAACTTATCAATTTTAACAATCTCGTTAAAGGTTTTGGGTCTGTCAAATTTCATTTGAATTCTAGCGAATCCATTTTGCTACATGTTGTGATGTATGTGCCTGGGTTGAAGAAGAATTTGGTATCAATATCCGCTTTGGCAGACGAAAGGATGATGGTTGCCTTCATCAAGGGAACAATTCTTACTTGGCCTGTTGGATCACCTATGAGAGATGCATTCACATTGGGATCGAGATATGAAGGACTCTACAGGGTCACTGGAGGACCACTACTAGCATTGGTTCATAATACTAAACATTTAAGCAAATTATGGCACTGAAGGTTGTCTCATCTATATTATGATGTTCTTTCGAAATTACAGAAATTGGTCTCAGGGATTCCAAAGGTTCAACCCCAACATAATGGAGTATGTCCAGGTTGTCTGAGTGGAAAGAACACAAGGGGACCATTCCCCTCTAGTGAGAACAAGACAAATGACATCCTCCATCTCATTCATTTTGATATATGTGGTTTGATGCCCGTGCCGTCTATTGGTGGCCATCTCTACTACATCACATTCACTGATAACTTTTCAAGGAAAACATGGATATACTATTTGAAGCATAAGGATGAAGCCTTTGAAACATTCAAGGAGTTCAAAGCATTGGTTAAAAATCAAACAGAAAAGAAGATCAAAATATCCAGGTCTGATAATGGTGGAGAATACATGTCAAACGAGTTCATTGACTTTTGCAAGAAGGAAGGTGTCAAGAAGGAAACAATTGTGCCATATACTCCTAAACACAATGGTTTAGCTGAAAGGAAGAATGCTATAGTAGAAGCTACAGGAGCGATGCTCTATGATAGAAATTTTCCTGAGTTCCTTTGCGCTGAAGCTTCACATTTTGTCGTATATGTTGAAAACAGGGTGCCTCATTAGGCTTTAGAAAACGAGACCCCCGAAGAAGTGTCTACAAGTGTTAAGCCCAACATTGGTCATCTCTGCATATTTGGACGTCCCATGTATTTCCATTTTCCAAAGGACAAAGGAACAAATTGGAAGCTACAAGAAGAAAAGGTACGTTTGTTGGATGTTGTGAAAACTCTAAAGCATTTAGAATATATATTCTTGGTCAAAGGAAGGTTGAAATTGGCAGGGATGTTACATTCAATGAAGATGTCGCCCTCGTAAAAGCAAGGGACCTTCCTCTACCTCCTCCTCCTCCTAAGAAGAATGATGATATGGATATTCTAGATGGTCCTTCCGTGCCCGAGTCCAAGACTAATATTGTCGATGATCCCATGGAGCTTATGGATCCCTTAGATCCTCCTACTAGGAAGAGACCACTTTAGCTACGTGACACTCGATAGGATGCTGAGAAATAGGTTCCCGTTCGAAGATCATTTAGAGAAAGGAAGCAGCCATGCAGGTACGAGGGATATGTTGCAGCCATGAGTACTATGATTCAAGTTGAACCTTCCACAATCGAGGAAGTTGTAAAAGAACAACTATGGAAAGATGTTATGGCCAAAGAATATGAATCAATTATGAAGAATGATGTATGGGATGTTGTGCCAAGACCGAAAAGGGGAAATCGGTGGTGACTTCAAAGTGGCTATTCAAGATCAAACATGGAGTTGATGGTAGCATTGAAAAATATAAGGCAAGGTTCATGGCTCGAGGTTTCTCCCAAAAAGAGCGAGAAGATTATGATGATATATTTGCACCTGTGGCTCGATATACAACATTTGTTCGATACTTTCCCTTGCTGCAAGTCAAGGATGGAGCCTTCACCAGATGGACGTGAAGATTGCATTCCTCCATGGCATGTTACAAGAAGAAGTGTATGTTGAGTAACCACATGGATTTGAAGTAGAAGATCAAAAGACACATGTTTGCAGATTAAAGAAGGCATTGTATGGTTTGAACAAAGCCCCCGGAGCATGGTACATCCACATAGACAGTTATTTGGTAAAGCTGGGCTTCACAAGAAGCAATGCCACTCCCAACCTCTACTACAAGGTAGTCCAAGGTATGCCATTGATTTTGGTGTTATATGTTAACAATCTATTCTTGACATGTAGTGAGCCTTTAATAATTGAGTGTAAGAGGGAGATAGCTTCTGAATTTGAGATGAAGGACCTTGGACTCATGCACTACTTTCTAGGCCTTGAGGTGTGGCAAAGGCCCGGAGAGATTTTCCGTTCACAAAGAAAATATGTTGTGAAGCTATTAGAGAGATTTCGAATGATAGAATGCAATCCATGGCCACACCGATGGAAATGAACTTCAAGAAGTTATGTTGAGAAGCTGCAGAACTCAATTTGGCAAATGCATTCGAGTATAGACAGTTGATTGGGTCTCTGATGTTCTTTGTGAACACCTGTCCAAACATATGCTATGCAGTGAAAACGTTGAGTCAATTCATGACTAAGCCTCTCCATGCACATTGGACCACTGCCAAACACATTTGATATATTTGCATGGGACAATCACACTTGGTCTGAGATATTCTACCAGAGATGTTCAACTTCATGGATGCACCGATGTTCACTGGGCAGGAAACGTCATCGACAGAAAAAGTATGTCGGGATGTTGTTGGTCTTGGATCTACCATGATATCTTGGATGAGCAGGAAGCAGAAGTCCGTAGCATTGAGTACCGCCGAGGTAGAGTATATTGCCGCTAGCATGGCTAGTTGTGAAGCAGTTTGGTTGAGAAAGCTCTTTGGAGAGTTATTTGAGCAGGTCCTAGAAACTACAATGATATATCGCGACAACAAGAATGGGATCAGTCTGGCAGAGAATCCCATATTTCATAACAATTCCAAGCACATAGAGATTCGATATCACTTCATTCGAGACATGGTGCAGAGAGAATCCGTTCGTCTCCATCACATATCAACAGATGAACAGATTGCAGAAATTCTCACCAAGGCTTTACCGAAAAGGAAGTTATTGGTCTTCAAAAAGCAATTTGGACTGATGGATGTGACCCCTTCTAATAAGGGGCGACGTTGATCGAGGACACTGAGCCAACTCTTCCCCCCTGTTTGAGCTCCCAAGGTGAGAAATTGAGATAGAGGCCACTTGGGGTTGAGAGATCTTTGGACAATAGGGTTTCACCCCTATCTATTACCCATAGGGTTGGAGTAGTAGCTCACCCTATCTTGGTCTTTGCAGAGTATACCCCAGTTGGTATCATACGCACAAGCTAGGCTTGCTAGGATTGTCCCTCCTCGTTTGTCCAACGTGTTGAGGAGTCTTGGAGGTGTGTGATCCTTACCTCTTGGTAAGTTGGGTATCTCGTCCAAGCTAGGATTATGATGCACATGTTCTACTACATGATTCTTAAGGGTCATTAATGGGAAGATCGATAAGCAATAGGATGAGTTGAGTAGTAGCTCCCCTACATCACCTATTGCTCGATATGGGGTGGTAGTAGTAGCTCCCCCATGAGATTTCGGGTAGTAGCCCGCTGACAAGAATTCTTGCTAGTAGCCCATTGACAGAGATTCTGGATAGTAGTCTGATGGACAAAGTGTTGTAGCTTTTGCTCCTCAATGATTATTTTTCTTTAGATTCAAGAATGTTTCCACAGATATAGTTGAGTAGAGATGGGACATACAATGACAAGATGACATATTGATCGATGGAAAAATTTTGATAAGCGGAATCCTCCCTAATTGAGAGGGAGTGTTAAGATATGCAACTATGATCAAATTCCAGCTTGGACAACTCATATGATGGAGATGTTGATGGCATTGAGTTCCTCTTTTCAAGAGGACCAAAATCGACCTAAAGATCACCTCATTTGGATAAGCAGAAGTTGGATTTTGAATTTTTGTACCCACACATGCACATTTGGACAGGTCGGCCTCAACATCAAATGAACATTATTGGGCATACATGAAAGCCTATAAATACAAGTGACCTAGAGCTCCTTTGGACACCAACCAAGCATCTTCTTCTCTTCTTTCTAGATTTGCTCGCACAGGTTCGACTAAGGAAGCTAGCACAAGGTTCGAAGTTTCAGGTATGCGACTCGTAATGATTAGGGTTTTTGTTTTCTGGTTGCTCGCATGTCATTGGGCTAAATCGACCAAAGTCACATGCTTACATAGGCCAAAAAAGGGATTGGGAAGCTACCGTGGCTCGCATGTCAACCTCAAGGGAGCGACTAGGGTTTCGCATTTCACTGAAGTTGACTACAGTAGAATAAAAGCTTAAGGCTTTCTCTTTGTACCACAGTGACAGATTTGTATTAGGTTATTTTGCTGGATATTGTATTGGATTCATTGTATTCTCTATTGAACATTTTATGACAATCTAATAGAATAAGAATTTCAAAAGGTTTTTGCCTTATGGATTTTTCCCTAGTCTTTGACCAAACCTGGTGTCTCTTGTGTGAAAATTCCTTAAACTTAGGAATTCCTACTGCAGCACTGATGATATTTCTTCTACTTGTTAGATTTACATGAACAAGTTATTTGCAGTTTCCTATGGCAAACATCAAAATACATACATTGCAACCTACACCATTTAAATAATATGCCGAAACAAGAAACTGAACAATAGAGAAAGATACACACAAATGACACAGTGGTTTTTGGACAAACGTCCCCGAAAAAACCCAATGTGGGAAAACCGTTGCAGCAGCTCTGAGGGTTTTATTATTATGCAATAGTAAAATCTGAATACATCTCTGGAAGCCTCCTGACAATCCAGTTACAGAGAATAATCCTGACAGAGATATTTGTGAGATTGCCTCACACTATCATTGAGAATCTTGGTTGATATAGCCCCAGAAAGATTGCCTTCAGCTTCTATAGCTGCCTCTGCGCATTGTCTACATCAACCCAGTGTCAAGCTCACTAGGGACAGCATCAATCCTGTCCCTGGTCGATTTGCTGCCCTAGTGATTCGATTTCTGCCTCCCGGTCTCACACCCCGGATCCCATCTTCTAAAACTCGAATTCCTTCTGCAAATTTCAGACTCCCTCTTAGCTTCTGCGTGGCTCTACGTCAGCCCCTCTGGCACAATGTTGCCATTGTTGGATCTCCCTCTGCCTTCTCTGCTAAGTATTCTCCGACCGGGAAAGATTTCCCTTCGGATACCATCCCTACCCATCACTGCAAAAGCTCACTTCGAATTTCTCTTCTGGAAACTACTCTGCTTCAGAAATTTGATCTTCTAAACTCTCTATGCGTCTTCCAAATGACCATCAAGCCTCCTTAAATAATCTTTTCGTTGACATTCAACGGCCTAAATTAGAAGCTAATCAATGGCTAATATCCTTCATGCTTGATCCTCGTCTTCTTCTAGAAGTTACACCCACAGTTAGATTAATACCCATTAATTATTTTATTTTCCTTAGTTTAGACTTAGCGTACCATTAAAAACAATTAATTATTAATAAAACTGTCTCCAGGTGGAATTTCCCAAAACGCTTTCTGTGTTCTTTGGAATACACGTGCCCAAGCCTCCCTACAAAATTTGAGACTTAGAGCACATCTGATGCTACCATAAATCAACACTCCCTCTTAGTGAGGAATGTGTTCTAGCAATGCCTCCCACTGAAGCATCACCGTGACTTCATATCATCGTCCTCTGCGTTCATGTCTAACATGTTGTCCACCAACTACTGCGTTGCTGCTGCCACTGTAGTGTTGCTGACACTGCCGCTGTCAACACAGCATCCATACTACAACTCCTTCTAAATTTCTGAATCTGTGTTGTTGTTGGCATTGCCACTGCCAACTGCCTCTGCACTGCAAATTGTTGCTGCTACTGCATCAGCAATAGAAAAACATCGCAAATTACTGAACAAGTGTTCAACATAGATGTATCTTGATGCTAAAGATCTGACTGTTGTTAGTCCCACGCTATCCCTCTGAAACCACTGCGTTGTTGCTGCTAGTGCACTGTGCCTCCCTGCACTGCTGCAACTTTTCACTACGTTGCTTAGACTTGGCATTTTAACCACTGCATTTGTCACTCCAACACTCCTCTGCACCATTTGACACTTAGTCCATCCTGCTACTACTGATCTGGGCTCCCGTAGCAAGAATTGATCCGAGAGGTGGGCTCCTCAAGGATCCTACCCATCTGTAGCAATTTCGAACAACAACTCCTAGAGGTATCTCGGCTATCATGGCGAACCCCTCCTCCTCGATCTCCGCGGGTGCAGCCTTCGGATCGTGCTTCTCATCTTTGTCCTTCTTCTTGAGAGGACACTATGTTGTGTAGTGACCCATTTCAGCACCCCTGAAGCGTTTGATCCTTGAGACATCCTTCTTCCGCCTTCGCTGCTCCTGCTGCCCCTTGAATGCAAGGGCTGCATTTTCTTCCTCCTCCTTGGGCTTCGACCCACTGCTGCTGCTTCCGTCAAGTTTACACTTGACCAAGTATCTCCTCATCTCCTCTTACTTGAGAGCTGCCCACATCTCATCCAAATTCAGCAAAGTCGCCCTGCCAGGATACTCCGGACAAAGACTTGCCACTCATCTAAGGCCGAATTGAGGGCCAGTCTAACCAACTCGAATCCTGGAGGTGTAGACCCCACAACTGCTAACTCATCATGGGTCTCTTGAAGCTTTGTGAGGAAAGGATCTATGCGTTGCCCCTTCTGCATCTGTGTAGATCTCAGTTTCTACTCTAAGTACATCTTCCGTTGTTTGGAAGATCCTTGATACAGCGCAGACAACACATCCCACATCTCCTTAGCAGTCCCTCTGCTAGCGATGTGACAGACTACATGATCCATTACAATATCAAGGATCATCCTCTTAGCCTTCGCTCTTTCTCCCTTGTACTTCTTCAATTGATCTAGATCCGCAGGCTCAGCCACCACGCTGTCGACATAGGTTTTGAGAGAATGATCATCTAGAAGGAATGACATTCTTGCCTTCCAAATGTCGTAGTTGGATGCTCCATCCAACCTGTCTTGACCTCTCAACCCACTGGTTGCCATCTCTGCCACGAAAATGTCGAATTTCTCCTCTTGCTTCCTACCGTTGTTTCTCAACCAATAAGAAAATGGACTTCTTGGCAGCAAGTCTACTAAGGAAAAAAATTCTCACAGTGCTTCTCCTCTCTTTTGATGTCTTTCTGCCCAGCAAAACTGACTTGCAAAAAAATTTCGTCCCACCGACTTCCTCACGCTAAGGCTCAGCGTTGCTTCCTCTGCCACGACAAGATTTCAATCTGGTAGCCCTTCCTCTCTATCGACTCACTCAGAGAAACACTGCCTCGAAAATTCAACCCTCCTCGCTTGGACTGTGAAATCCCTCTGGGGATTTGAACTGCTACCTCCTGCAGCTATTTGACCTCCTTCTCTGCTCAACGTCGGTTTCTCTGGCACTGTTCTTCTTGTCTCACCTGCACTGCTTTGACACCATGTCAAAATTCCTTGAACCTGGGAATTCCTACTGCAACACTGATGATATTTCTTCTACTTGTTAGATTTACATGAACAAGTTATTTGCAGTCTCCTACGACAAACACCGAAATACATACACTGCAGTCTACCATTTAAATAATATGTGGAAACAAGAAACTGAACAATAGAGAAAGATACACACAAATGACACAATTGTTTTTGGACAAACGTCCCCGGAAAAACCCAATGCGGGAAAACTAGTGCAACAGCTCTGAGGGTTTTATTATTATGCAGTAGTAAAATATGAATACATCTTTGGAAGCCTTCCTGACAATCCAGTGACAGAGAATAATCCTAACAAAGAGTTTTTTGAGATTACCTCACTATCACTGGGAATCTTGGCTGATCCAACCCTAGAAAGATTTCGTCCGGGCTTCTATGGTTTCCTCTGCGTCAAGTTCATTAGGAACAGTGTCAATCCTCTAGTTGGTCGATTTGCTGCCCTGGTGTTTCGATTTCTGCCTCCCGGTCTCACACCCCAGATCCCAACTTCTGAAACTCGAACTCCCTCTGCAAATTTCGGACCAGGAAAGATTTCTCTTCGAATACCTATTCTCTGTTGAGTATTTTACGACAAGGAAAGATTTCCCTTCGGATACCTATCCCTGCCCCTCACTACAAAAGTTCACTTTGAATTTTTCTTCCAGCAGCTACTCTACTTCAGAAATTCGATCTTCTGAACTCTTTGTGTGTCTTCCAAATGACCCTCAGGCCTCCTTAAATAATCTTCTCATTGACATTCAACGGCCCAAATTAGACGCTAGTGAATGGATAAGATCATTTATGCTTGATCCTCATCTTCTTCTAGAAGTTACACCCAAAATTAGATTAATACCCATTAATTATTTTATTTTCCTAAGTTTAGACTCAAGGTCCCATTAAAAATAATTAATTATTTTAATAAAACTGTCTCCAGCGGGAATTTCCCAAAACACCTTCTGGGTTCTTTGAAGTACATGTCCCCAAGCCTCCCTGCAAACTTTGAGACTTAGATCAGATCTGATGCTACCAAAAATCAACATCTTGTTGATGTGTTGATTGGCTCCTTTGTCATTGCATTTATTGTTCTATCTTCAATTACTATTGATGAATGAAAAGACTAATTGTAATTGGAAATATTGCTAATTGAAGTGTGGAATTGGGATAATTTAATTGATACAGCATAGAACAATCTAAATAATTAACATGGTATCAAAGCTAAGGTGAAGGACAAGCCCAAAAGGAGACAAGCTTTGAAGCAATCATCTTTGGAAAGTTGAAAGAGTCGATCTAGTCAAAGTCAAGATGATTTCCTTCTTGAAGAGTGATGAGAAGTTGGGTCACTCATCCAATTTTGTTGCATGGAAAGTCAGGTTGCAGATCATAGTTGATAACAATGATGTTTTGGACTACATTCAAGGAGAAGTACCTGAACCTCCGGAGAATGCTTCTGTTGTTGCCAAAAGCAAGCATATGAAAGGTAAGTTAAAGCAAAGCAAATTATAGCTGATGGTTTGCAAGATAATTTACTTGCATATGTTGGAAACTTGAGAAGGTGTAAAGACATGTATGATAAGATAGTCGACATGTATGAAGTCAAAAATTTGAATGAAATCATCTCCTTGAAAGAACAACTCAAAGACACTAAGATGAACAAAGGAGAGTTTGTGCCATCCTACATAATGAGGATGTCTCGTCTTAGAGATCAATTGCAAAGAGTTGGAGAATTTGTGCTTGATAGGGAATTTGTGATCGTGACTCTAAGAGGTCCCCCTCCTATTTGGGAAACCTTCATTACTGCAATAAGCAACAACAATGTCCTCCCGTCATTTGATGAAATTGTTGGAAAGTTCACTCAAGAAGAGTCAAGGATGATATCTAGAGGAAGGATTCAAAAGCATGAAGAAGGAGAACCCACTGCATTAATCACTCATGATAAAAAGAAGAAGAAAGGGAAAGGAGGTTCATCTTCAAGAAAGTCGCCTCCTTTAAATCCAAGTAGAAGAAATGAATACATGAACATCGAATGCTACAATTGTCACAAGAAAGGGCACTATGCTCGAGATTTCCCCGAGAAGAGCAATGGACCACGTTATAAGACTCGAAGAAACAACAACAGGTTCAATGATCAAAGAAGAAGAGATGAACGAAGAAATGACCGCAATGGAAGAGATGAAAGAAGAAGAAGAGATGATCCAAGTGACCATGAAGAAGATCGTCGTCCTCAAAAGAAGTCAAAATTCTCCAGGTATGAAGGTAATGTGGCAATTCAATCTGAATATATTCTTATTTCTTCCCTTACTAGTTCATCTCCTCCAGATTCATGGGATAGTTTGTTGGTTGATAGTGGGGCCACTCATCACTTCTTTGGTTACAAGGAAGTTCTCTCTAACTTGGTAGAGAGGGTGTCAAATTTGAAAATCATTCATGGAGACAAATCCACTTATCCCGTTAAAGGTTTTAGGTCCATCAAATTTCGTTTCAATTCTAGGGAATCTATTTTGCTACATGATGTGATGTATGTGTTTGGGTTCAAGAAGAATTGGGTATCAATATCCGCTTTGGAAGACAAAGGGATGAGGGTTTCCTTCATCAAGGGAAAGGTTATTACTTGGCCTGTTAGATCACCTATGAGAGATGCATTCATATTGGGATCGCGATATGAAGGACTCTACAAGGTCACTCGAAGACCACTACTAGCATTAGTTAGTAATACTAATCATTTAAGCGAATTATGGCACCAAAGGTTGGCTCGTCTACATTATAATGCTCTTCTAAATTTGGAGAAATTGGTCTTAGGGATTCCAAAGGTTCAAGCCCAACATGATGGAGTATGTATAGGTTGTGCGAGTGGAAACAAATGTCCAGGTTGTCCCCTCTAGTGAGAACAAGACAAATGACATCCTTCATCTCATTCATTTTGATATATGTGGTCTGATGCCCGAGTCCGAGACTGATATTGTTGATGATCCCATGGAGCCTATGTATCCCTTAGATCCTCCTACCAGGAAGAACCACTTTGGCTACGTGACACTCTACAAGATGCTGAGAAATAGGTTCCCGTTCGAAGATCATTTAGAGAAAGGAAGTAGCCATGTAGATACGAGGGATGTGTTGCAACCATGAGTACTATGATTCAAGATGAACCTTCCACGTTTTGAGATATTTGCATGGGACAATCACACTTAGCCTGAGATATTCTACCAGAGATGTTCGACTTCACAGATAAACCGATGCTAACTGGGAAGGAAACATTATCGACAAGAAAAGTACGTTTGGATGTTGTTTTAGTCTTGGATCTGCCATGATATCTTGGACGAGCACGAAGTAGAACTCCATAGCATTGAGTACCATCAAGGCAGAGTATATTTTTGCTAGCATGGCTAGTTGTGAAGCAGTTTGGTTGAGAAAGTTTTTTGGAGAGCTATTTGAGCAGGTCCTAGACACTACAGTGATATATTGTGACAATAAGAGGGGGATCCATCTAACAGAGAATCCCACATTTCATGACAAGTCCAAGCACATAGAGATTCAATATCACTTCATTTGAGACATGGTGCAGAGACGAGTCTTTCATATCCATCACATATCGACAGATGAACAGATTGCAGAAATTCTCACCAAGAGCAGCTTGGACCTATGCATGTGACCCCTCCTAATAAGGATCATCGCTGATCAGGGACACTAAGCCAACTCTTTCCCCCCATTTGAGCTCCCAGGGTGAGGAATTGAGATAGAGGGCTCCTGGGGTTTGGGGATATCTGGACTATAGGGTTTCGCCCCTATCTGTTACCCATAGGGTTGGAGTAGAAGGTCACCCTATCTTGGTCTTTGCAAAGTATACCCCAGTTGGCATCATAACCACAAGCTAGGCTTGTTGGGATTGTCTCTCCCCATCTGGCCAATGGGTTGAGGAGGCTTGGAGGCATGTGATCCTTACCTCTTGGTAAGTCAGGTTTCTCGTCCAAGCTAGGATTATGATGTAGGTGTTTTACCACATGACTCTTAAGGGTCATTGTTGGAAACATGGGTAGGCAAGAGGATGGATTTAGTATCTCCCCTACATCACCTATTGCTCAATATGGTGTCGTATTAGTAGCTCGCCCTTGAGATTGTGGGTATTAGCTGGGTGACAAGAATTTCAAGTAGTAGCCCACTGACAGATATTTTGGGTAGTAGCCCGATGGACAAAGGGTGGTAGCTTTTGCTCGAATTTTCTTCTTTAGATTCGAGAATGTTTCAGCAGATAGAGTTGAGAAGAGATGGAACATACAATGACAAGATGACATATTGATCGATGGACACATTTGGACAAGTGGAATCCACCCTAGTTGAGAGGGAGTGTTAAAATATGCAACTACGGTCATATTCCACCTTGGACAACTCATATGGTGGAGATGATGATGGCAATGAGTTCTTCTTTTCGAGAGGACCAAAATCAACCTAAAGCTAGCCTCATTTGGACAAGCAGAGGTTGGATTTTGAATTTTTGTACCCACACATGCACATTTTGACAGGTCGGCCTCAACATGAAATGGACATTATTGGGCATCAATGAAAGCCTATAAATACAAGTGATCTAGTGCTCATTTGTACACCAACCAAGCATCTTCTTCTCTTCTTTCTAGATTGGCTCGCACAGGTTTGACAGAGGAAGCTCGCGCAGGATCTTAAGTTTCAGGTCTACGGCTCATACAGATTAGGGTTTCTATTTTATGGTCGCTCACATGTCACTCGGTTAATCGACCACAATCACATGCTTACAAAGGCCAATAGAGCAACTAGGAATATACTTTTGCTCGCATGTCAACCTGAAGCAGCGACTGGGGTTTTGAGCTAGGGTTTCGCATTTGTCTAAAGTTGACCACAGTCGACCAAAAGCTCAATGGTTTCTCTTTGTATCACAGTGACTCTAGAAGCCTGTTTCAAATTTGTATTGGGTTATTTTGTTGGATATTGTATTTGGCTCATTGTACTCTTTGCTGAACATTTTATGTCAATCTAATAGAAGAAGAATTTCAAAGGGTTTTTCCCCCTTGTGGGGGTTTTCCCTGGTCTCTGACCAAACCTGGTGTCTCTTGTTGATGTTTTGATTGTCTCCTTTGTCACTGCATTTATTGTTCTATCTACAATTACTATTGATGAATGAAAAGACTAATTGTAATTGGAAATATTGCTAATTGAAGTGTGGAATTGGGCTAAAGTAATTGATACAGCATAGAAAAATCTGAAAAACTAACACTCTTTGGCATTCTTCATTGTCTTGTAAGTGCTTTAAATGCTCTATTTCTGATCTAAACCATGCATTTTTGTCTTATGGTTACTAATGTGCCCTAGTTCATGAAAAATTGTTCAAAGCATTGAAACTACTTGAAAAACTTTGCATGTGTTACTCATAAGATGATGAATGAATGAATGTTACAAGAGGACTATTTGCATTTGCATCCTTGAAACTCCATAACAAGTGTCATCGAAGTATAAAAGTCTAAAGTTGTTGTGTAGTTGCATCCACAGATAGCAAAGTTGCTTCTTTAGGCCTCATTGAAGAGCAAGTTACGATTTCTTGGTTTATCCTTGACTCCAATTCTCCCAATAGGCACGCACTAGGTCTTAAATCCTTGGTGATCATATTTCATTGAAAAATATTACTTCTTTCACCTTTCTTTTACCTCTTCACTCCTCATCCCCTTTAGGATAAGGAGGCATCTCTAGGGCTTGGTGTGAATTCCGATAAAGGAGTGTGTTTTGAATTCCGTCTGTATAGGACTCTTCTTTAGTGTCTCCTCTGGGCATCCACAAGTTTTGAAAGAATTCCAATGATGGAATCTCCATTAAATTGATGTCTTAGCTATCATACCAAGTGGGAACCCTAGAAGCTAACCCTTCAACTTGGGGATTCCTTGAAGGCTTGTACTTTAGTACTTGTTGAAGTATATCATTCGTAGCCTTTTCTCTTGTCAACCTTGACCATGGATGAACTCATATATCAACAAATTTCTCAACCTTGTGTCTCATTTAGTCTTCCTTTCAAGGAGTTTTTCTTGGAAATACTTCCTAGCTTCTTCCAAAGCTTCCACTTTCATTGAAACTTTCCATAGAATGAGCCTCATTGCCTCATCTCAAATCTATCCTAGATACATCTATCATAAGTGAGGGATATTGGGACTCCTCCCGTCGGTGAAACTTCAAGAAGAGAAGGGGACTTAGGCTATGGAACCAGTGGGCCTCTGTCCTGAGGTAATGTTGTCCCCTCTAGCTCTTGCCTATTCACTAGGCCCACTAGTTTGTTCAGCAACAAGACCCATTTTGTGCCCCAAACCCAAAAGTGTGGTCCACAAGATGATTATGAAAAAGATCTACGGGCCAACCACTAGACCATGATTTTAGAGGGCCTCTACACTTGCTAAGGCACCTCTTCCCCTCAAATCTTGCCCTAGACAAGCCTACGCTAGCATGACGTTATCATTTCGGCATGCACATACAGAGGTTTATTTAATTTGTCAAAGGCTACTAGATCGGCTTGTGAACTAGCACATTGTTTTTATGTTTAGAGGAGTTGTAGGCTAATTAGGCACTTGTATGCCTCATATAAACTTACAAACATTGCATTGTGATCTTTCATCATCATATGACTTGGATTTTCAACTTATCTAACTGACTTCGGCCTTCTCCC